>BSYO01000034.1:1685258-2228613 GCA_033239525.1 Nepenthes gracilis | reverse complement strand
TGAGAATGGAATATGAGAGTTTTTAAGCAAGTGAATGGCACTTTGACTATCACAAAAGGACCTCGTCGTCTCGTGCATGGGCCAGACTCTTGGGCGAACCTCTTCACATCGAAGCATCTCTTCTGAGCCTCGGTCACGCGATAAACTACGCTTAAAACGTGGAAGGCCAGCCAGCCCACTTCTGACTTGGAGCGCGGGAGCCCAGCCCCTCAGTAAATTTCACCCAGTATCAGGACGTTGATTTCGAGAATCGCGTCCCACCATATCTACGTCGGAGTGTGTGTGATCAGTGAGTCTTTTCATTTCAGGCTGAGCCGAAGTCTTGGAAGTGCGAAGATATCCCCGAAGATCCAGCCTATGGTGACGATATAAGTACCTAGGTTTGAGAGGAATCTGCTCCATGAGACCCGACCGCATGGCTTGATATCGGCAGCGTACATAAAGAGCACTTGGCCAATGAGTAGGTATCTTACTCGTGCGCGCCATTTAGTGTCAGGGGCCCAGGCAACAACTGTTTGCTCGACTTAAAATGGTTGGCGAAGAAGAGGTCTTGTGACTTGAGACCCTTCGTCTTGAATCTCTGAAGCACCTTTTTGATATAACCTTCTGCAGGGCCCAGATGAAGCTTCTTGCCCTCTCAGTCGCGAAAATTGATCCCCGAGGAATGCAATTTCGCTGTCAGGGTCTTTCATGTTATTGTCAGGTTAGCTTCTTGACTCCTTGATCAAGGCACTGTGCATCAGACTGACAGCGTGTAGATCACATGCAAGGAGAAGGATAAGCGAAGTCGTTTGAGAACTTACGCTGCAAAGACACGATTAATTGAAGAAGTCTTGTAAGTATCCTTGTCTCACCGCACTTGGAGACTCGAACCCCGTGCTGCTTGTCTCGGGCTGTTTGTCCATCTGACTCTTCTTCAAGCGGCGAGCAGTCCACCTTTCCTTTGACAGGAAACCATCTGGTTGCTCATTGTAGATCTCTTCCTCTAGATCTCCATGGAGAAAAGCTGTCCGGACATCCGGTTAGCACGATCTCGGTCAACGTGCTACCCAGTCGAGAGCACTGCACAGAATGAGGACATCAGGCGCAAAAATTTACGTCCAGAAAGTCAACACCACTTTCGTTGACCCGATCCCTTGACCCTGAAGTCGTGCCTTTGTGTCTCGGGCGCTTGGGTCCTCGGTCGCCTTGATGAGAAGACCCGCTTGTTCTTGAGGGCTTTGTTTCCCTCAGTGCGTTTGGCTAGTTCAAAGTTCTCATGAAGTGAGGCCATTTCTTCTTCCATGGCCTCGGAAACCATTTATCCTTACGAGCTCCCTCGCCTTTCATGAAAATCCTGCAGTTCTCCCGGCATCGGTGAGAGGACGTACTCACTTGCTAGAAAGGCGGACGGACTTCCGACGTCTTGGCACAGGCGACCGTCTCACAAAGTGCCTCCTCATCCCTCTTGAGGCACGAAATCCTCAATCATCTGGCCCCAGGGCTCGCCCCGATCGTGGTTAGCAACAACTTCGGTCCGTGGCCTCGACGCAAGACGACTGAGTTGGACACCGTCACTTTTGTCCGCCGGGAAGTGAATTGGTAGAGACTTTAACTCTTTCCCAAAGTCCTCTATGGTCTCGTCCTCAACGAAAACCACGCCTCGGGGACGCACCAGCTTCTTCTCCTTGGGTCATACAATCCAACCCAAACTCATCCTCATCATAGCCTGAAGACACATTGCATGGTCTTTGGCTCAAGCTTAGATCTCTCGTCTCTTGGAACATGAACAAAGGCTTCTGACCAAAGTCTGAGATGGTTGTAAAAACGTTTGTCCTTTTGGTCCAACCGCTCGGGAACTTCCCCATCCCGAGAGGTTTCTGAGGCGACAGAGTTGATCATGTGGCGGGCGCGCAAGGCCTCGGCCCAAAAGATCCCTCCTGGAAGCCCTCGGCGCCGACAACATGCACCACCCTTTCCGCTCCGGTGCGCGATTCATCCTCTCGGCCACGCCTGAGTTCACCGGCGTCTTTGGTGGAGTCTTCGATGTTTGATCGCCATAGTTTTGCGATAGGCATCAAATGTTCCGATGAACTCACCAGCCGTTGTCATCACGCATCACCTTTAACCTCTTCCCGGTCTCCCGCTCAGCGGCGCAGATTTTGCTCAAGGTTCCCATGACTCCGGTCCTTGGTTTTCAACGGGAACACCACACCTTCCTCAACGATGCGTCGATGAAGGTCACAAAGTATTGTGCACCTCGAAATGATTTTTCCAGAGCCTGCGTCTCTGTGGGCGAGTTCCAAGACCTGGACCTCTGGAAGATGCGTCTCCGAAAAGGGAGACCCTTGTTACTTCCCCGTCATGCAGTGAGGGCAAGTCCTCGGCATTTCTCCATCCATCTCTGGAATGAGACCCTTTTTAGCGAGATGACTCATACCACGCACACTCATTGTCCCAGTCTTTTATGCCACGAGGCCGAGGACTCCACACTCCCCAGTAGCATTCACCTCTGCTACTCGGCAAGGCGGATTCGTTGTAAAGGCACGAGCTTTTGCTCACCGGGCAACCACCACCGTGGAGCCCTTCTTGACTTGAAGCTGAAGATCCTGGACGCCGCATTCAGCCTTCATCGTCGAGCCGTCCCAATGAAAGGATATTCATGCGAATATCGAAACGTGTCAGGACGTCCCTCAAAACCAATAGGGCACGGTGTTGGTTATCAGGAGATGTCTCCTCGTCAACAATTTTGGGCGTCTCAGAGTTGCCCATCTTGATACTCTGGGCGCAGGAGTATAAGTGGAGAACAGCTCTCTCAGGGAGTGACGTGGGATAGATGCGCCGAGAATCCCACCCGGTCGAGGAGGCTTGCTCGGCCACGCTTACCGAGTCTCGGACTCGCAAGCCAAGAGGAGGTCACCTTTGTGACAACAAAGACCGAGGACTCTTCCTCGCGCGTCTCTTTGTGCCCCTATCTCCTCCAAATGTTTTCACGCTTCCATTTGTAACAAAATTTCTTGATGTGGCCCTTCTTGCCACGATGATGGCACTCCATATCCTACAAATAGCGAGAACGTGACTTACCAGCCCTTTGTCTTCAGACTTAGAGCCCGCGTCCTCGTCTCTTCCCCCTTGACTCAGAATAACAAGGACCTCGAATTCTTTGAGAGGTCATTCGTTCCCTCGAGAACGCCCGCCGCACTCCTCGTTCAAGACCACTCCTTTGACCATCTCTAACTCACCACTTGTTGTTTGGAGTCAGACAGCGATGGTGACCCTCATGGTCTCCCAAGAGTCCCGGAGGGTTGCTAGGAGCAGTCAGTCCGACCTCATCCTCGAACTTAATACCCATGCCCGGTCAAGTCCCACACAACCACAAAATTCATTCGGGTGGTCATTGCAGATGATCCGCCCCCTTGAAACGGATATGTACCAGCCTCGTAATCAAGTGATAAATTTTGTTATTCCAGACTTAAAAGCTTCTCCGGCTTTTCCCCAGCGTCTTGGCATTCGTTCTCTGCCGAACGTGGTTGTGCACGTGTCATCAGCGAATCGGCCGTATAAGACCGCACACTTGTGTTCGCCGCCCATGCGCAAATCAGTTTTCATGGCTTTTAAGTGTGCAAATCGGATTATGCATGGACTTCATATAGCAAGTCGAGACATCTTTAACCCGACTATCATAGTTGGATCCCGTTCAAGCAAGGCATTTTGCTTCGTGTACTCCATCGCGAAATGCCAGTCAAAGACAAAGAACCAAAATCATTACCACTTGTTGGCGCAAAGCGAAAACACCAGGATGCGATGGTGACCAGGCGGGCAATGGGATCTCGGGATGGCACCTGAGCGAGCACTCGGACGGCAAGGAAAGTAAGGATAGAGAACAAAGAGGACACACAAATTTTAACGTGGAAAACCCTTCTTAAACCGAGGGAAGAACCACGAAGGAATGCACTATAAAAGAATTGTTTACAAGTGTTAGTTACACAAGTTCTAACGAAAGAAAACAATCTCAAGTGTACAACCTTCCTCTCTCAAAGTGTATCTCTCTCTATCTTTACAACAAAGCTTGCCCACAGCTCTCTCAAGGCTTATAGAACTCAAGAATGTCCCAACTCTAGCACACCCATCAGCAAGGGCAACAAGCTTCTTTATATACACAATGGTGGCGTGTCCGCCCACCCTACTGGGCGTAGGTCTCGGCACCTCGCCCCTGGGGCCTGCCATGACAGTGCATGCTTGCCGTGTCGACGGCAAAGCTGTCCTTAGGAAGTTCTGCGGTACCGGCAACATCCAATCGTCAGTGGGGTGACCAACCCACTCCGCAAAACGGCCACCAGTAGGCCTACGTTGATAGAGTCAACGCCTATGACTCTAGACTCTTCGTCCTCGTCCTCAACTATCGCTCGGACATGACGCCTGAAGAAGTCCTCGTCCACAAGTCCTCTCGAACTTGACTGCTTCACAAAAGTCCTCGTCCGTTCTTCTCAACGGAGTCCGCGGACATCTTACCACTCGGGAGTGACCCCAACAGAAACTTTTCTTAATTTTGGTGAGAATTAGAATAGGGCTGAGAGAATAGAGCATCTTGCTCTATTATGCCATTGTGCAAGTCATGAGATGGAAATGGTGAGAAAAGGGAATTTTAATCTTGTGGCAGAAAGGTGTAGAATGAAGGCTCTCGATGTGTGATGATAACAGTACGTATTGAAATACTCATATATACGCCTGTTTGGCGGTGTATGTATGTAATACTCATAATCCTGTATATTGGCTGCGGGTATATGCATATAGGTATGTGTCTGTATTGTGTGTTATGGAAGTGGGTGTGTGTGAGATCTTGTGTGTGTGCTGGCAGTTTGCTGCCGTGAGAGTAAGGGTGTGGGTATGTAAATATATAAATATACATATGCACATTTATATGTATAAATATATAAATGTGTATTTATATATGTACAAATATATATATTATAATTTTTAATTAAGGAGAATGTTATCGGTAATTATTATTTTGATGGAATTATTATGAAATTTATCGGAATAGTTAAATAAGATGAGAATCGTTGGTTAATTCGAGAATGACAAAATTGAGGATATTTTGTAACCTTAGAGGTAATATTGAGACCCCGAACGAGTTAGAAATGATTTAAATATTAGCGCATTCGATCGAATATTTAAACTATTATTGATATCGTTGCTTTCTTTCCGATAATGACATTATTTGCGTCATCTTTGAATTGTGTGGGTGTGGTCTTTATCAGTATCAAACGACACTTCTTTCATTAAAATTGTAAAGTCTTCTTTGTGTTATACTCGATTACGTGAGTATTGGTGTTATTGGTTTCCTATGGTCAAGGTAAAGGAGAGCGTATAAAAACACTTAGGTGTCTAGTCGAATGGGAGGTTACGACATCTTAACATGATCTATACTTATTCGATACTAATTTTCGTATCATGGTGATAATGAGGTATATTATTTATTGTGAAGGGATACTTATAGTCATGTGATCATCGTAAGAGATGATATCAGGGATATCATTTGGCGAAGGGTATCATAGAAGGTACCGACATGCCCGGGTACAGCCTCTGGGAGGACTGTAGGGGTAGTGGGATACCATGGATAACCTCATTGCACTTACCCAGCCGTTGGGGGCGTAAATACGCGGCCTTTAGTTTACGATGGTAGAATCAGGTTCAAGGAGATTTATTATGATATTCGTTATTATTCATACCTCATGAGTTTGAAATTTGGTTGAATCCACGTGTTATATTCGGTAGAATTTATGGGTTGGATTTTACTATATTTGGATTCAGTGAAATCCATATTATTTCTTTGTATTCGGGTTTCAGATTGTTCACGCTGATATTCGGACCAAGAGATCCCTTTTATTTCTTGTGAAATCGAATTTTGAGGGATCTTGCCTCTTGTTGATGAAATTTTATGATCTTTGTTATATCGGTATTGAAGTGATCCACCTTTCTTATACATTTGAATTATAAATGTGATGAATTATATTTTTCTTGGATATATATTGATCTGTTAGATATCGTATTGTTATTCATAATTCTTACTATATATTATATATTATGTATCTGAGACATTTATTATCATTTCCTATTTGTTTTTTAATTTAATATCATTTGTTGAGTATTTAACTCACTATTATTATTTCTCTTTCTTTCAGAATAGCAGGTTAGATGATGATAACTCTAGAGTAAACCAAGAGTTGTGGCAAGAGATATTAAGGCCCAACCGGAGATAGCATCGAAATAATACTCTAGAAATATATTTTGACATTTTACTTTATTTTTTTGGGATTATTTTTGGGATTGTGTACTTTTTTCGAATTTATTTCAATATGAGAATATTTAGATTATTATGATTGTATTTTATTAGTTGTGGATGCGTTAAATAAATATATATATATATATATATTGGTTGAGAATTTGGATTTATTTTATGTGATCAGATTTGGGTCAGAGATATTATGGCTTGTCCGGTCAATGGATGCGTTGACCGTTTTGGGGGCAAATGGGCCGTCCTGATCTTGGGCCTTTACTGGCCCACTTGCTTCTTGTCCAGTCAATGGCGGCGCCGACCATCTAAGTAAAAATGGGTTACCGAGGATTTGGGTCGTTTTTTTCTTTATGGGCCATTACTGTCGTCCCCATCACTAGCCCCCTATGCTGGTGGTTTAGAACTCCAACTTCCAACACGTTCACGATGGAATGCGTCTGACTGTATAACTTGTACGAGACAGTCTAATAAGGAAACTAGCAGTGGCTCTTAGTTTGTTGGTCGCATTACTTGCGATTGTTGATCGTAATGCCAAGATTCGGAGAACTGAGCAGTAGGAAGCATTGACCGGATTCATTGACCGTCCTGGTAAGAATTCAGAGAACTGGCTGAAAAGAGTATTGACCGAATCCATTGACCATCTGGCCAGAATTCGAAGATCTGAGCCAGAAGAATAGTTGACTGGATTCGTTGACTATCTTGGTAAGAATCTAAAAAACTGAGCTGGAATAAGAGTTGATTGGATTTGTTGACCGTCCTTATAAGAATCTAGAGAACTGGTTGGGATTGAATCGACGCGCCAGTATACCACCGGACTGTCAGTAGAAAAGTTTACCATGTGTCAACATGTAGTGAACTTGTAATCTTGGTAATTAATTCACCGAATGATCTGATTGGACTGCGTCCTCTTCGAAAGTGACTTGTGTCCATAATGATAGGTGCACCTTTTCGATGCGCTGCCTTACTCCAACGGCTGCGTGCCTTTAAAAATCGTTCGTTTATTCAAACTTTTCACGCTTTTCTTCTCTGAAAATTTTTAAATCTTTGCTGCTCTTCTTGCTCCCATTTTCATGGCTCCTTCTGTTTTAGATATTGCCTTTGTGATTTGTACTAGTGAGGTAAGGAAACTGTATATTGAGTTTAACATTTCACCATAGATTGTATTCACGATGTCCAGGGAGCACGACAGGGCTTACTTTCCTCCTGAGGGTCACAATGCTATATACGAGGCTCACTAGAGAAGTAGGATTCGTCTCCCTATACCATAGGAGCTACTCGTTGTCTTTACGACACTTAGAGTTCTTGTCACATGGCTCCATACCAATGTCATGCGGTATCTTTGCTCGTTGTGCATCTTCCTTCATCACCACTCACAGATGTTGATGGTGGAGATCGTAAAGGTGATATTTTGATTCACCCAGAGTGGGGATTGGATCTCCTTATCCCCCAAAGAGCTTCACATCAGTAGCACCTTCTATGACTCCTTGAATAATTGGAAGGATCGTTTTTTATTTGTGTGCGTTGCTGATACCTAGCCCTTGTCCACGGATTGGGGCAAGGTTCCCAGTGAGTTCACTAGGAAGCCCAAGCAGGAAGAAGTGGTGGCTGTGGAGTAACTGTTGTGGCTCATGAGGGATCATCTCTCTGAATTTAGGAGAGATCACTTAGTTTTCAGGGAGGAAGCTAGGAAGGCTCGTTGGGGATCTCCTTCTCCAATCCAGAAGATTAGACCTCCATTGCTGGCGACTTCACAGTGCAAGAGGAAAGCTTGTATTCTTGCCATTGATGCGGCCGACGCACTTTCCACCGGTGATGCTTCTGGCAGTCCAAGGAAAAAGAGGGCTGCAATGATAGACCCACCTTCCTCGTTCTCTAAAGAGCCGGACTACATAATGGCTGTATGACTCGCTGGAATTGGAGAGCGCTCCGAAGTAGAAGCTTCTGTGGAAGATTATGAGGCCATGTTGTGAGCTACTACAAGTGGCGTTGTCCCTGTGCTATCATAGCCAGAGGACTTGACGGCGCAAACTACGTCGATGGAGCTGTTGCTTAGGGCTGCCAGATTGGAGCCGACTGATGAGCCGCCAGCTGAGTCGAAGGAGCCAGCCGTGGAGCTATCTACGACACTAGACGAGCCAGCCGTTTGAGAGTTTTTTGAGGTAGTTGACATCATTGCAGAGCTGGCAGAGGAGACTGCTGGTGAGACTTCAATGGAGCGGGTTCAGGAGGCTGCGCCTCCAAACACTCTACCACCAGGCCCATGGTTGCGGGTCCGACTAGCAAGGAGGCAAAGAAAAGTCTTCCTGGTAACTTTTTGAAACTTCCCCTCTTTTCTTCCTTTACCATTGTAGCCTAACTCCTTTGATTTCTTGTAGGAGAAAAATATTGTGGCTGCTGTGCAAAAAGGATTGCGCCAAAGGGATGCCTGGCTTTTGACCAATAAGAAGAGTTCCTCCAGCTAGCAGAAGAGATGTACCTGTTGAGGGCCCAACACCAGGAGGAGAAGATCGCTCTTTAGTCTGAGTTGTTTGAACTGAGGGCGAAATCTGTAAGACTAGAGGAGGAGGCTACCCGAGCGGGAATGTTCACTGATGAGCTCCTGAGAAAGATAGCATCGTTAGAGAACGAGCTGTCCACTTGCCTATGTCCACATGAGGTTTCTCAGGCGCTATGGACACAGCTCTGAGAAGGCGTCAATATTAGTCGTCGCATTGCCCAGTTGGTAGATCTTAATTTTCTCGTTGGTATCCTTGACCCAGTGAACCGCCCTGCCCGGTGACATGAGAATCTTGTGGACCATTCTCGGGTTGTACAGGGGCCTCTTTTGCCTCCTCTTGGGAGCTCTGCTCCTTAGCTAAGATTTTCTACTTTTATTTATTTGTAATTATAAATATACCTTTGTTTTCAATAAAATATTTTTTTTACTAACATGTTGTGTTCTATGACTTTGCTTTCATTTGTTATTTACTCTTTGCACTGGCAGGCCTGTTTGGTGTACTTTATATGAGTAGGATGGCTGTCTCATGACATTAGAGACGGGGCTGTGCTCCCAAATGGATCTAAGTCCCCAAGGAGACATCTAGGTGAATATTAATGTCGTATTAAGCTGATTTTATACTCGAACGTGAGTTGAGGTTTGGGTAGCGCTGCCCATGTATGATCCATGGCAGCCAACTTTTGGAAGAAGCACTTTGCTCCTACTTTGTCGACCGTTGTAAACTGACAGCGCTATCTCCTGTTGGAGGAGGTTATCACGCATGTCGTTTAAGCCCCGTAAGGTTTAGAATTAGATCGCGAACGGACAACTTGGATGACCAAGGTTTAATTGGACCGCTTACGAGCCGCCTAGATGATCAGGATTTAATTTGACCGTTTACAAGCTGCTAGGATGACCAAAGTTTAATTCGACCACTTACAATCTACCTGGATGATTTGGATTTAATTCGACCGCTTACAGGTTGCTTGGATGACCAAGATTTAATTTGATTGCTTACGGTCCGCCGGAATAACTAAGGTTTAATCACGAGTGGGTGAAAACCCATTCGATTTAGAGACAGTTTAGGTCATTTATTTTAAATAATGTACAAGCAAGCATTCACATGGAAAAAGAAAAAGAAGGAAAAGAGGTACATGGCACAATGCAAATGAAAAAGAATTTTAATTTATTAATGACAATGTATGTTACAAACATACCTTATGTCATAGAGATGACCTACCCGGGTTCTTCACTGGAAGTGATGTTTTAGGTGGACCGCGTTCCACTTCCATGAGACCAACTTGCCATTCTGGGTTCAAAATTTGTACGCTCCATTTTGTAGAACAGTTGAGACGAAAAACTGGCCATCCTAACTTAGGAAAAGCTTGTTTCGGTTGGTGGTCTTGCCTGTTACCTCTATACTTCGTAAGATCAGCTCTCCAACTTCGAATTGCCATATTTTTACCTTCTTATTGTAATAGCGGGCAGCTCATTATTGGCAGATTGATATCCACATATTGGCTGCGTCGCCGGCTTCCTCCAACAAGTCTAGGTGTTTTCTATTCTTATGGGTGTTACCAAATAGGTCAAAGGTTTCGACCCTTAGATTTGGGAGCCTGATCTCAACTGAAATTACCACCTCAGTCTCATAGCAAAGGTTGAAGGGTGTCTCACGATTTGGTTCCTTAGGAGTCGTCCGATATGACCATTGGATGGGGGGCAGCAAGTCGACCCATGAGCCCTCTACGTCCTCCAACTTGGTCTTCAGACCGTGAAGTAGCATACGATTGGTGACCTCAATCTATCCGTATGTCATCAAAGTGTGGACCAATCTGATATCTAGATCGGTGCAATACATGGTGAAGCGCTTCCTAAAGAATTGGGTTCCATTGTCGGTCACAATGACGTCAGGAATGCCGAATCTGTTCAATATGCTCTGACGGACAAATCCTAGTGCATTGTATTCAGTGATCTTGGCCAACAGGGTGGCTTCAAACCACCTAATGAAGTAGTCTATACCCACGATGATGAACTTCCTTTACCTAGTCGCAATAGAAAATGAGTTAAGAATATCAAGCCCCCATTGCATGAAAGGCCAAGGAGCTTGGAGGGATCTCAACTTCACGGATGGCTGGTGCTGAAAATTGCCATGGACTTGATAATTCTCACACTTCTTCACAAACTCTAGGGCATTCTTCCTCATTGTTGGCCAGTAATATATCAGGCACATGACTTTGAACGCTAAGTTCTTGTCGCCAATGTGTAATCTGCATATCTCGAGGTGGACTTCGCTCAATACATAGTCGGCCTTCTCAGGAGTAAGACACCAAATGTACAAAGTCGAGTATCCACGACAATATAGCCGTTCATCAACTATGGTGTTCCAACCGGCCGTCTTATTGATTCGCTTGGCCTTGTCCGCTTTATCTGGCAGTGTTCCTTCCACCAGATACCTCCAATATGGCGTCATCCAGTTTTTAGCGTCAGAAACCTACATTGCTTCTTATACCTTTATGTTGGGAGTGCTCAAGACTCCCTCATGTCCCTTGAGTACTGTTTTAAATTTTCAACCGCCGCCGCTCTAGCAAATTAGTCAGCCTTTCAGTTTTCTATTCTAAAGATGTGGACCAAATTTGGCTTATCAAATCTCCAAATGTCATCCTTCACCTTAGCGAGGTATTTGGCAAAGAGAGGGCTACACGCCTTAAAACTTCCGTTGATTTGGTTAATAACTAGCCCTAAGTCGTTGACGGTTAGCCGCCTAACTGAGCACTCTTTGGATAATCGTAATCCGGCTAATAGGATTTCGTACTTGGGAACGTTGTTGGTGCCCAAAAAGTCGAGTTTAAGGGAGTACTTCACCTCAAATCCGTCCACATTGAGGACCCACTCTAGCTCTTTTGGGTGGTCATTTGCATCCTCGGTGGGATGCTCATCACCGATAAGGGTCGTGGTTTCGATGATGAAGTCGGCCGGGGCCTACCCCTTGATGGCTAGCCTGAGTCAAAATTTGATGTTAAACTCTCCCAACTAGATGGCCCACTTAACCAACTGTCTAAAAATATCGGGCTTTCAGAGGATACCCTTTAATGGCTGGTCGCTCAAAATGATTACGCAATGAGCCTGAAAATAGAGTCTCAACTTTCAAGCAGAGAAGACAAGTGTCAAAGCAAGCTTCTCAGTGAGCGGATAGCATGTCTCTATGCCGGTCATCGTCTTGCTCACATAATAGACCGGCCACTGAGTGTCGGAGTCTTGGCGTATGAGAACAGAGCTACCAGCCACCCATGACACTATCAGGTAGAGGTACAATTCTTCTTCGTCCTTGAGTGACATCAGCAATGGTGGACTGGCCAAATACTGCTTCAACTTATCAAAGGCTGCCTAGCACTCCGCAGTCCACTGGAAACTGTTTGCTTTAGTCTCCCTCAGAGCCTTGAAGAAGTCTGATATTTGCCCCCCGACTTTGCCAAAAGGCGGGACAGTGTTGTCAGTCTTTCGGTTAGCCTCCGGACATCCTTGATGCTCCTGGCGGAGACATGTTCATGTGGCTTTGATTTTATCTAGGTTTACTTTGATCCCTCATTGAGAGACGATGAAACCCAGAAATTTTCTTAAGGACACTCCGAAGACACAATTTGAAGGATTTAGCTTCATCTGGTGCACAGGAGTACCTCGAAGGACTCAACCATATCACAAATATGGTCACTAGTGGTCTTACTCTTGATGAACATGCCATCAATGTACACCTCCATATTACAGCCAATCTGCTTCTCAAAGATCTTGTCCTGAGTTTTTGATAAGTAGCCCCCGTGTTCTTTAGACCGAAAGGCATAACCTTGTAACAATAGGAGCCATGGTCGGTCATGAACGAGGAGTGTTCCTCGTCCTCTAGGGCTTATTCGTATCTGGTTGTAACCCAAGTACGTATCCATAAAACTCAGCATCTCGTCTCCAAAAGTCAAGTCCATCAACAAGTCGATCTTGGACAAAGGGAAGCTGTCTTTTGGGCAGGTTTTGTTGACGTTGGTGAAATCGATACACATCCACCATTTTCCGTTACTTTTTTTACTAAGATGACGTTGGAGAGCCAATCTGGGTATTGAAGTTCTCTGACGAATTCGATATCCAGCAACTTCTTTGCTTGACGGACTTCTCCAATGAGTGGTTCCTCCGCTTCTACCTGACGGGCTTACAATTGGGATCGCGTCCAACTTGTGGACCATTTCTTTGGCCGAAATCTCGAGCATGTCAGCGGGTGTCCACGCGTAGATATAAGTATTCTGTCTCAATAACACTATCAGCTCGTTACGCAGGGGCCCGGAGAGTGAGCCCCCAATCTGCACACACCTCTTCGGTCATCCGGATTTAGTGGCACTAGGTCGGTAGCCTTGCCGGATTGCGCCTACTGTAAGGTTGCTTCGTCTTGATGGTCCAATTAACTTACAAGTCTTCCGCTGCCGCTTGAAAAATCTGGAACATGTAACATGTCGCCTAGTTACTTGGCCACCCAACACTTCATCGATACCGCATTCTGTTAAAAATTTCATTTTTTAAATACAGTATTGAGATGACGGCTCTGAACGCTATTAGACACTACCGGCCTAGGATAGCACTGTATATGGAAGGCAGGTCAACAACGAGGAAGGTGAGTGTATGACTCACCATCTTGGGATACGTGCACAGGGTGATCTCCAACTGTATCGTTCCTTAGACAACCACAGGTTCATTGTCTAGGCCATACAGTGGCATTTCGGTAGGTTTTAGTTGATTATTTTTAAGTCCAAGTTTAAATAAGTTATCGAGATAAAGCAAATCTTTTGAGTTTCCATGATCAAGGAAAACTTGTTTCAATTGGTAGTCCACGGTATCGTCTGAAATGAACACATATACAATAAGGGGATCAATGTATGGAAAAATTTCATGAGTCATGTCACTATTACTAAAGCTAATGACTTTCTCTTCCACTCTTTGCTTCTTGCACCCAGCTTACTGTTCATTGTGATATGCTTAGGTCTTGGGTGGCCTGATAGTGATCATGTTGACCACTCTAACCGCAACCCAATTTCGTGGGTGGGACGGGTCTGATCCTTCCCCACTTGAGGTGCCTGAACTCTACCCAGAATTTCTGACGAACCTGGTGAGATGGCCCATCCGGATAAACTCCTCAATCTCCCACTAGAGCGTCTTACAATCTTCCATGGTGTGTCCTGAAGATTGATAAAAATTGCAATATTTCGCTGGATTTACTCTCTCCGGGTTATTCAGTGGTTTCGACCACTTGAAAAACTTCTCCTTACGGATCTGTATGAGGATATTGGACTATGTATCGTTCAAAAGAGTCAGGTTGATTGGCATGTACTCCTTATGGTCCAGTGCTTCGATCCTATGCTACTTTCGCTGGAAATTGTCGCCACCACAGTTCTTCCTCTTACCCTTGGCCGGGAAAGAGCGAGGTTAGTCTATCCTCTCAGGATGCTTCACTTTATTGGCTCTTTTCGATTGCTGTGTAGGCCCTAGTGATAGGCTTCACTTTTCGAAAGGTCTACAGATTCTTGTTCGCCTGGTACCTGATGAAGTCACTGTAAATCAAGGTAGAGGCGAAACTGCCAAATTTTATCTCCTTGGTGAGCTCAAGAATCCTTCTGGCCTTGCTGTAAAGCACTCTAGGAACTTCCTCGGGCTCTTTCCCTATCTCCGCTTGATGTGGGAGAGATACCATGATTGTTTCTCTTCCCGACAGCTAAAAACGTACTGAGTCAGGAAGAGATCAGTGAGTCCATGAAAGCTCCAGATCAAGTTCGATGAGAGCCGATAGAATTAGATCCGGGCGTCTTCCTACAAGGTGAGAGGAAAGTAACGGCATTGCCGTATCCTCCAAGCCCTAGAGACTCGATGGATACGGGAAGTGATCCAAGTGATCCATAGGATCAGTGCTCCCATCATAAGAATCCAGTGCTGACATTTTAAACTTGACATACAATGGACAGTTCAAGATCTCAGCAGAGAAGAGAGATTTCTCCAAATCAGCAATGTGCTCGTTGTCATCCTTGAACACGCAGTTTCAGATCTTCTCGACTTTTGCCTCCACTCGGGAGGCGTTCCCAAATCTCTTGGAGTTGAGGTACATCCTCAATTCTATTCTTTTAGGAGTGCGGCGCGTAACCGGTTGGCTACTGTCGCTGGTGGAATGAACGATCCTGGAGGCTCCCTCTTGAGCTTGTGGCTTATGCTCTTTCCGGGAGTAACGGGGATTCCTCCTCTCTCAGCTCTCATCTAAAGTCCCACGGCCTAAGCGTCCTTCAAGCCTTGGACGACTATAAGCATTGGAGGCCTCTAGAGCACGGGAGTTGCCCGACCTTGTAGCCTTCTTGGCCAGCTTCTTCTTCATTTGACGTCCTCTCTTGGAGGTCGGACGTGAATTGAGGAGGGCGAAGCCCTCTACTTCTTCTTGTCCTGACGGGTACGGAGCATTTTGGAGTATTTTGGACATATTGTTCATCTGCTCCGCTAGATTTCAGAAAAATGGTGCAGGTGTCCCTCCGACTAAATTACCAACAGAATGGTCCTGGTCAGGAGAGGCAGTATCTCTAGCGAGAACGCTAACTTGGCCTCTAGTGTTCGCTACTTTGATAGATGGAAGTAGTTTTGAAGATAAATGTGGTTGGCTTTTGTTAGCTTCCCCAGAGATGGTACCAATGATACATTAAGGATCTAAATTTCGAATAGATTCGGGTCAAACTGTTCGTCAGATTTTGGTTTTATCCACTGAGTGTTGGATCTTGCATACCATAATTTTAAACAGGAGGTCAGGTGACAGTAAAATTTGATCCCATAAAAAATATTTCAGCACTCAAATAGTAATCTGTCTTCTGAAGATAAGAAGGTGGATGCAAAGAATACAATATGAATGTTGGGTTAGTGTTTGTGGATGTGGGGGTGTACTCATAGAGAGAGCGGCTTTGCTATTATTGCTCGTGAAGAGCAAACACTCTAAGTATTGAGTTTGTTAGGAACTAGTAATAGAGAGAGAGAGCACATTAGGATGCTCGAGTGTCTGAGAACTTCTGAAAGCTTTTGCGGGTTAGAGAATGCGTGCCTCTGAAGGGAGTTTCCATAGCCTTTTATAACCATGGACTCTTAACTGCATTCCTTATGCAGTGAGATTGGATGCCCGCTTGTTGTGTGGGATCGTCTCCTTTCCAGCGTTGGTATGAGCCCCATTCCTAGTTATAACAGTCAAGAAGGTTGATCTCATTCCTTCTATATTTTGTAACCGTTAGGGTTTTCAATAGATCTCACGTAAATTTTGGTACATTCCTCCCGAAATATACTTTGATTCTGAAAGTAATCGTTACAGTGAATCTTGCCTTCATTGGAGATGCGAAAAATTATGGTAGACGACCATTGTAACTTAAATATGGACGCATGGGCCAATCTAGGATAGGGCCGTGTGCATCCTAGGTTTCAGCCGGTCTACTCGCCACTTGTCCGATTAACGAAAATGTTGATCGTCTTGGGCGCAAATGAACTATCCTAATCTTGGGCTTCTGTCGACCCACTTGCTTCTCGTTCGATTAACAGTAATGTTGACCGTCCAAATAAAAATAGACCGCCGAAAATTTAGGCCTTTTTTTTTTTTTTTTTTTTTTGGACTAGTCCATTACTGATGTTCCTATCCTATTAGGTGTTTATGCGTACGTGCCATTGGCTTTTCTAAACGGGAAGGAAACCTGAAAGATTATAAGATTACGGATGTGTTTGAAAATAAAGATATCCAGCCTATCAATTTTAAGAACCTTCTAGATGTTCGACAGGTGTCCTTAGTGAATTATTTGGCGAGATTTTGACACGTGTCAACATCACAATGAAAGCAGGAACGTTGTTTATAGAATACGTGTGCTAAATAATAATTAAGTAATAACAAAAATTAGAAATAATCTTTACCTGTCATTAACATATTTTTAAATAATATAATATTTATTTATTTATTTAATAGTTAATTTTTTTAATTTATATAAATAGATAAAATATTTTATAAATTTATTTTTGCATAAAATTAAAAATTTTTTTATTGATGGGCATAGTGTCCCATGGGCAATCTAGAAACTTAACCTATTTAAGTTATGTGCATATTATGCGATATTAAAATATTAAAAATAATATTGATAAGATTTCATTTTGCGTGATATACAAGTTAACTATTTTTTTTTAACAGATAAAATATTTTAATATTTTTAAAAATAAATAATAACTATTTAGATAATTTTTTCTATTCAATAAATAATATATAGATATTCTAAATATATATCCTTAAAAAATACCCCCACCCCAAGCATCAACAGCCAAAGACTCTAATCATCATTTTATTATAAAGTAAATTATAATTATTTTTTGAAATATGTTTAATAATATCTTATTTTATTTCTCAATTTATATTAACACACTTACTTAAAGTTAAATAAATTTTAATATATATTTAAAAAATCGGTTTGACTATAACCATGCAATAAATTTCTTACTTTATATATATAATATTATAATTTTTTACTTTATATTTACACAAAGTTATGATGAGCATTGCTTCAGGTACTACTTAGGCACACCCACATGAGAATCCGTATTCAAGCGCACGTCGAGCGTGGCTCAGGTGCCAATCTGCTTTCTTCCTCTAAATATTCTTCAAATTTATATTATACAATTGTTTTTAATATATCAAATTTAATTTAAAATAAATTAATAATATCAAATTAAAACGGTTAGGAATCAGGTATTACATCATCTAAGTCATTTATTTATTTTACATCTAAGTTTTTAATTTTGTTTATCTAGGTCGGACAACTCTGTTAGAACCCAACAAAATTTATTAATGTCATCATGTCGATATTATCCTAAAAACAAATAGACAGTGTCCTAATAATAAAATAAAAAATAAAATTTAACAGTAAAGTATCCTTTTGTATTGGACAGGCGACGCAGTTAGGGCATTTTGATTGACTCTTTTGTACGAAATCTTTTTATCTGTCAAATAGCATAGTTAGAAACTTCTGATTGGCCTGTTTATTTTAAACCTGTCCCTTGGTCACAACTCATTGGACAGTCATAGGACTACATTATTTATCTATTTATCCATTTAGATTTTTAATTTTTTTATCAAAGTTAAATATTTATTTTATATTTTAATTTTTTAAAAATATATATATATATATGTATAATATTATATTAATTTTCATAAGAAATAAACTACTAAAAAATAAAATTATCTTACAAAAATATATGTTTATAATAGGTATAAAATCCGGGTGAGTTAAGTGGACTTAAATTAGTAAAAAAAAAAATCAATATTATAGAATTTATTCTGATTTAAATTTGATTAAAATCAAACTGTCGAATCAATCAAAAATTTTATAAACTAATCTAGGCAAGTAAATGTTATAAATGAGTACTATTAAAAATTAATTAAGTTTAGGTTTTTGAGTTAGATACGATTGAAAGTGACTGATTTAAATTGTCTAAGTCAGATTATAATTTTTTTAATATAATATTTTTTTAAATTTTTTGATAACAATTAAATATTTAAAAAATTATTTTAATAAATTATATTATTTTATAATTGATAGCTTTTTTATGTGTAAATTTTTTTTAAAAAAAATATTTGTGTGAACATATTTCTATATTTTATATTTTTAGATATTTTTATATAAATATAAAATTTTTAATAAAATTATTTAAAAATATTTATAAAAATAATCTATAATTGCCATAATTTTTTATTTAAGTCTATCCTGAAACCAAATTTGAACGTGTCTACTTTTACCAAAATACAACTGATTCAAGCTGTGAGTCAAAAAGACATATTAAACTTTACACATATCTTTAGAATGATAACTTGCCACATCTTTCACCTTACTATTGAATAAAAATTTAATCATGGATATTTTAAGATATAAAAAATTAGAAATGTAGTATTTATATAGATTTTATTTATAATATTAATATTTATTAAATATTTAATAAACAGTAAAAGTGATTACAAAATAATTATTTCTAATACGTCTCCGAATCCGAAATTAGAGAGACACTTAATCTTCTCGAATTGTCAAGTTAAAATGGGTTCATTTCTCATTATTTTAAATCTAGATCTTGCAACTACAACTAATGAACAAAAGGTTAGAGGAAAATGGGACTTCCCATTTAATATATCTTTCAACGCTTAAATTAGAAATTTTTTTCGAATGGATAGAAATATAAGAGAGTGCGATAATAATACGTAGATGTATACATTTGGTAATTGAGTATTAATAGATGATTAGATTCCAAATAGCACGTTCCGCTAGGGAGTGAATTAAGATAGAGGAATAGGCTTTGATGAGAGCGCTCTATTGGAAACAATTTAAGATGGAAGATTGAATTCTGATAAATGCGTTTTATTGGAAAGCGATTTTATAGTAGACCTTGGTCACAGGGTGGCTTAGAGACAATAGAAATCTTCTTTTGAGAGTCGTTTTAAGGCGGAAAATCGCCCCCCTTTCAACATCTCTCTTTACTTTGAGTTCTCTTGTCGCCCAAAAAGCCCCTTTCCTTCGGAGGAACGGAGTTGTTTTTTATATGGAAAGTGCTAGTTAGTGACCATAGGGTATTTGTTATGCCACGATTTTTTGATGCACCGAGGAAGTTACCCTCTGCCTTTTCAGCTTGCAGTGTTTTTTCAAGCAATCAGGTTGTGTTAGATTGGCAGCCACGGCGCAATAGGATGATGATTACGTAGGTTTGTTTGACAAATGGGAGTCACCAAGTAGATTCCGTTGGGTTGCACTAACGGGCTAGTTCGAAGGGCATCTTCTAAGTCTCATACTCTATCAGGCAAATTTTGAACCCCATGGGTTCTTTGCTAGATTGTTGCTGCTTCCAGGGTGATTTGTACGCGTGGACCTGTCTTGGGCAAGCTCATGGGTTACTAAACCCATCAATTTTGATAACTTTTTAAAATTTTAAAATTTATTTATTGTTTTTTATAATAACAAAGAGATAAAAATAATGCTCATTTATAATTAATTAAAATCAAGTTGTCCAATTGGGTCGACCTAATCAATCTATATTTTAAAATGATTTGATCAATATATAATAATTTTATAGCCTAGCACGGATATAAAATTAAATTTGATTAATTTTTAAATGGATACGATTGTTGGTGAAAATTTTCAATACTGTCTACTACAGCTCATGTTATACTTTTTAAGTATATTTTATATTTAAATAAATAATAATTTTAAAAAATTATTTTAATATATTTTATTTTTGTATAACTAATATATATTGATATAAAGATTATATCTTAAAATATACACTTTATAGTATTTTGTAATAGATAATATAATTTTAAAATATTATATATTTTTGAGTATTTTTTATACATATATAAATTTTTAAAAATACAAAAAATAAAAAAATATTTATAGATTGACCCGATTCAGCTTATGAATGGGCAGGGCTAATTTTTTTGGGTTTAGATGATCAAAACTGGCCTAACATAATCTGAACTATCGATCGTATTTTTATTTCATATAAAATAATTTTTAAAAATAAAACGGAGACATTAACCCTAATTTTGGCTTTTCATGTTTTTAATATTTTTTTGACACCATGTATATTATAATATATGATTTTAGATATGATTGATTCACTTAATTTTTATAATAGTGTAATATATATTAACATAAAAATTAAAAGGCCAAATAAAAAATAATATTATAAAGAAATAAAAATTAAATACATTTTTTAATATTTTCTCTTTTAAATACTAAATTTATAAGTGTAAAAGTGAGTTGCGATTAAAATAACTGACTTAGGTAGGGAGGTAAGCTACTGGTTGGGGCTTTGCTAACGTACGCAACGTTTCATTATTCGTACGCAAAAGTCTGCTGCACAGTGTGCACCGGCACGCGTCGGTTAACCTTTATATTGACTTGGAGCAAACAGTTACTTTTTTTTTTTTTGGTAAGTTTGGAGCAAACAGTTACGCAAGCGGGATTTTGGTTTTAACACGTCCGTACGGCGGCTATCATTATTTAAATTACAGCCAGCTCTGATTATCAGGATAAACAACTACAGTAGTGTCTTTTATTAATTACAATTGGCCGTTTTTAAAATATTTTTATTTAATTTTATTAAATAAAATTAATAAAAAAATATCGAAAAATAAATATTATAAGTAAATATAATATTTAAATAAAAAATGATAATTAGATTTTTTTAAAAATATATTTTATATTAAAGAAGCTATTATATATAAAACTTATGAATATTGTAACAATATTTTTTAAAAAATATGTAGCATTTTACTAAAATAATAGAATTATATTTATAAATTATATGAAAACTCAAACTAAATTAATCAAATTTAATTTCAATTTCATACAAAATATTAAATCAAATAAATTACAATAAAAAAAAACTCAATTTGGAATAAATTTTTTGGGGTCATAAAATCGCAAAGGGAGATCGATTTAATAAATTTTTTTTATTTTTATTCTTGAACAGAAATTACGTATTGAAGATTTTAATATATAAAAAATAATATATATTATTTTTTATAGATTTTTTATGATATCAATATTTATAGAACATTTAATTTGATACTAATTATTTTAAATATTTATTTATAAATATTTTATAATTTTAAAATTTATCATTGCACTTTTATTCATTAAATAAATAAAAAATTTATATACATAATACATATTTCTAAAAATATACACCAACCTCAAATCTTCATTCATACATCTTTACACATAAAAAACAAAAATAAATGAAAACATTTAAAAGATAAAAAAAAAAAAATAAGAGAAACGAATATAAATTTTATTTGTAATTTTAAAAAATTTAATATTTATTTTTATATTTCTTTATTTGTTTTTTTGCTTTTAAAATTTTTTAATATTAATTTATTTTTATTTTTATTCTTCTATCATTATACTTTTGTATTACTTGATTTTCATTTCGTTACTCAACGCTTGATTTTCCCAATTGCTTACACACCTTTAAAAAATGATTTCTCATGACCAAAATATTATAGTTTTTATTTATACTCTTAAAAAATTTATTATGAAATTATTAATATTTAATAATATAGGAAATATATAACCAATAAATTCAGACAATAAAAAATCAATAAGTTCATGCAAATAAAAGTACTTTTCCAACTCAATAGGCCCAAGATCAAAGTATTCATGTATTATGTATTGATTCTAACTCTAATCAGAATAAATCAAAATTCGATAAATAATCGACGATTATTAAAAAAATGCAAATTAGACTAAATTATATATTCAAATGACTGCATATTTAAATATTTAACTGAATAGTTAATTTAATCAAGTGATTTATCTAATAAAGTAATTTGTATGTCTATAGTTAGCTTTAACAATGGCCTTCAAATTGGCTAATATCAATTACTCATTATTATCAGTTTAATATTTAAGCAACAGCCACTTCCAATTAATCCCAAAATTAAAATATGTATAATAATAAGTTAATTAAATAATTTTTAATTAAATAGACCACTTAGATCATGGCTAATTATTTTCTTAAGTAAATTATCAATATTTGACAGTATGTTTATAAATAAGCATTATTTTTCTTAAAAAAGGGGATGGATTCTAAAAAATGACGAATCCAATGTAAGAGTCCAACTAATTTGTTTACCCACAAAATACCGAGCTAGGTTTTCCATCGTTTTTCATTTCTCTATCGATCTTTACTATATTATAATTTTTTTATAAATTTATAGACTTAAGTATTTGATAATATATTAAAAAATAAATTTTAATTTATTCAGAGTTCTTAATTGTCGTTATAGTGTGTAGAATCATAAAAAAATTATGTTAATTAAATTTATATTTATTTAAATTATAATTTAAAATTTAGCAATGTATCACTAATGGTTTGAAAATGCTTCCTATTAAATAATCGAGATAGGCAAAGAAATACAATTAACTAAGGGGACAAAAAGAAAAAAAATTGAAGAGATCAAATGAGGAATCATGCGCTTTTTTTATCTCTCTGGGGACCCAAACCCTTTTTTTAATTACTCCATTAAGGGAGTAATTAAATTATAATTAATGCTTTGTTTAATTAGTGAGAATAAAATTTTTATTTTTATTTTATTTTTAATAAAATATTTATTTTACTGTTTAATTATATTTGGATAATAAATAAATATTTTGAATAAATAGTTATTTTTAAAAATTCAAAAATAAATTATAAAAAATAATTTTATGTTTTTAAAACACTGTATCAATTTCTTAAACTCATCCACTTTTTGTATAAATTATTTTTTATTTTTGCAAATATTGGTTTAATAATCGAAGATTTAAAATAAATTATTAAAAAATAGATAATAATTCTTATTTTTTAAACTCATTTTGTTCTAATAATCGAACGTATCTTCAATGACACGCCTGAGGATCTTGAAGGCAACGAAATCCGGCCATCATTGTACTCCGAGGCAGGAACGGCGATTCTGTTTTTTTTTTTTTTTTTTAAACGAATTTTTTATTTAAAAATTTAAATGGTTTAAATGTTAAATTTTAAATAATATTTTTTAAATAATTATTTTTATTTATTTTTAATATAGTGAATTTAATATTTAATAAATATTAAGCTTGTAAAAAAATTTTAAAAATAAATATTTTTTAATTTTAATTATTAAATAAAAATTTAACGACGAAAGTCAGATTCTTTCTTATTTCGAGGGGAAAGCAGGAACTCAAAAAAGGAGAGTGATCCCACACGCCAGTGCGGAGAGTAGTTACGAATTCACTCGCGGTTTGATACGAACTTCTTATTAAGTCTGCGCCGTCGATTTTATTTATTTCTGAGGTTTGGCAAGGTCGCTGAATCCCATCCAACGGCCACAAATCATCGAAATCTTGAGCTGATTTTACGCACGCTGTACGCAATCGTCGTTTCGGCATTTATAAAATCACTAAGCAAAAAGTGACTAACGGACAAAATATTAAAAGAAATAATAATTATATTAATTATTTTTTAAAATTATGTTTTATTAATATATATAATTAAAAAGTCCTCTAGAATATTAAAAAATCCCTTTTTCAATCGTTAGTCTCAATTCTTTTTTTTTTTATTTACCACTAACTTGTATAATATAAACTTTATACATTATGGGATGGGAATAATCTAAAGCATATCTCTATTTCAAAATTTTGGATTTTTAATATTATTCTTATTTTAATTGTCAATATAATTTAAATTTAAATACCTGTAAAAATTATAATTAAAAATATTTATAGATAATTATAAATATCTTTTAAATAATTTTAGGTAATATAAAAATAAATTAATAAATAAACTAAAATAATTACCTTTAATAGGGTTTTACCTTTAAAAGATTATTTTGAAAGCTTAGTCTTATAATTAGTATGTTATCCATTTGCTTAACTAATATAAAATATATGACCCTTTTTAATATAATTATAGTAAAAAGATAATTATGCTGCTATATTAATAGCCCTAGTATGGATTTTTATAGAGAATATAATTATTAAAATTTAAGATATAACTGTTCTAATTATAGATATTATTTATTTAAAAAAATATGAAATATATTTAATTTGTAGTCTCGTCTCACGTAATTTGAATTTTAAAAATATGTTTCAAATAAATAATTTTTTTAGTTATAAATAATAAAATGAAAAAATTCCTGTCATAATTTATTAAAATATTAAAAATAAATAAATAAAATCTTAATGCGTTTTCCCCACGTTAAAAGCCATACTCCACCTCATTCTCGCCCCCCTTCTCTTTCTCCATCTCTGTAATTTATGAGTATCCATTCAATATCTGCGAAGAACTCTCTCTCTCTGTCTTCTGGTATCTCCGTCCTTTTCCGATGCGTTATTTGAAAAAGATCAAATCTTTGTAGGGAAAAAGCGAGGATTTTGAGATCATCCGAAAACATGTCGTCTGGGTTCTCCGGCAGCGGTGGCCCAGAGTTTTACGGAGGCGGAGGGAGCTCTATGGCGTCGATAGGCAATAGTCTCCGCAACGACAACCACGGACAGTACAGATTCCAACAACAACTCGCCGGTATTCTGTCCGACCACCCATCTTCCCAGATCGGACAGCGGCAGATCGATTTGACCGGTAAGCGTTCGTTGGCCGACTTTCAATCTTACCAAGAAATCCCTCTCCAACTCCGCCAACATCAAGAACAACCGCCGTTTTCACTCATACAACAGCAGCTTCGGCGACAGCAACCACCGCTCTCTCTTCTCCAACAGCAACCAATGGAGTTAGGGTTTTACTTGAGATCGGTGAAGCAGAGGACCAACTATCAGAACAACGCCTCTCCAATCTCCACTCTCTCTCCTCCCCTTGATATTTTCTCTCCTAACGGTAATATCATTCTTGAAATCCCTTCTTCCGTTTCTGTATCCTCCGGTAGCCGGTACGGATCACCGGTTTGTCAGCCGCTCGCCCCCAACCCGATTACCCTGTGCCATGTCAATGCCCTCCATAACTCATTAGTCCCCACAAATCCGCCGTTCAATCCCAATTTTTCGAGCAGCGGGTGCTCGACTCTGGGCCCAAATCGGGCGGTTGTAGCCCAAGAACAGACGCCGGAATCGGAGAACAATAGCAGCAGCAAGATCATGGACACGCTACAGGAACTGGAGAAGCAACTGTTAGACGACAACGACGAGGACGTGGACGCCGTCTCCGTCGTCACGAACAGCGAGTGGTCGGAGACGTTACAAAGGCTCATGGGTCCGAGCCCGGCCCAGAACAACACCGTTTTCTCGCCTTCGCCGACATCGTCTTCCTCCTCGTCATCCTGCTCTTACTCTTCGGCCGCCTCTCCTCCCAGCGTGAAGCAGATGATCTCCGAGGCAGCGGCCGCGATCTCCGACGGGACGGCGGAGGCGTCGATTAAGATTCTCTCCTGGCTGTCTCAGGTCTCGAATTCCAGGGGGAATTCGGAGCAGCGGCTGGCGTTCTACATGGGCAACGCACTCCGCTGCCGCGCGTGCCCGAATGATTACCCTCCTCCGGTGGTGGATTTATACGGAAAACAACATATTGTGTCTTCGTATATGCTTCATGATCTGTCTCCCTGCTTCAAATTTGGGTTGTTGGCGGCCAATACGGTGGTGCTTGATGCAATAACGACGGGGAATGGTAAAGTTCACATAGTGGATTTTGACGTCGGCCATGGTGGGAAGTACTTGAATCTCCTTCGCGCTCTGGCGCAGCGTCAATCTCAAACCGGCAATCTCGACGCGGAGCTGAAGATCACTGCCGTCTCGACGGAGGTTGTGAGGGACAATAACATTACCGGCAACGGAATAGAGATGAAATCGACGGAGGTAGTTAAAAATGGGCTGATGAAGCTGGCAGAGCAAGTTGGGGTCGTGTTGAAATTCATTGCCGTCACTAGAACGATTCACGAATTGACTCGCGAGTCACTTTCCTGCGAGGAGGATGAGGCCGTCGTCGTGAATTTCGCCTTCAAGTTGTATCGGGTGCCCGACGAGAGCGTCTCGATGGAGAATTTAAGGGACGAGCTGCTGCGGCGCGTGAAGGGTTTGCGACCGCGCGTGGTGACTCTGGTGGAACAGGAGATAAACTGCAACACAGCGCCGTTCCTCACGCGCGTCAACGAAGCGTTGGCCTACTACGGGGCGCTGCTGGACTCGCTCGACTCAACCATGCAAAAGGACAACCCGGACCGGCTCAGAATAGAGGAGGGGCTGGGCCGGAAGGTGGCGAACGCGGTTGCGTGCGAAGGCGCCGAACGCGTCGAGAGGTGCGAGGTCTTCGGGAAGTGGCGGGCCAGGATGCGCATGGCCGGGTTCGAGCTGAAGCCTCTGAGTCAAAGCGTCTCCGAGTCGATGCGTTCCAAACTCAACTCGGCGCGTGGCGGGAACCCGGGTTTCACGGTGACTGAAGAGAACGGGGGCGTGGGTTTCGGTTGGATGGGTCGGACCCTCACCGTCGTGTCCGCTTGGCGTTAACTTTTTGCCAGCCAGAAATATGAAAAATTATTCCATATATTAATAATATGATTTCTATTTTTTTATTATAGTCGATTATTTTAGAAATATATTTAATTTAATTAAGTATTATATTTAATTATATATTTATTTATATTAAAATTATTGAAATTAGTAGATAGAGGTGACAGAAGAAAATTAAAATTTGATTATTTTAACGTAAATAATGAATGAATAAATAATATTTTTAATTGTTTTTATTTTTTTAGGTAGAATTTATTTTTGAAAATAATAATATATGTATTATTAGACTTCTTTTCAATTATTATAAAAATATTTTATTGGCGGGCTCCACAGCTATGGCTGATCAAGATTTCTTTGATCTGACGGTGGTTGTGATTCTGTGCGTTTCGTGTGGGGTACGTGTTCGTCTGAAATTATTAGGTCATAGATCACTATCAATTTTTATTCATGAATAAATTAAGAAATATTTTTTTAATTATTTTCAGAATATTTTTAATTATAAAATATTTAATTTATATTTATATTTAAAAATAACAAATAAATTAATAAATGTTAGAGATATTCGAAAAATAATGCTTTAAGTTTGAATTTAAAAAATACTCAATTTTTATTAATAAATTAATTTTGATTATTTAAATCTTGTTAATAAATTAATTGTGATTTATCTTGTTAAATTAATATATTTAAATTCTAATCCGTGCCAATGCAAACATAACGACAAGTGAGTAATGTTTTTTTATTATATTTATAATTTATTTTAAAATTATAATATAATATATATAAATTAAAAAAAATTAAATATAAAAAAATAAAAATAAATTTATATATAGATATCTGATCTTAGTCGGCGTTGACCATGGAACAGTTTTGCAACAAAAAATGATTTTTTTTCTAACAAATTTTCTTTTTTTTTTTAAAATATTATTATTATCAATATAAATTAGAAAATTATTTTTTAAAAAAATATTTTTTTCTTTATTTTGAAGGTGTCAGGTTTATATTAGTTGATTATTTTTATTGAGAAAATTATTTTCTTAATTTTCTTTTTATTAACATTAACCTTAATTTTATAAATAAATATTATAAATTGGATATAGATATAATAAAACTTTGATAAAAGTATAGTAGCTAGTTAGGTCTTATTAAAATTGAGTGGCCTAATTGGCCTGATTTAATAAATTTAAAATTTTATAAAATTTAATTAATGAATAAAATATTATAGATAAATATGATCATAAAATTAGGCTCAATTAATTTTTTAGGTTGGGCACTATTACAAGTGAATGCATTACATTTGATTTAGCATTATTTAAATTATAAATTTTTTTAAATATATATGTTCAAATTAATATTGAGTATGAAAAATTATTTTGATATATCAATTTTAGGTAATTAATAAACTTTAATAAAATATTCATCATTAAAATATATATACACGTTATTCTAAATATATGAATTTTGAAATATTGTATAATATCTATTGCATCCCGGGTTCGTAGTTGTCATATGGATTAGGAAGCTTTCGGATTCCTCATCGTCCGGACAAGATCACATGCAGATTCGATCTCCGTTGCTATCAACCTGTAATTTGCATAATATAAATTATAAATAAGAGGTCAGAAGTAGACGATATTTCTCCAATCGAAAACACTTTGACACTTAAATTAGTAACCTCCCGCAATAAATGAAAAGGGGCGCATGCTTAGAGGTGCGCAGAAATATGTTGAGTGTGCGGTGGGAGTGTGTGGATACAAGAATATGGGACTTGATAAATGTTTTGTGGAAAGCCTGGCTCCCTAGATGCATTGCAATGAGTAGCTCACTTTGGTAGCCTGAGAGAGGCTGTGAAAGGTTGGCACCGGACATAAGTCTGAGAGTAGGAACTCGAGAAGTATTCGTCTCAATGCCCAGGCTTAGATTAGCAATTCGGGATCGAATCGGGGATCCCTTCTCCTATAAAAGGAGATGGAATTTATAAGCTCCATGGAGTGGAGCCTTGGGCGCGAGAATCTTTCCTGCAAGGATTCGCCGACCATTGATTGTTGATGGTAGCCGATGGTGTCAATTGTCCTCTTGTGGCGGTGAGAAGATCATTATGCGTCGCTAACTACGCTTGGTTTGCTTCTTGCGCGGGGATTGCTAGCCAGTTGTTGGGAACGGCGCGAGTCGTTTCTGGCAGGTTTAACCTTCTCCCATTGGCTTGCCCTTTTCCGCAATGCGTCTCGCAGTCGTGACAATGAGTCAGAAGAGGTACCTATCGAGTTGCGAGGCCACTTCAAGTTTTGGGTTAAGCTGATTGTCTGAGCCGCTACTATTTGGATTGGGCTTTGTGATCCTTGGGCCTTACCGATAATGGATGCAACACTAGCCTCCCGTGCTTGGGCAGACTGATAGTTGAGGCCTGGCATGTCCGTTGAGGAGCTGATTGTCTGAGCCGCTACTATTTGGATTGGGCCTTGTGATCCCTGGGCCTTATTGGTAGTGGATGCAACACTAGCCTCTCGTGCTTGGGTCGACTGATAGTCGAGGCCTGGCATGTCCATTGAGGGTCCAACTGGCCACCGCGTGTCTTTCCTCAAGATGTGCTAGACCTTGTCCTCTTCTAGTGTCGCGTCTTCCTCAGGCCATCACGCAGCTTTTCAGATGCTGCAGAGATTCGGTGCTCTGAAAGGAAAGGTTCGCACGCAAGAGTCCGCGCCATTATCGAGGACTTTCTTGTTTTGTGAATGACGGCCCTCGGGTGGCGTGCTCTGCTGGGCATGGATAGGGCGTTGGCTAGCCCATAAATAGGGGACCCATGCCTGAGCCAATTCTCAGAGGAGTGATGTGAAGCCCTTGGCTTATCCTGCTCCTAGCGGGAGTTCGCAAAGGAATTGGATGGACTTGTTAGAGATCGGGAGCTTCTACCGAAGACTGTCTTCACATCTCGATCGTGGGTGATTCCTCATACTAATGAGGGTGGTTTGGCCACTCTACCGCCATTATATGCCTTCCTCGTGGATGGCATGATTCCCACTGTGCGTCTTTGTCCTCGGGATATCGCGTCTCTACAACCCTCAACCACGCCTAGTTCATCATATGTTCCATCTGGAGAGGAGGTGGAAGGTGGAGTTTCGTGGGAGAGCGTGAGCTAGTCGCGTCCCCTTTGGGACTGCTACTATGGGTGCTGGTTCTGCCGCTGAGGTTGACATTGGGCAAACCTTCGGAGTCTGGCCAACACTGGCGGCTTGGATGCTTAGGCGATTGAGGTTCTGGCATTGAGCTAGAGAGATTTGATGTAGATCACGTTCCCCGATATGGCTTCAAGCTTTTGGAGTCGCTATTCTAGGCTTTATGCTCCGTGTTGTATATTTTCCTTTTTTATACTTTCACTATCACAAGATTTGTACTTTGTAAATGAAACTTTTACTAATAAAAGCAATAGCTGTTACCTTTATTCTTCCGTCTTGTCCCATGCATCTTCTTCCTTTTGTTGCTTTGCATGTTATATTTTAAGGGCTGTAGGACCCTCTCGCCGTTGCACGCGCCAATCCGTGCTTGAGCATTCTTAGTTACCTGCGGTCTATTCTACCGGCGTTGTCCCTCGAGTCCCCATGCAAACTATCGACGGGAGGATGCGGCGGGAAAAGATCGCTTATGTCTGCCGCCCTGGGAGATCAAACGCTACTGGCAGGCATCACATCCATCGGATATTTTGCCCGATTGATTGTGTGGGAGGCCTTGGGGCGTCGCGTCATAATGGCTTGCTTTGGGATGAGACACGACACTTTTGGGATCCGCCATGTGGAAGGAGCTTGTTATCTCTCTCCCAATACACTTCTTTTTAGGGCGATGCCGTTTCACTAGGGGGTTTTGGCTATTTAAAAGCATGAGTTCCCTCCAAGGCCTTTGTGTCATTTAGTGGCTTCGAGAGTGTAAAATGTGTGTTATCTTTGCCTCCTTTTATCTCGACACCAATGAAAAGATCATCTACTTCATTAGAATCTGAGCCATCCTTCTGGGAATCCATGAGGGGTACGCATGCCTCAGGGATCCATGTCGAGGCTGCACCTGACACTGTGGGAGCAGAAGGTTGCCACTCAGAGGCCTCTATTGTAGGACCGATGAGATTTCCAAGGGCGCCACCGGGCTTTGAGGTGGTGGGGGCGTCCACTTCCTCACAGCACTGTAGGCCTCGGCGAGTAGATCTTGCGCTTCATCAAGTCGCTAGGGCCACGTGGAGGATATGAAGGTGAGCATGCAGGCCACCGCCAGCGTGGTTGAGTAAGCTTAGGCCCAGGCTCGGGCGACGCACTTAGAGTGGGCCTGGATGGAGTCAGAAGCAAGGGTGTCAAGGCTTGCCGGTGCCAACATGAAGGCTCGGGACCATATTTTGGCTCTTCAGGAGGAGTTTGATTAAGTCCGGCACACTGGAGAGGAACGTGCACGATTGGAGGCTGAGTTGAGGTCAAGATTCAGGCAAGAGGAGGTGGCACCTATACTAGAAAGGAGGTTCCAAGATGGTATCCGTCTTAGTCGAAGGATAGTCACGCTGAAGGAGCCAAGCTTTCGCATTGGCATCTTGGACTCTCAAAACTCAAACGTCCTGACGTGCGCGGATCTGACAGAGTACAGAGTCCCAAATCCTTCTGGGCCTAGAGAGGGTAGTCAATTGTAGTCTTTGGCCGTTGGTTGCTTCCTGCTATAAAAAGAATTTATTAGTAGATTACATAATAAAACTTTTTATTTAGCCGTGTTGTTTATTTACTATCGTTTGTTATGCTGGAGTGGTTAATTTTTCCTTTTGGATGAGAGCCCTGGAAGCCATGCCGCCCCCAGTCTTGGCAGTCAGAATCTTCGCATTAAATGCAAGTGTGACAGCCGGGATTTTGGCAGGTGGCTTAGGCGATGGCGATCTATAATCTGGAGGGGGCCATGATTGGCTGCTGTTTGGGAACTCATGTCGCTTCTACTGAATGGACGTGTGGCCAGGCCATCAAGCAAAATGTCGATTGAGTTTTTCGCGCAATGGCACCCTGCTGCCCATTTAAGTAGTGCCTTGACGGATTCAATTCTTTGCGCTTCCTTGCACCGAGAGCCTCCGATATTTCTTTGAGAGAAAGAGATCGCGAAGAAGAATTCTCCCTCCTCCTCCCGAGTTTCTCATATAGTTTGCCATGGGGTTTAACACTGGGTTTGTCATGACAGCGAGCGCCATTGCCTGCGTCGATGGTAGACTATGGGGTCCCTAGTGGTGTGGCTAACCGAGCTCCTAGCTCGATTGACAGGGTCAATGCCCTCCAGGTGAACTTTATTGCCGTTTACGAGCACCATTTGAAGGAATGGCTTCGCTACCACATGCTGTGCGATCTGTATGCACTTGTCGAGGCACTGGGATGTCCCTATCGCGAGGCTCCACCCTAATTCCATGCACTATTTGGTTACTTTGCTCATCTTCGACCGTCTTCATTCTTGCGTGTTCAATGCAAACGCGACGAAGGTTCTCTTCCACTTCACGGAGTCTGAGGATTGGATTTTGATGTCTCCATGAACCGGCTTCCACTTTTAGGGGGACAAATCCAAACTTGGTGAAGAACTGGAATAACCTTTTTTTCTTCTTTCAAGAATCCTCATATTCAAAGCTCTCCGCAAGTGGGGTCCAATCTCGAGGTTCTTTCGTGGAGACGTGGTCACCGAGGAGGTGAGTGAGGTGGCGGAGCTAGTCGCTGCCATCCATTCGGAGATGAAGACGTTTTCTATCCAAGGTTACTATTTGACCTCCCATTCCTTTGCCTCTGCCAAGTGGGGCTCGGAGTCTAATTGGGTCATCGCTGGCTCAAAGAAGAAGAAGTTTGGGGCCATCGTACTCCAGGAGCCATCGGGTGAAGACGTAGGGGAGGGTTGCTCACTGCTGAGATTTTTTCAGATGAAGAGGTGGAGGCTCCGCTGAAGAGGCTAAGAGAAGCCGGAGGCACTTCCACCTGGAGGTTGTGGAGGCTAGCTGCGGGGCCATCGACATGTGCCGTGAGCTCCACTCTAGAGTGGGCGTTGAATACTGAGCCGCAGGAGGGAGCGGTTGTGCATTTTTCGATTCCTATCGCGGCATTTGCTGAGTATGGCATTCCCATGGTGGAGATTCATTTCGGAGGAGAGTCCCCCGTGGGCCCCTTCGTTGATCTAGAGCGACAGCATGTGGCTGATGAGGGCGTGCTGATCATGGAGATCGACGCCCCAGATTCAGAGGAGGCCGAGGAGACTGGCGCTTTGGAACATGCACCAGAGGCAGCGGGGACTCCAGAGCTTACCGGATCGCCTGATAAGGCACCTTCAGAGGCGTGTGCTCAGGGGAGTGTTGCCGCTGAGGAGGAAGTCAAAGCTAGATGGGTTGCCACTCCGCCTGGCGTTGACTTGGCTCTAGGGACTGTTGCGGTAGGGATGGTTTAGGAGCTAGAGCCCCCAAGTATTCCCCCGTCACCCATGGCTCCAGACGTTCCCAACTCCGCGAAGGTTGTTGCCAAATACATAGAGCCCCCGAGCTTCTCAGTGTCAGGAGGTGGTCCTCATGACACGGATGCGTCCCTCACTTAGGTATGATCATCCTGGATCGTGTGTTCCCTTGCTGACTGGAACTCTGAGAATTTCTGATCTTTCGTTTTTCCTTGCAGGTCCTTGGGGCACCCAACTCCCTCCACGCGGTGTTCTTTTAACTGCGTGGATACTTTCACCGTGTTAGGGAAGAGTCCGAGCAAGAGATATCCTAACGTGCGGGAGTTGAGATTGTTGCATTCATGGAGGAAAACGACCGACTGAGGGAGGAGAACAGGCAACTGGCATAGGAGAGCGAGCGCCTAAGGGAGGAAAGCGGGTGGTGGAAGCAGGAAGGCAAGTGACTAAGGCAGGAGATCGAGCAGCTGAGGAGGTTGGCCTCCACTTTGGAGGATGATATCTCCCACCTTTCCACTGACCTCAGGCTATGGCTCACTCTGGAGGAGGTGCGACTCGCACTCGATATGAGGTTTTGGGATGGCATCCGCTTGGCCGGTCGGATTGCCTCCGTCACGCTTCTAGGTGTCTCCATGGGCATCTTTCATCCATGAAACACCGAGATCTCTGACAGCTATCGCTTGAGAGACTTCCTAGGAGAGGCTAGCCCTTGTCAAATCCATAGGGCCAACACCGCTTTTGTATAGCTCCTTTTTTTTGTTGTTCGACAACGCTTTGTATCCTTGTATATACATAATAAATGAAGGGCAACTATTTTCCTTGTATTTGATGTCTCTAAGTGCATGATATAATTTTTGGAATCATAACTCCTATTTTAATGGCTAAGCTATGAAGCTATTGTCGCCAAGGTTTTGATCCGATGCCTTCTTACACTGTGCTCATCTTTCGTCAGATGATGTCATTGCATCTTGCGCATTTAATGGGAAGGTCAGTCTAGTAAAGTGGACGTCGTCGCAAGCTCGGTGGAGCCACACTAAGGGTCAGCTGGGTTTTCAAGCCACCGGAGTTGGATTTTGGGACTTAGGCCTTTTCGCACACAATACTTGTTTTAAGTGCTTGGCCTCGCTCAAGGCGTCTTTGATTTAGTGTGCACGATCCTAACCCATGATCATCGTAGATTGAAGGTATTCTCTTTTCTAGGAGAAGGTTGCCGCATGCCTGCCATTCTTGCCCTCTAAGGTTTTGGTGGCCACGTGTTGGGAGACTTCAAAAGCCCCTAAGCCTGATATTGTGATAGCACGGGTCATGGCATGGAACCATAGTTTTTGGGCTATTTTAGGCCTCTCGACGTGGAGTTGAGATTTGGATATGGCTGCTTTCGGGCCGCTGCATGGAGCCAGGGTTTTAAGGACCGCTTAGGGCTTGTCGTTACGGAGTTGAGATTTGGAGATGACCGCTTTTGAACCGCTTGGCATGGGGCCAAGGATTTAAGGGCCGCTCTAGGCTCTTCAATGCAGAGTTGAGATTTGGATATGGTCGCTTTCGGGCCACTTGGCACGGGGCCAAGGTTGTGTTTTATGAATGGATGAAGATCCTCCCGACTTAGGGGCATTTTAGGTCATTTTACTTTTTGAAATGCCATGCATGCAAACACCCGTATGAATGAACACACAAGATTGTAAAAATGATCAGTTTTATTAAATGGAAATACAATACATGTACAAGCATTCCTTATAGTATGTGTGTATGTCTTATCTGGGCATGGCGCTGGCTATTGATAATATTCTTGAGGTTGGCGGCATTCTAGGTCCGCGGGATCAACTTGACTTCCTGGGTGCGTAACTTGGATGCTCCATTTTGGAGGATTGCTAAGACGAGGAATGGGCCCTCCCAGCCTAGGGAGAGCATGTTCCTGCTTGCGGCCTTTCCCGTCGCCTCTACACTCCGGAGGATCAAGTCTCCAACCTTGAGTAGGTGTACTTTCACCCACTTGTTGTAGTATCATGCGACACATTACTGGTAGGCTGCTGTCCTCAGGCAGGTCTCGTCATGGACTTCTTGGAGCAAGTCTAGGCACTCCTTGAGTCTCTGGGAGTTGGTAGCTTGATCGAAGCACTTGACCCATAGGCAGGGAAATCTCACTTTGATGGGGACGACCGCTTCAACTCCATAGCAGAGATTAAAGGGCGTCTCCCTCGCTTGCCTCCCAGGGTCGTATGGTACCACCCCGAACACGGATGGCAACTCGTTGACCTGGAGCCCTAGGGTCATCTAGTTTGGTCTTTAGCCCATGTAGCAAGAATGTGTTGTTGGTGACTTCGATTTGCCCATTTGCCTAAGGGTATGCCACGACGTATAGATCAGCCATGCGCAAACTCACACAAGACTTGGTGAATCATTTTTCGATGAATTGGGCATTGTTGTCAGTTACTATGACATCGAGAATCATGAAACGACAAATGATGCTCTGGCGGAGGAACTTCGTTGTGTTTTGCTCGGTGATTTGTGCCAGGGAAACTACTTCTCCCCATTGGGTGCCCATCCGGTTGCAGAGGGCCTGAAGCATTAGCCTCATGCCACCCATTTTGGCAGCCAGCTGGTGGATGTCAAGCCGCGGCCGCTCGTCGACACGACTACCCACCGAGGGGTTGTCGCCGTGAGCGGCTGCATCTCTTTTTGGTGCGCTGGTTTGCGCCATGGTGTTAACCATCCCGGTGTAAGAGAGTGAGTGTTGAGGGGAGACACTAGACTTTTTGTCGCGTTCCCACATACGGTGTCAATATTGCATCCTGGGTCCTTGGTTGTTGTACGGATTAAGGTGCTTTCGAATTCCTCGTTGTCCAGACAAGATCACGAGTGAGTCTGGTCTCCGTCGTTATTAACCTAGAACCTGCACAACATAAACTATAAATAAGAGGTCAGGGGTCAGTAGGATTTCTTCCACTGAAAATATTTCGGCACTCAAATCAATAACCTCCCGCAATGAACGGAAAGAGACGTACACTTAGAGGTGCACGAAAATATGCTTAGTGTGCGGTGGGAGTATGTGGATGTAAGAGTATGGGTCTCAATGAGTGTTTTGTGGGAGGCCTGGATGCACCACAACGGGTGGTTTGCTTTGGTAGCTTGAGAAAGGCTATGAAAGGTTGGTGCTAGATGTAAGTTTGAGAGCAGGAATTCGAGGAGTGCTCGTCTCAATGTCCAGGCTCAAATACATTCTCTTGTAAAATGAGAGGGAATTTATAGGCTCCATGGAGTGGAGCATTGGATGCGAGAATCCTCCTTGTAGGGATTTGCCGGCCGTTGATTGCTGGTGACAGCTGGTGGTGTTAGTTGTCGCCTTATGGAGGTGAGGAGACTGTCATGCATCGCTAACCATATTTGGTCTGCTTCTTGCATGAGGTTGGCTAGTCAATTGTAGGGAACGACGCGAGTCACGACTAGCAGGGTTGACCTTTTTCCATTGGCTCATCCTTCTGCGCTACATTTGTCACTTGTAATCACATTAATGAGTTGCAGGAGAAGCCTATTGGTTGCAGGTATTGGGCTATCACGTAGGTTGTTTCGAGGTTTTGGGCTAAGCTAATTGTCTGAGCTGTTGCTATCTAGATTGGGCCTTATGAACCCTAGGTCTTACCAATATTGGATCCAACAATAAAAAATTTTTTTGTACAAATATAAATTTTTAAATAAATATATTAAAAAATATCCAAAAATCAGCATGAATTGGCCAAATTTAACTTATAAATGGTCACACTTGTGGTGTTTGACATAATTTTTGTTAATTCATTGACTTTATTAAAAAAATACCGTTGACTTTATTAATTTTATTATATAACTAAAAAAATATAAACACAAATATATTAAAAATTAAATTAAAAATTTTCAAGGATATCAATAGATATTTTATCGATCACAGAAAATTTATTTATTAGTTATTATAACCCACCTATTTTTATAAAAGTAGTTATATTTTGGTCAATTTTTATAAAATATAGAAATATAATTATTTTAGACTTGTTTTGTTAAAAATAAGAAAATAAAATTATAGACCTACTAAAAAAAATTAATTATTTAAGTTTATTACGTACCATGAATTCGAATTGTCTTACGGATTAGGAAGTCATGAATTAGATCTTTACGTTGGATCGATCTGATGTTCATTCGATCCCGATCCCCTTGAACCTGAATTTTACACAACACAACTAAAAATAAAAGGTTAAAGAATGGCAAAAATTACTCCCACCGTATATTCTTTGACGTTCAAATCATTTGTCTTTTCAAAATAATAGAAAGATACAAGGAGGATATATAGATGTGTGTATCGATATATTAAGTGTTTGGATGCGTCCAATTAATTAATAGTGTAGAGGTGTGCCTAACATGGGGTGTCTTTGATGCACTCCCCGTAGTTCGGCATCTTAAATGGCTGAGGTGTTTTTGAGGGATGGTCTTTCACCTGCTGGGAGAAATAGATTTTGGAAGGACTTATGGGGCAATGCCCTCATAAAGTCTCATTTCCCTTTTTTTCCTCTTCCCTCTTTTGTCTCTACCCTCTGGATCCTTCCTTCTTTTTCCCTGTGTCCCCCAAGCCCTTTCTTGGATAGGATCAAAAGGATATTTATAGAATTAATAGACGATTTTAACCACTAATTGAATTATCTTCAACGGACAACCGTTGAAATCCACCTATGTGGATAAGATGGAGTGATTGAACGATTTTTTTCTGGACTGGGTATATTGAATTCATCAAAGTTATATCATTGTAATTAAGAATAATGACAACATTATCTTAAATTTACTCAGTTAAAAATATTAAAATTATAAAATTATTGACCAATTAAAATAAAATGGATCTCCCATAGGCTAAAACTTCATAAAGTTAATTATATTCATAAAATAATCGGGATCTGTTTATATTACGAGGCATTGCTTTGTACATATATACTTTTAAGAGTGTTTGATTTTAAAAAAGTTTGAAAAAAATATTAATAAAAAATTAAAAATCTAAAAATAATAATTTTTTATTTTATTTTACTCAATCCAAATATAACAAGAAATAAATATTTTTTAAAATTTTTAATTTTTTTAAAATCTAAACAATTTATAAAAGACTTTTATAAGATAAAAAATTAGTCATCGTGTGGTGGTTGATGGTTTCATCTCATCCTTCTATTTGGGATTTTGCGTGTGTGGGGTTTGTCCAACCCAATTTGGTTTTTCCTTTTTTTTTTCAAAGGATAATAATACATAAAATTTTAAAATATTAAAAATATTATATAAATGGTTGACAATTAACGGGTCATTGTCGGATCCATGCAACCTACTTATCTGGGTTGTTAGCTAGTAAATATATTGTGCCGGTATAACATATTTATTTTACAGTTCTTGCTTGACATAGTACAGGACGGATATGTTCTGATTCAATACAACATTTAACCCACTTGTGTTGGACTTGGCATATTTACAGATCATGTCAAGTTAGGCATGACCTAATATAAAAATAAAAAAATTAAAAATAAATTATATAAAATATTATAAAAATATATTATATTTTATTTATTTTGTTAAAAAAATTTAATATTATAATTTATAAAAATATATAAAAAATATATTTAATAACAATTCACTTATTTTTAAAAAATATTTCGTCAAATAATTGTTAAACATAAAAGATTTCGAGCCGTGCCAATACGTGCCTTGGCATAGCCTGATCTTGCCACAGGCTCACACTTCACGCGGGGCCATGTACCTTATGGCTTGACACAATCTGAAGTGTTATGCTATACTATACATGGCCCAATACAGTTTACTATGGGTCGTGCTTAGCACGGCCCACGATATATTGGACCATGCTGTGCATAGACGACACAATTGAATTCATATTAATATTTTTTCTTAGAAAAAAGGAAACATTTTTTATCATTTTTTTGGTTGTGTTTTCACAATAATGATTGCACAAAAAATATTTGTATTAAGGTAAATTTATTTATTTTTTCCTCGTGAAAAATCAGAATGAAAAAAGGGTTGAGGGTGGGATAAATATGCAATTTAATTCAACAAGTAAAAGAACGGTTGCTGGTTAGTGGAATATTATTCTTTCTATTAACGATTTGACATAATAAAAAATTAAAAATTTTAATAAAATATAATTAAATCATATAAAATTATAAGTTTAATTATTTTATAAAGTATATGTCATATTATATAAGATAATTTTAATCCACAAAATAGCTAATGTTTTCATGGAGAATTAGACAAATAACAAATAGCATGCTTGAATACCAAGAAGAATTAAGTAGGGCAATGACTTGTACCTTTAGATTTATTTTCAATGTTGATATATTTTTTGATATTATGTTGTAGTCCGATAAATTTGTACCGAGTTTATTTTGTCTTATATGTCTGTTGCAATTTGGAAGGTTATTATTTTATAATGTCTTATATAAATACTGTCTTGGGTTTAAATATTTCATCCAAATAGGAAGATTGAGTTCAACACATTATTTGGCTCATGTGAATACCGAGCTAAATAGCTACGCCCCTGTTGAACACGCAACCCGCACAAATTTTTCATCCAAACCACCGCCCCAAAACGCGTTATTGTAGTTCAACGCCTGTTATCCTAGAGGTTATCACCTCCCCATCCGGTTTGTACATTCTACCCCTTGGTATTTTTTGTACTAATCTCGCTCCTCGCGCATCCACATGACGATACCTCCGGCGCATAATAGCATCTCATATTGCAGGTGTCCGGAGTTGAACCATGAGATGCTCATGAGGATTTTGTGAGAGAAGGTTTCTTTCTTATGCACGGAGAGAAGTATCCACCTCCCCCATCCGATTAGCAAGAGCCTCAATGTTGTGAGATCCGAGAGGTTTTCTTTGTATTCTATTTTTGTACTAATCTCGCATGATACCTGCATAATAGCATCTCATATTGCAAGTGTCCGGAGTTGAACCACGAGATGCTTATGAGGATTTTGTGAGATCTTTCTTATTTGTCATTTGCAAGAGCTTCGATGTCGTGAGATATCTTTTTCTATTCTATTTCTAAACCTTGCCTTCATTGGCAAGAAAACTTATTTTCTCCAATGATTTGTACACGGATTTTAAACAAACAAAATATCTAATAACTAATATTCGAAATTTTAAAATATTGAATTCTACAGAAATTTTAACAAAATTTTCTTTATAATTAGACCAAAAATTATTTATACAACCTACTTAATTAAGATCTGTACAAGCATATAAATCTTCAGACTTTAACATTCAACACAATACATACACAGGATCGACAAATGCCATATCATCCATGACTCCAACACAATATTTACGACTACCACATTGGATCTAAATAGAGATGCTATTTAGGTCTAAATAAATCCAAAATTAAGCAATAGCGGAAGCAAAACTAGATACATCAACTACCTGCGGAAGCATAACAAAATCTACAATAATACATAACATATAATGCCATATTTTATTATACAATATAAATCTAACTTAACTATTTTCATTCAATTACATTAAAAATATACAAAACTACAAGTTCTCGGAATCCAGCCGATCTCTTTAGTTTATCTCCCGCCTTACTCTAAGTAATCGGGCATCAACTCGTAACTCTCATTTAGAAGGAAGAAGAAGTAAAAGTGAGCTAACAGCTCAATAAATACAATCATATTCAAAAGTAGTAAACAATATAAGAAAGTTAAACATAAGTAAAAGGAGATGCATGAACATGAACTTGATCGGATCTGCTTGGAATAAAATTTACTTCTTTTCATTTGCTCTTATTTTCTTTAGGACATAGATTAAGTATAATTATTCATCTTTACGGACCCGAGTTAGTAGACCTCACTAGTTAAAGAGCGAATAATCGAAGATATATTGTATTCAGTCCATATAATCAAAGGATAGACTCAAAACAGAAATTGTGGCTTTCCTCACAATCTTTCTAGATTCAGAAATAGAAACAGAATTATTCTCGATTACCACTGTAACGTCCTAAGATATGACCATAGTATCACCCGCTATAACAAACGGTCAGGATAATTTCTTGAGTTTTTACTATCATACTAGTGACATGCTTGGGGACATTACCCATCAAAACATGAATTTGGGTCCTAATTTTATGATTATTTATTCTTTTGAGAAAAATTTTATCAAATTCTTTTCATAGATATCCCCATCTGGGAGATCAGGTTCATCAAATTTTCAATGTTGAATTTTTCTCCAGTTATTCATGTACTTATTGTCTTACTTGTGGATTTTAATCTTTTCATAATTTAACTCATATACGAATATCGAAAGTATAGAGAAGATTAGGAGTTCTTACTGTTAAAAAACGAATTGACTTTGAGAGCTTTCAAACACAGATTTCTTTCATAACGCATATATCGAAACTTCCAAATTATTCTATTGGACTTATACAAATATACATATCATTTGATTAGTAATTAAATATGAAAAATTATGCAAAATATCGTCCGAAATCCTCGGTGAACAGTGCATGTGAACAGTGCACGGACTTCACATATCAGTTAATTCTCAAAATTTTGAATATCTAACGGGTAAATTATTGAACCCAAAGTATAGGTAACTATAATCCTAAGTCAATTTATACATTAAACCTAAAATCAAAGTTTAAACGGTGTCCGGCGCGGGTTAGGGGCTCTACGAACGAATTTCCATCTTAAACAATAAATTCGGATACCCAATCGATAAAATCACATGCCCAAATCATGGGTAACCATAATCTAATCCCAAATTAAGCTAAAACTCCAAATATTCGTGGGTTTCATGCTTGGGCGTGGGGGTTAGGGTTTCCTTGTCCAAAACCTTATCTAAACTACAAATTCGAACTCCAAATTAACATATATGCATGCTTAGATTATGAGAATCATAAAATATAAACCTAATCGGGTATTAGAACGAGGATATACCCAAAAAAATATGATAAAAGTGTAAGAAAACAAAAGATGAGAGTATGAATGCACTTGCCTCATCCCGATTTATCACCTTTTTAACTAGCTCATGGACAGATTCAAACTTGTGAATTTTAATCTCCTCCTTTTCTCTCTAGCTTTCGTCCTCTCTCTAAAAACCCAAAAATGGCCGAAGAACGCGGGAGAAACCCTCGCGCGATATAAATACCCTGACTGGTGCTCGAGTGGCGCTTGAGCGCTCATCGAGCACCATGACATCACAAAGGGCCGTGCTCGAGTGCTTATCGGGTGAGAATCAAACATGCCATTCTGTTTTTTGCGCCCCGGTGGCACCTTGAGCGCTCCTCGGGCGCGAGGTTCTATTTTTCACGCTCGGGTGGCGCCTCGGGAGCTGGTTGGGCTTGAGTCAGGCATGCGTCGAGCCTGCAGCAAGCGTACTTCATTTTTTCACCGTCCGAGACCCGTTTTGACCCTTCTAACCCAATCTTTCACATCTTTGAACCCTAAGTTTGATTATATAACCTTAATCAACCATGATTATTATAACTTAAAGTCTAAAATCTTATTTTCGAGTTAACATTTCTCGATTTACAACTTTGGTTCCCGATTCATCAATTCCGAATCTTTGAGCTTTCAATCCGATTCCTCCCATATCTTTTGACCACAATTCACCTATTTTAACTTAATTACCTCTCAATTATCATATTTTAAAAATTCAAAACTTCACCACCCATATTAACTATATCTTAGAAACCAATACCTTACAGGGCCCAACTTCCTCATTCTACTTTTGAATTTAATTTTTTACATTCTAAACCTAATCCTTGATCATTATTAATTTCATTACACCTTAATTATTGTATTTTGGAACTTGAGTCATCATATTCTCTCCAATTTATAGAAATTTTATTCTCAAAATTTGACGAACCTCGAAATCCCCAAGTTAAAAGCAATCTCCCAAGCGTTCCCAAATCACCCCCTCGGTTAACTACAGTCCCATGAAACCTTAGGCATTTGAGCCGTTCTAATCCTTATTACCTAATCGATCTATCAAAATCCAAATTGAAACTTCGTTATGGGAATAAGCTTTAAATTTCCCAACACAACTCATCACAATTAGTTATCTACTTCTACATTTACAATATCTGGGAAAAAACTTCACACTAGCCTACCAAATCCAAGAGCAACCCAAAACTATTAAACCTCATATATGTGAGCTTACTATACTTCCACTGCGCCACCCTGATTATCTTTTCTAATCACGAATCATCCAATTGCAACTTGTTGTTATATCTGATTTGACTTGATACCCAAGTTCTCTTATCAAGCTCGGCCAAGAGCTTGCTATAAACCTCAAATCATCATTAAACCTCGAAGACGGAATACTTCATATTCTCACTACATCGTTGGTATACCCCAACCCAACATTTCCTTAAAACACATAATCTATTCGGAATACTCAGATTACACAACAATCACAATTAGAGCAATCCTTAAGGTATTCGTGTCCTGTAGATAAAACCCGCAATCCTCAATTCACAGTCAGATTTAAAATTACAATTGTAACAAGTTCCCAAGAATTTGATATAAATTTAGACCATCACCTAAATCTCAAAATCCAAATATTTATCATCCTCAGGATTTCGTTGGCATACCGATCGGCCAACTAACTTAATCAAAACACGTTCTCCATAATTATAATAAATAAATCGTCCTAATCGTCTTGAAACAAAACCATAGGGACTTCTCATTTTAAATTTTCATGGCTCTAATACTTCAAATATGTTTCTATCTCCCAATTTAAAAAAACAACCTCCTATTGTCCATGAATTTAAACCTACTCGCAATTTTTCTTTCACATCTCCTACAAAACACCGAAAGCACACTGCGTCTAAAGACTCCTAATATCGATTATCAGCATTAAGGCTCATTTGTTTAAAGACATTAAGGTTTATCCCAACAATTCTTAAATGGGTCCATCCATTTGTAATATCATAAGATTATCTCTTTCTTTATGACACAACTATTCTAACCCTTGAAATTATCAGGTATTAGTTCCCTCCAAGGTAACACCCATAAGTTCCTAAAGCGGAGACTCCAACTATTAATTTCGACCTACGGGCGGATAATTCTAACTATGAACCTCTCCCCCACTTATATAGGGGTAGTCACCTATCACGACACCAGGATAGCAAAATCTTAATTTTCTCAAAAACATTACATGCTATGCTAATTTACCAGACCCATCAAGGGCCATCCCAAATGATATGGAAGTCAATTGACCCTTTCTACTACTCGAAGCTACCTTTTGTATCTCATTATAATGATTACAGATCTTTCTCAAGCTAAATGACTCACGGACATTGCAATCCTCAAGGAACATTTATTGGATCACTTAATAAATTCGGTTAAACCCAAGACGATCGGACGTTTCCATGACACAAATTGGCCTTCCTAATCGACCACTGCTTAAGGTCCTATAGATTTAAAATCATATTATCAAAATGCCATATACTCAACAGGGCATTCTCTCAACCCAACATCATGTCCCTTTCCCAAATCAAGCACACGGTTAACAATCATTCTCAACTTAAGATACAATCCCCGACAGAGTACCTATGGCCCCATGTCCTTTGAATCCATCAATGAAGTTATCTCAATACGGGCTTAAATATGGTCGAAAGATCCAACCCATAAAATTTATGGACGCCCACAAAACTTTGAAACCCAAATGGCGCTCTCGAGCTTCGCAGCAACCATATCTTTATCCGAATGCTTCCGTGGCATAATTTTCAATCATCCATGATCATCGCGCTAAGGACACAGATCAAAATTATAAATCATTTATCCATTCACTGTGTCCACTCGTCAATTCATTAATCTTCCGAGTAACCAGTTGCTCAATCATCCACAAATAACCTCATTAGTTAGTCTAACTTTCCCAAAGGCCCCAAGGTATCCTTAAGGGTACCTAACAAAAACTCCTTCAATTCCATATGGAATCTTCAAGACTCACACAACTAACTTCCTTAGCGACCACCAAATGACTTCAAAGGGGTGGTCTTATTTACTAAACAGACTTAACGCCTATTCCTAATTGAATCAATTATACCTCAAATTTTGAATTCATACCCAGACTACAAAGCACATTATCTTACCAACACAATTCACACCAACATCCACGAACACCTTTTCAATTTCTACAGGATTGTACCGTCAAAAAATTCCAGCGTTCAAACACTTACTAATTCGATCGTAATTTGACATTCTTAGTTTCATCACACCGAAAATCGACTCCAAGTTTTACTGACCTCGAGTTATCAATCTCATCTTATCCGTCATACTTGCTAGGTCGACTAAGCATTCCCCCTCCTTCACGAGTTACTAACCTGAGAATCTCAACTCAAAACAAATCAAACCTAAACTCTAATCCAAAATCAATTTAACTTAAGCCTCGAATCAAAACCAACCAACATAATCATTAAATCGGCACCAATCAAATTTGAACCTCAATGTGCCTTCCTACAGCTCCTCTCGACCTCATGGTCAACCATTGTCACGAATGGACCTTCACATAGAAGCCGTAACGGCTACTAATATCTTATCTGAACGCAATCACGCAGTTAAACTATTCTTAGGGTACTATCTAGGGCACAGGAGCTAGACAATCAAACTCATCCTCTATCTCTAACTTAGTTCAAGCTTAAGCTAGCCAACCGAAATAATTAGGACTATTCTGTTCCAATTTAATTTTCCTATGCCTATGTCTACTTATCTGATCAATTTTAGTCTACCCTAAGCTTTCGCATATGATTTAAATCAAACCTAAGGCATCTCTTTTCTCTGATACCAACAATGACAGAATGGATTATTTTCCTCTAACAATCTCCGTCAATAAACAAACGCCCAAAATTTTAAAACATTGAATTCCGTAGAAATTTCAGCATCATTTCTTTTATAATTGGACCAAAAACCATTTATACAACCTACTTAATTAAGACCTATACAAGCATATAAAACTTCAGACTTCAACATTCAACACAAAACATAAACAGGATCGACAAATATCATATCATCCATGATTCCAACACAGCATCCATGATTACCACACTCGATCTAAATAGAGATACTATCTAGGCCTAAACAAATCCAAAATCAAACAATAGCGAAAGCAAATTAGATACATCAACCACCTGCGGAAGCAAAATAAAATCTATAATAATATATAACATATCATGCCACATTCCATTATATAATATAAATCTAATTTAACTATTTACATTCTATTACATTAAATATATACAAAACTACAAGTCCTCAGAGTCCAACCGATCTCTTTAGCTTATCTCTCACCTTACTCTAACTAATCGAGCATCAACTCGTAACTCTCATCTGAAAGGAAGAATAAGTAAGAGTGAACTAATAGCTCAACAAATACAATCATATTCAAAAGGAGAAGCAAAAGGAGATGCATGAACATAAACTTGATCGAATCTGCTCGGAATACAATTTACTTTTCATTTGTTCTTATTTTCTTTAGGACATAGATTAAGTATAATTATTCATCTTTACGGATCCGAGTTAGTATATCCCACTAGCCAAAGAACGAATAATCGAGGATATATTGTATTCAATCCACACAATCAAATGATAGACTCAGAACAGAAGTTGTAGCTTTCTCCACAATCTTTCCAAATTCAGAAACAGAAACAGAATTATCCTCGATTACAACTATAACGTCCTAAGGTATGACCATAGCATCACCCACTATAACAAGCGGCCAGAACAATTCCTTTAGTTTTCACTATCATACTAGTAACATGCTTGGGAACATTACTCATCAAAACATAAATTCGGGTCCTAATTTTATGATTTACTTATTCTTTTGATGGAAGTTCTATTAGATTCTTTTCACAGATATTTCTATCTGGGAGATCAGATTCATCAAATTTCCAATGTGAAATTCCTCTCCAGTTATTCATGTACTTATTGTCTTCTCTGCAGATTTCAGTCTTTTCAAATTTAACTTATGTACGAATATCAAAAGTATAGAGAAAGATTAGGAGTTCTTACCGTTAAAGAAGCGAATTGATTTTGAAAGCTTTTTGGACACAGATTTCTTTCACAACGCATATATCAAAGCTTCCACATTATTTGATTGGACTTATACAAACATACGTATCATTTGATTAAGAATTAAACATGAAAAATTATGTAAAATATCATCAGAAATCCTTGGTGAACAGTGCACGTGAGTAGTGCACAGACTTCACATATCAGTTAATTCTCAAAATTTCGGACATCCAACGGGTAAATTATCGAACCCAAAGCATAGGTAGCTATAATCCCAAGTCAATTTATACATTAAACCCCAAATCAAAGCTTAAACGGTGTCCGGGCGCGGGTTAGGGGCTCTGCGAACGAATTTCCATCTCAAATCACAAATTCGGATACCCAATCGATAAAATCATATGCCCAAGTCATGGGTAACCATAATCTAGTCCCAAATTAAGCTAAAGCCCCAAAAATTCGTGGGTTTCATGCTTGGGCATAGGGGTTAGGGTTTTCTTGTCCAAAACCTTACCTAAACTACAAATTCGGACTCCAAATTAACATATATGCATGCTTAGATTATGAGAATCATAAAATATAAATCTAATCGAGTATCGGAACGATGATATCCAAAGAAAACAAGATAAAAGTGCAAGAAAATGAAAGATGAGAGTATGAGTAAACTTACCTCGTCCCGATCTATCACATTTTTAACTAGCTCTCGAACGGATTCAAACTCGTAGGCTTTGATCTCCTCCTTCTCTATCTAGCTTTCATCCTCTCTCTCTCTAAAAACCCAAAAATGGCGGAAGAATAACGCGGGAGAAGCCCTTGCGCAATAAATATCCCGACTAGCGCTCCAGCGCCAGTCGAGTGATCATCAAGCGACCCATTCTGTTTTTCGTGCCCATGTGGCGCTCGAGTGCTACTTGGGCACGGAGGTTCTATTTTGCATGCTTGGTCGGTGCCTCGAGCACGGGACAGCCCCACATCGAGCCTGCAGTAAGCTTACTTCATTTTTTTACCATCTGAGACCCGTTTCGACCATTCTAACCCAATTTTTCACATCCTTGACCTTACTTTTGATTATATAACCTTAATAAACCATGATTATTATAATTTAAAGTCTAAAATCTTATTTTCGAGTTAACATTTCTCGATTTACAACTTTGGTTCCTGATTCATCAATTCCGAATCTTTGAGCTTTTCAATCCAATTCCCCCTATACCTTTTGACCACAATTCACCTATTTCAACTTAATTACCTCAAAATTACCATATTTTAGAAATCCAAAACCTCACCACCCATACAAACATATCTTGAAAACCGATACTTTACAGGACCCAACTTCCTCTTTCTACTTCCGAACTCAATTTTTTCACATTTTAAACCTAATCCTTGATCATGTGGGTGTGTGTGTGGATACGATGTGTGTGTGTGTGTGTATAGAGGTATATATATGTAATCTATGGGTATACTGTGTAGGAATGTGTATAGGCGTACGTGGACCGTATTTGTGTATGCTGTTGTGGGTGTGTGCGTGCGGCTGTGAGCTGCTGTGTTATACATGTGTGTATACCCATACGTTTTGGGTATATTAGTGGGTGTGTGTGTGAGAGTTGTGTGTGCTGGCATATACGTTTTGGGTATATACATATTATATGCAGGGTACATAAAAAATATATATGTGCACAGAAGGATGGCATATCACCAAATAAAAATCATGCGTATATTTTGATTTTTATATAAATGAATGTTAATGCATAAATATTGTTAGATATTGAAGGTTTATAAATATGGGTATAAATATATTAAAGTATAAGTTAGATGAAGGAGAAAATGTGAATAAATTATTATAATTGGACTTATTACTGTAAATTTGCATTCAATTCTACTATTTGAAAAAATAGTTGAATAATATTTAAAGATTGTGGATCTTTCTCTACTCTTGGTGACATTTTCTAAAATTAATAAAATAACTTTGTTATGATTTTTTTATAAATAATATTGAGATTTCAATGAGTTTAATTCAAAAAATAAATTTAATAAAATATTAGGGCATTCGATTGAATACTTTTTGTTTTTAATATAGACAAACTATCATTAATTTTTAGATAAAACAGAGTTACAAAAAATGATTGAATATAACCTCCGATTTTTTTACTTAGATTATATAAATGATAATAATATTATTTATGTTATTTTTAATAAATTGTATGTGTTAATAATAAATGATAAATTAATAATAATAATAAATGAGCGATAATTCTTTTAATAAATATTAATAATAATTAGAAATAAATTAATAAAATTATTAAAACCTTCCTTGTGTCATAGTTGATAATCATTGGTTTCCTACGGTCAAGGTTAAGAAAAACAAATGAAAACATTAAGGTATTTAGTTTTGCGAATGATTTTCTCCCTGGGTGTCACTTATTTGCTTTAAACAAGATGGCTTTAGCGGAGGATCGTTAACACAAACCAGCAAAGAGAATTATTCCATACCGATTTCCTTGTATTATAGTGATAATGAAATATATTGTTTATTATGGAGGGATATATATATCGATGCGTATGCTGTGTGGGAATGTGTATAGGCGTATGTGGACCGTATTTGTGTATACTGCTGTGGGTGTGTGCGCGTGGCTGTGAGCTGCTGTGTTATACCATACCCATAGGATAAAAAGATGATATTAGGAATATTTTTTGGTATATATATTATATGTAGGGTACATAAAATATATATATGCGGACAGAAGGATGACATATACAAGTCATGTGTATATTTTGATTTATATATAAATGAATGTTAATGTATAAATATTGTTAGATATCGAAGGTTTATAAATATGGGTATAAATATATTAAAGTATAAGTTAGATGAAGGAGAAAATGTGAATAAATTATTGTAATTACTCAACCATAGTTGAATATAAATATTGTGACTCTCTTGGTTCAGAATAAAAAGAATTTTGTAGCCTTAGAGATAATATTGAGATTTGAATGAGTTAGAAATGATTTGATATTTACGTCAATTTTTATTACCTCTTAAATTTGGGATTTGATAGAATCTACAAGTTATATTCGGTAGAATTCCTAAGTCAAATTTTTTAATATTCGGATTCAGTGGAATCCATATTATTCATTATTATTTGGTTTTCAGGTTATTCACACTAATATTCGGATTAGGAGATCCCTTTACTTCTTGTAAGGTTGGATTCTAATGGATCTTTGCCTCTTATCGATAAAATATTAATAAGGTCGAAGGGACATTTGGGTCCAATTCATCTTATTTGGGATTGATAGAATCTACAAGCCTCCCTTATGCATGCAAGTCATAGATACATAATCATGGATATATATTCATTAAAAATATTATATTATGTGTTTGTGATTTGCCTCCCTTATGCATACATAATCATCATCTCTATATTATATTATTATTCATGATTCTTGAGATATATTGTATTATCATTCACTCTTTTCTTTTGGATTTATTATCATTTCCTCGACATTTTGATCATTTTTGTATTTTATTAGCTTTAAAGTTAGTTGATTGCATAGTATGGCTAAGGGTTCCTACTTTATTTACGAAAACTCGAGATAAAGAATATAATGGAGATAGAGGCTCGTGAGAAAAAGTTCTAGAGTTAGTTTTCATTGTTCGAAACTTTATTTGGATATGATATTGAAACTGCATTTTCAGGATAATAATATTGTATATATTTATTATCTCGAAGAAATTTATTATGAAAATTCTAATTATTATGTTGAATTTATTAGGATCATTGAAATTTTGAGTTTTCTTGTGGTCGATTTGAACTGGGTGGAGTGACTTAAGTTTGGATCGTCATAGAATCGGCTCAATCTGACCCAATTATGATATTTTTTCATATGTATATATATTTTTAAATAAATATTAATTTTAAAAAAATTATTTTAATAAATTATATTTTATGTAATTAATAATTTTTTATGTAAAATTTTTTATTTAAAAATATAAAGATCTAATATTATAATTTTTAAAATATTTTATATTGCCATATACTTTTTTATATTAATATGAATTTTTAACTAAATACTTAAAAACCAAAAAAAAAAATTTATAGAATGGCCCAAGCTTTTTTACCCGATTTGGATTATGTACATTTCTTGGCTCAGGTGACCAACCTTGTCCGGCCTGACCTAATTTGTTGGTCGTAAATTTATATTTTATTTTAATTAATATTTGATCTAAATTTGATTTTGATCAAGTCTAATCAAACTTAGTTGACTTGATGGCAATAATGTAAATCTGATTTCATCAATTTTATTAAAAGCATCTCTGTATTGTTGGGCCTGCAACTCGCCCCAATAACTAATTGGGCTTTATTTAACAGGCCCAAAGCTTTCCTTTCGAACGGGCTTCGAAATTTATTCTTTTCTATTGTTTTATTGGGCTTGCTGTATGCGTTGTGACTTGTCAGTTCATGGGATTTTGAGAAATATTATCTTATAGTTCATCTATAAATTATTTTTAAATAAAAAATTTATATTTTATCAGAAAGTTAAAATTAAAAATATTTTTTTGTGAAAAATAAATATAAATTTTATGTTTTATTAGTTTACTATTTTAATTTTAATAAGTGTTATTTTAAAATTTATATTTATAATAAATATATGTTTTAAAAGATAAAAAAATTGGATAGTAAATGGCTTGTAAATGTAAACTGATCTTTATGGGGGGGGCCTACGATTATGGGTACAGTTGCTTGCTGTAGGGGATCCTACACTGATTAAACATCTCGTGAAAATTGACCTAACCTTGTACAGTTGGTTGGGGAGGGGAGGGGACACCCTACAAGTATAGGTACATTTGCTTGCCATAGGAGAACCCTACAATTATGAGTACATTTGCTTGCAGCAAGGGATTCTATTCTAACTATACACCTTAAAATTTGCCCTAACCTTTTTATTTTGGTGTCTTTTTTGCTATGGCTACATCCGTTTGCTGTAGGAGGGAGGATCCTACAATTATACATTTGCTTGCAGTAAGTGATCCTATACTAATTAACTCCTTGAAAATTGCCCTAATCTTTTCATTCTGGTGTCATTTATGCTGTGAATACATTTGCCTGTTGTAGGGAGGAGGACCCTACAATTATGGGTGCAATTGTTTGCAGTAGGAGCAATCTTACACTAGTTAAACACCTTGAAAACTGTCCTAACCTTTTTATTATGTTGTCTTTTGTGTTGTGGATACATTTACCTGCTGTAGGGGAGGACCTTACAATTATGGGTGCATTTGTTTGCATTAGGAGGAATCCTACACTAATTAAACACCCTGAAAATTGCCCTAACCTTTTTATTATGTTGTCTTTTATGTTGTGGATACATTTACCTACTGTTGGGGGAGGATCCTACTGTTGGAAAAGACGGCGTCCGACTTTTTCACTCGAATGATACAGTAAGGAATGAGAAAGAAGAAGAAAACCAAACAACAGAATTTTACGTGAAAAACCCTTATCAACTAAGGGAAAAATCACGGGGACAATCTGTCCACGAAATTGATTCCACTATATGTGAGATTTTGGGAGCAGTTTTCCTCGTTACACAGGCAGAAGAGAACATAAAATGAAGAACAGAGTACAAGCAAACCACACCACAGTTGCTTACAAAATTTCTCTCTCCTCTCTTCACAGTTTTCTTCTCTCTTACTCTTCACTTCAAAAACTTTTTCACACACGTCTCACAAGTAAGTCACAATATTTACTTTTAATATATTGAGATATTCACACCAGAAATCAGGGGCAATATTCTATACATAAGGACAGGATCTGTCATTTCCAACAATATGAATATGCCCTGTCCAATACTGGCTCATGCATAACCGCCTAAGATCACGTGTCTCCGGAGGATCTTTTGAGTTGGCGCCGTCCTGAATTTCCTGGCGGGCGGCCAACGATTCTCCGTCCACATTTTCATAAGACCGGTCAACACCGTTGTTGACCATCCATAAGAAATCCGATCAACTTTGTTGATCGAAATGTCTTCCACTTATTCTGAACAAATAATACATTTATGCTCCACGCAAGTCCTCCGACCAACAAGACCTCCACATGGGCGTCCAACACCTACAATTATGGGTGCATTCGTTTGCACTAGGGGGAATCTTATACTAGCTAAACACATTGAAAATTACCCAAATCTTTTTATTATGGTGTCTTTTATGTTGTGAATACATTTGCCAATTGTAGGGGAAAGACCCTACAATTATGGGTGCATTTGTTTGCAGCAGGAGGAATCCTACACTAGTCAAACACCTTGAAAATAGCCATGACATTTTTATTATGTTGTTTTTTATGTTGTGAATATATTTGCCTGCTGTAGGGGGAGGACCCTGCAATTATGAGTGCATTTGTTTGCAGTATGGGGAATCCTACACTAGTTAAACACATTGAAAATTGCCCTAACCTTTTTATTATGGTGTTTTTATATTGTGAATACATTGGCCTGCTATAGGGGGAGGACCCTATAATTATGGGTTTATTTGTTTGCAGAAAGGGGATCCTACACTGGTTAAATACCTTAAAAATTGCCCTAACCTTATCATTCTAGTATCTTTCAATGTTTTTTCCCCCTTTCCTTCTCTTTTATGAGGGTGTTTTGGGGGTAAGGGTGAATGGATAGGAGGTCCTTGCTATTGATGATGGTTGTTGTTTTTCGATTTTTGTCTTATATTTTGGCTTTATAAAGTCAGTTTCTTATATTTTGATCATTTATGCCTGCTGCGGCCTCTTAATGAAGCCGAAAAGATTTGAAGGAATTCATTTTGTCTTATATTTTGGCTTTATAAAGTCAGTTTCTTATATTTTGATCATTTATGCCTGCTGCGGCCTCTTAATGAAGCAGAAAAGATTTGAAGGAATACATTCTGGTATATCATTTTGTCTTTGAGCTATAACTCCAAAACTACGAGCAGCCTAATATATGAAGTTTTGCAATATGTAAAGTTTAGAGAAGAGTTAGATCACTTTTAAATATACCATATTATCTTATATTTTCAAATTCACACTCATCATTATGATGAAACATGCAATTGGTTAAGTTTTTCAGTAAGTTTTATTCTTTTAGATGCTTAGTCACATTTTATAATATGTCACATGCACAAGCGATAGCAAATAGCGGGCATAAAAAAAAGTAGTGCCTTGGTCATTATAACATCTTGATCCGTAAAAATGATGATTGGAATCATAGCATCATGACATTTGAGGACAGTCTCATTATATAATATTGTAGCTCCAAATGTAACAAATTGCCTATGGCAGTGAAACCCGATGAGCATCCCAAAAGGTCTTAAACTCTTTGTATGTCCCATACACCGTGTCAAACAAAACTGCTCTAAAATTTTGATCATAAGAGTTGTCTGGCAATAGTAAGCTACATTATAGAATACATAATCCCTTAAAACATCTGGTTCAACATTGTGTCTATTCTATTTGATTCTCCTTAAAAACCAATAAAAAAATGTAGTTTTTATATAGTGTAAGGTAAAATGATATATTTGATATGAATAGTTGCTTCTATTTCTATTTGAATAATCATATCTATTTGTGACTGATGCGAGCATAAGTCAGGGGGAGAGCCCATTCTAAAAAATCGATTTAGTAGGAGGGAGAGCTCCCTAACTTATAAATTAGAGGTTTTGCCTCAATCTTTTCAATGTGGGACTCGCATTATTCCTCCCTCTTTCAATAAATCATAAACTTCGGCTCTCACGGTACTTCACTGACCATTTCGACTTCACTCGGTGGCTTTCACTTCGCGACACTTCACTCGGTATCAGGGCTTTCTCTGTAGACGCTTCACCCCTCTCCGTCCCTTTCAATGAGAGCACTATGTGATGCAAATAAGCGAGGAAGAACCCATCCCAAATCGGTCAGTAGGACCCTCTTAACATAAGTTAGAGATTTTATTAATCTTTCCGATCGGGACTCAATCATTAATTGATAATTTGCGGTGGACAGCCTTTCAGTGGAGGAAGAGTCTCTAACTTATAAGTTGGACCTTTTGCTCAGACTTTCCGGATCGAGTTGATAATTTGTCTCAATAAAGCACCATTGATGTGAGTATAAGGTTTTGCCTCAAACTTTTTAATGTGGGACTCGCATTAAAAACCCATCCCAAAAGACCAATCTAGTAGAAGGGAGAGTCCCCTAACTTATAAATTGAAAGTTTTGCCTCAAACTTTTCAATATGGGACTTGCATTAGTGACCCTTCTGAATAAGCATGTCTATTTAAATTAAATTCCGTCCAAACAATTACTTTAATTTAAACAAATATATTTATTTTAACAATAACATATGTTAAAACAAATGACAGAAAGGATTACAAGTGTCTAAGAACTTCATACCCAAAGCCAATGCCAAGAAAAGTAGCAATGGCAACACCGAAAATGCCTGCGAGAATTGCCGGAGCGACAAGAGAATCCCATCCTTTGGCAGTGGCCATGCAGCAAGCCGTTGTCGGGCCTCCAATATTAGCATTTGATGCCAAAAGCAGCAGCTTCAGATTGAACCGAAACAGCTTCCCCATGCCTAAAATGACAGCAAGGTGGACACTCACTTGCACAAATGCAAACATGAAGATGCTGGGTGCTGTCTCAATGACAATCCAAATGCTCCCGCTTGCTCCAATCACAGCAAAAAATATCTGCAATAACAGCATGATGCCTTACGAATCACAATGTAAATATACACGGGAATAGATTAGTTCGTGGATGAAAATATAGCCCGTTATTCGAAATATCGATTAATATGTAACGGTATTTAGAAGTTCTAATGTTGACAAAATATCACATTTAGAGATAAGTAGTCTCAAAATATGGTAAACAACCGTCTCTTTGGCCCCCTGGCCGCTTCTACCATAGAGGCCATGGATTGACGATGGCTATGCTTCAGCAAATTTTATTTATTTATTTATTTATTTATTCTTGCATTATTTTGCCATTGGAAATTGAAAAAATCCACACGTTCTTAAGAGTGAGGGATCAATCTCGCTAAGTGTGGAGTCAATCTAAAAAAATTATATAATTAAAAAGAAAATTATAAATTAAAATTTTTTATTTATCCCATTGAATATTTTTTATTAACTCCATAAAATTTATTTATTGGTCACTATGACTTTATGGAGAAAAAATCTGAACCCATTCCTCATTTTAAATATACCAAGATCTTCCAACAGGACATAAAACCAGATTTTTTTGAGTTATAAAATATGTACAAATAAAAAGATTTGGATATTAATAATTATTTTGATAAAATTAACTAAAATGGCTCAAATAGGGAAATAGATGGTCAAAATTAAATTCACAAGGGAAAAAGATTTTTTTACCTAATACAACTGATATAAATACTGATGTTTTCATCTATAGATTATCCGACAAGAGAGAGAGAGAGAGAGAGAGAGACTTCAAGGTTTAGAAAAGAGGTTACCTGCATCAAAACCAAAGGCATGGACTCACCAGAAGGTAAAAGATAACCAAATGAGGGAAATAGAGTTCTAGAACAAGTACAACTGTAACTCCAGGAAGAACTTCACAGAAAATTTTTCCTTTCTATTTATTCGATACTAATATGTATTGTCTGATATGGCCGTAACTGATACTGATACCAATATCTTTATTCATGGACACACTTAATAATATAACATCTCATATATCTATATATACCAAAGGGCCAACTTAAGGATAAATAGATGGATGGGAGTTATATTATACGAGTATGTTCAAGGATGGCTAAAGGGTGTCCCCAAAACATTTTGGAATCCATGTAACTCATACTCGTGTATTTTGAATCATGGATGACTACAGACTTGTTTGATAGAGCTGTTTGGGGTGTTTTTACAACAACCAACATTTATTATGATAAAATTGACCAAAACTTCTCATATAGATAAACAAATGGTCAAATTTAAATATATAACTCATAGTTGATGTGTTCAAGAGGAAAAAAGAACTTTTTACCTGATATAATCAATATCAATATTATTATCCACAGATCATCAGATCGATTATCTAACAAGAGAGAGTCGAGTTCTAGGGTTAGAAAAGAGGTCTACCTGCATCAAAACCAAAGACATGGACTCCCCAGAAGGTGAAAGATAACCAAACAATGACGGAAATAGAGTTGCCAGAACAACAACTATAGCTGTCACTCAGGAAGAACTCCTCCTTTGATCCCAAATCTGCTTGTAAAATAGGTCACAAACTTGCATATAGCGAAGGATGCAGCAATAGCTGTGGCTGTTGATAGAACTTGAGGCTTGCTCTCTCTGTTGGACTTCATACCTCTCACTGCAACATCTGCCAAATTTTTAAGTAGATAATGGTTTTTAAGTATGCCTTGAGTACCAAAAGCTACTTCTTACCAGGAAGATGGCATGCCATCTAATACAGTCGCTTATGCAATCGATAGGTAAGACAAGGATAGAAACATGAGGAAGATTCGAAACTTCATCTATAAAGAGTACAAAACATATTGCTGTTCATTGTGCAAAGAAATATTGTAATTGTTGCAAGAAACCAGGACATATTATCAGAGAATGTTCAATTCGTTTTCAGAGTTGTCAAACCAATGCCTAAGCATCAGCTGGGACGTCTTCTAGTAATCCTACCTCAGCTGATGGCCAAACTAAGCTTATTTTGGCAATGGTTTAACAGATGATTATTTTGGCCTTTTCCGCTTTTGGACTATAAGGTAATGATACCCTAAATTCTTGGCTTGTTGATTCAGGGGTTGTCAATTTGATTGAATGCATCTCCTTGTGAAAATTTCTCTCATTATATAGAAATTATAGAACTTATTATATGACTAAAAGTCAACAATCACATCTAGCTAAAAAGATAAATAATAATTATATAATATTTACAATAATGACATACAAATTATGCCATAATTAGGGCTAATTATAGCTAGAGATATGATAATTATCCAGCTGACATGGATGCATTCACTAGTGTAAATATTGGTCGATATATATTGTATTATGTCTCCCGATATTGATATTTTCAAATATTGCAATATATTGATCAATACATCCTTATTAATTTACGATTTTCATAATTTTTTTTTTCTTTCAATATATCTAATGTCAATATTATTATATGATATATCCGATATCAAAATGACTGTAACCGATACCAATATTTTCACCCATGGACATGGGTGTCTATATATGCCAATGTTTCTCGGACGAATAAGGGTCATAGGCATGAATTTTTCACCAGCTTGTAACTTTTTTTTTTTTTGGAATAATATAAACCCTTCCATTTTTTATTTTTTATTTTGTTTTTGGACTGACTATTAGGTACCTCTATTTTTTGTGTTTCTAGAGAAAAAATAAAAATAACCCTTTTATTTTTTAAATCAAGTCATTCAGTTGTAACATTGAAGGTATAAATGTGAATACATTGTTTTTAGTTTATACATCAGAAATAGTTTAGCATATTTATTTGATCTTTTGTAATGTTTTTATTTTGCACTACTTTTTTTTCAAAAATTGAGAAATAATTAATATATCAAATATAATAAAAGACATCCTAATTGGGCATTTAGCAACTAAACAGCAACAACACTTAGAACATTTATTTTGTACTATTTACAAACAAAAAATTCAATGGTGAAGAATGAAAAATATTAAAAAAATTACACATAATATTTTTTTTATAGATTTGCTTTTTTACAATATTAATATCCATTGAATATTTAACCCAATAACAAAAATAAAAAAAATAAAAAATAATCATTTAGATTTTTCTTTTTTTAAGTTTTAAATTTCATCCGTTGAGTTTCTTCATCAAACAAATGATACAGAAATACACTGAGTACATCTTCATAAGAAGATGCACCCACCCCCAAATCCATCTTCATCCCTATCAAAATCACCAAATTCAACATCCATTTTAACCACACATAGAAGGTTATGCTAAAGCATGCATGCATGAAATCCCACGTAATTGCTGAAAGCAACTCAAAGAAAGGGAGCCTTCCAGCTTTATTTTAAACAGTTTATGTTAATAAACCAATAAATCTAAAAGATTAAGCTAATAGGCAAAACTCGAAGAATGATTTCATATTGAAACATACTCCACACAAATGTCATTTTGACTTAAAGCGTGAAGTAAGCATGGATCGTTTTAAGGAATTGAGGGCCTCAGGAATCAAATTTATGACCACTTAATTAACAAGTCTCTAATACTATGTTATGAAACTAATGAATCCAAAAACTTAAATTGCTAGGTGAAGATCCAATCATAATTTTGTACTTTGTCAATTAAAAGGTCAAATGCACATTGGCAAGAAAGGAATTGGAATTGATGTATATCATTCCTTCCCAAGGATGAAAATTATTGGTACTGTATCAATCGTAATCATATTAGCATTGAATATAACGGACGATACATATTAGTATCAAATATATCTGACGGAAGAAATTTTTAAAACTATAAGTTGATAGGGTTGTATCGATTGATATATTAACTAATATGGAAACATATTACGATATTGAAAAATATCAGTATCGATAGATCCAATATGATACATATCGATCAATATTTGCACCAATGTTCTTACCACTTCAGCTGAAGCAGGGATCATAAAGTTTTTTTTTTTTTTTAAAAAAAATATAAAATCATTCAATCAAAGATCATAAACTACGCACCAGTGAGAGAGCTGGACGCCTCGCAGGGTACTTTAGAAGCTAAAGCAAATAATACCATAAAATAAATAGCACAAATGACGTTATCTGCAGCAACTCCAGCGGCCACAATTGATGGAGAAATTCCAAGAGCTTCTGAGATCGCAATATAATTAACAGCTGCAGCAAATACAGAATAATTTACCTTCTATTAGGGATTTGAAATATTAGCAATAAAAAAAAATAAATAATTGCACAATAAAGTATCAGATTTACATAAAAAAATCCCAAAAGGAACAACACAGACAAAGGAGAAGAAATTTCACCACATTCAAAAACAGGGTTCCAAGAGGCGATTACAAAATGAGTATTTTAAAAACACAAATGCAATCTTAGAGTGCAGCGCCATATTTATAATAAAACCAATGGGCTCAATCTTCTAACAGAACTATACTGCTGGGGCTTCGCACTCAGCACCTCCTATGGACAAGTTAGTGGTGGGCCACAATCTCAGTCTACGGCCAGATTTTACTGTTCCACTACTAATTTCTATTCAAAATTGCTATCAAACCGCACCACAACCTTTTTAGGTCGAGTCTTCAAATGGGTTGGGCACACAAAATGAATTTCAGGTTCCATTTAACACTTTCTTAGGCTAGTCTGGTAAGGAAACTGTTCACAAACATAGTAGCAGTAGCCAGAGGTGGATATAGGATCTTTTCAGGTGAAAACAACTCACAAAACGATTTTACAAAAATTGTCATGAAAAAATAATACTTCTATAGTTTCAGTATTTTTCAACAGAATAAATTTAAAATATATATACTATTATTTTTGATAAAAATATAGTGAAAAAAATTAAATAATATCATAGAGATCAATGGGTCACAGCGATTAGCAAAAAAATTTCAGTGGCATTAGGTGACCCCACTCCCCATTAGCAGCACCATTGTTCTAATGCATAGTTTGTGTTCGTAAATACTCATAAAATAACCAAAAGACAATTCTGACTTTTACTGTTTGAATTTCTAGATTCTGATTATTTCAAATCTAAAGTCAAGAATCCAATCAGCATAAAGGGCATGGCATAATGGATGTAACAATAATAATAATAATAATAATCAAAAATCCTATAAATTTTCAGCATTCTCAAGAAATAATTGACTGAAAATTAAAGCTACATGGCAAGGAAAATCACTGTGCAGGCAGAGGGGGATGTAAAGGGCACGAGCCATTCCAAACCCAGACGTTTTCACTACAAATTCAAGTTCCCAAAAATTACCATTGACTCGGGCCACTAAGGAAAGGGTTAGCCCTAACCCAAGAATGAAACTTTCACTATTTGAATCGTTCAAGAAGAGTCAGACAGAGTACTTTTAAATCTATTTAATGCTGACACATATTTAAAAGATAAAATGAAACTTAGATAAACAGATAACTGAAATACAATTAAAAAGTTGAAAAATTCCATCTTTACAAAGAGAATCACTCACTTTTGACAGTTTGCTTAAAAAATCGCTCAACATAAATATTGGGAATCAATCACTAATAAAAGGACTTATTCTTCTTTTGAGAAAATAAACTCACTGAACTTTCGATTACAATTCAACCTACCTTAAGTTTAAACTTACATTTCTTTAAATAGTAAAGGAACATAATATTAAAGAAGAAATCAAGTAGCTCGGCTGCTCCATGGTTTAAAATTAAATGTGATTTGGCTACTCCTTGGACTACTAAAAAATGAAATGCACCATGAAATTAGCAGTTTCTGCATGCTTGGACTGCTGATGTGAGTTGGGTCTTCTAGGTTGTTGAATGTGGAAACCCGGATTGTATCAATATTATGCACAGTCTTTGTTGAATTTTGAGTCACTCCATTGAGTCTCACACTCATTGTATATGCTGCTTTTCGTTTTTGTTACTGATAGAAAGTTTTGCGAGATGTTTCATTTGAATTGAAATCTGGAAAGAGGCGTTTATAAATTTTCACTAGATGTTTGCACAAATTTTCACTCAAGCGAAACACTTTTTTAAAGAGATTATGTGAGATAGCAACTTAAGCTTTAGGTTTGGGAAGAATTCCAACAATAGCTGACCACAAGTGAGACGTGTGATGGCAGCTCGAGCGGTCGCATGAGCTATAAATATGATATTATAATTTTAGGTCAAATTTAGGGGAGATAATTTCAAACCTTGGGAACACTATTAGAGAGAAAAAGAGAGAAAGAAGAAGATGAAGTATTTGCCAACTGTTTGGGGTTCTAATTGTAATCCACTCTTTGTCAACATCGGATATGTTCTAGATTAAGTTGTCGAACGTATTACCAGTTATTTTCGTTGCAATTACTCTTATAGTTGTTCTTTCTAGGCCTGCTCAAGTGAAAATGTTGTACAACAAAGATGTATGTTTGAGATTAGTGGCAGCCGGATCATTAGATGTATAACCGAGATAGTAATGGTTAACGATAACCAAGTATCAAGCTTGTAGTGTGATATAAACAAGTTAACTTGGAGGGACTTATTAGTAATTGGCTCTCACATGTGTTGTTGTGAATGAGATGTATAACCAAATTTCTCAGGGGTTATTTGCAACCAAATATGATTGTATGGGAGATTGTTGTTTGGACGAAAGGGTCCATGATTTTTTCCTCAGTTAAGCAAATTTTTCACGTAAAAATCGATTATTATTATACTTGTATATGTGGTTGTATACTATTATCACTTCCTTATGGATTTAAACAAAGGTGCGAAAATTCGATCATGGCCAGAGTGTTTTTCTTGGTTTCACATTGGTGGAATTTGGTCTGCCACCCGATAGTCTCACATTACATTATGCAAAAAATTGTTCCATGACAAACCCATGGCCACCAAGTCTAGTGGCTTTGGACACTATTGCTGAACTAGTACAATAAAATTGGTTCAGTAATTTCATATTTTGATCAGCTAATAAATATTCCATTAATATAGTGCGGAACTGAAATATACAAAAAGATGTTGTCGTATTAAAAACTGAATAAGATGAATGTCGCATAGCAGCACTTCTAAATCGGATCTCCACCGTGTACAAAAATGCTGGTTACGTTAATTGTAACTTACTATTTACATTTATGCCTTGATTAACTGAGAGTTGTTATTGTACTTCTAGTAATAAACTCTCATATTCACCTAATGGTTAGGATCAAAAGCTGACTAGATGAATAATAAATATCAAATAACCATTTAAATCACTTAATACAATTTTCATTAGTTATTCATTCAACCTCTAATCTTAACCATTGAATATATGTCCTTCCCCAATTAAAGGACCATAACAGAACAATTAACCATAGCACTCAATTTATTTTGCTTAGTTTTTAATAAGAAGATATTAAAGGTGTTGAAAAGACATCACTGATGCAAGTATCGCCTGCTATATATCGGTATGGGGTCTTCTATATCGATAATTTTTGATATTGTAACAATATTATAATATATTACCATATCGTTGATATATCATCTAATCAGCTCCCATCAGCCTACAATTTTCAAAAAATTGTTTTCTTGATATGTCATATATTGATATCATTACGACCAATACTGATTTGTATGGTCCAGTGCTGATATTTTTATTCATGAAAAACATGCAAGAACACTTGATTACCTCCACCAATATAACTACCCATGAGTGCTGCAGCTATTTTCCAACTATCTTGGCCAAGTGATCGCATAGGCACCAAGAAATACGCCGCCACTGTTCCAACAACTGTAGCTACTGTGGCACAAGAGAGTCAAGATAAACATGATTAAGGATCATAACTACATGTCTGCATTATAATTAATACATGATCTAATTCCAAATTCAAAAATAAATAAATAAATAAATAAAATAAAGGGATATGGTTGTCTTTGTGGCCCTTGCTAACATCCTTTTTGAAACAACATTTCCAGTTTGATCCCCAGGTTTCTGGAAATGGAAACAAGTAGCTGGCTTATTTATATTTTTATGTGTTAGGGTATGGTCTAAATTATGATCAATCCGATTAGATAAAATACGGGGCCCATAGATTGCAAGTTTGTAGAGGAATATCAAACAATCAAGTTCTTAAGCCTGGAACGAAAAAGAATCAGGAATCTGTCCAAACACTTGACCCCCCAAATGATAGAATTGCTGAATTACTATAAATACAAAAAATCGAGGCACCTAATAACCCGACAAAAGACTAGGCATTCAATTCTAACAAATGGTTACATAACTAGAGGATGAACAGTCACATTAAACAAGTAGTTACAGTTGCTAAATGATAAATATTAAACTCTGAGCAGTCACAAACTTGTGCAATGATTAGGTCACCAACCAACATAATGCCTCACTTGATGTGCGATACCGATTCCAAAAAGACATGCTAATTAGTAATATCATTTCTAGTTTGTTCTCCAGGGTTTTGGAAATGAAAACATGTAGGTTAATATTTATATTTTCATGTGTTAGGTACGATTTAAAATAAGATCAATCTGATCTGATGAAATACAGAGCCCATGGATTGCAAGCTCATAGAGGAATATCAAACCACCAAATTCTTAGGCCTGGAATGGAAAAGAATCGGGAATCTATTCAAAGACTTGACTTGCCGATTTGACTAAAAGGCTGAATTACTAAAATAAAAAAATTGAGGCACCTAATGGCCCGACAAAAGATTGAACAAATCATTTAATCCTGACAAATTGTTATATGAACCGATAGATAAACGACCATATTAAATAGGTAGTTATAGTAGCTAAATGACAAGCATTAAAATTTGAGTAGTTACAAACTCATGCAATAGTTAGGTCACCAACCAATATAATGCCTCACTTGATGTGTGGTCATGCCAATTCCAAAAAGGCACACTGATTAATAATATAATGTTATAAATATGCCAATTTTTATCAACAAAGGGAGTCCGATCCAAATCCGGAAAAGAAAAAGCAAGTTCAGAGTACCAGTCTCGGTAAACTTGCATCTTTCAATAATCACAGAGTCAAACCTTCCAATTCTAACACACTCACATACACTTATCCCTAATCTATTATTATCTTTTATTCACATAAAAAATTTTAGATTTGAGTATCGGAATATTTATCTGGGAGCAAGTCTCATATCCTCTAGCCTCTTATTAACCATTGTGGTGTACAAGATTCGGGCTAAAAGTTTCGAAGATTTGCCCCGACTTACTCGAACGAGTATTTAGATCCCAGATACATATCATTGGCGCCGTTTGTTCCTACCCATTCAAGATTTCACTTGCCTGAAAGCGATTCACATTTTCGATAAAGAAAATAGTGAATACTCGAGCACAAGGCTACGTAAGCTACCCTCCAAAGGATATCACGTCTTTTGGCTTCAACGCAGAGGAGGGTAGCCAAGGAGATATTTGCCTGCCAGCAAATCCGGAGTTGAAACATGATGGCCTAGATTAATAACATGTCAAAGATGTTGAAATTTCTATGGGATAAAGTCAAGGGCCAAATAAGCAAAGCAACAGCCCTCCACACACAAGCATTGACCTTAAGGAGAAGATCGAGAGGAAAAAACGTTATCTCAAAGGGAGCCCATCATCAGTCAAGGATTCCAGCAACTCTGAAGGCATTCCATCACTCTTATTCTTTTCGGCTTGAGGATGCTTGAACTTTGAGGACAGGGTAGAAAGTCTTGAACAATGGAATCTACAGTACACCTGAAATTCCAGACACCAGACTATCCAGGAGGAAGTGTGTAATATTTCGAATCCCATTTGGATTATTTTAATATTAATTATGATTTTAAGTATTTCGGACATTGTAAAAATAAATTAAAATATTGTAAAATTTTCAAGAATAATCGGAATTGCGGAGTTGCGCTCGAGGTGCGCCTGTATTATCTTCCAAGTACCGATTGGATTTTAGAAAATAATAAAATGATATAATAATAATAATAATAATAATAATAAAAGTAAAAGAAAAAAAAAAGAGGAAAGAGAAGGAAAAGGGGATTGGGGAGAGAGGGAGAAGAGGGAGGTTAGGGTTCGCAGAAGGAGAAGGAAAAGGAAGAGGCGGCAGCAGCATAGGTGAACGGTGGCGACAGTGGTCAAAGGTGAGGCCGCGGTGGTCGCGGGCTAAGGTGGTGGGGTGGCACGGTGCGGGCAGCAGCGCGAGGAGAGAAGCGATGCGGCATGCGTGGCGAGAGGAGAGAGAGAGCTCGCCGAGGAAGGTCGGTGGCCATGATGGGAGGCAGAAGCGGCGGCAATCGCGAGTGAGGCGGCGTGGCGGTGGCATGAGCAGCAGAGGGTGGCGCAAATGAGAGAGGAAGGGGCACGCATGAGGCAGGAGAAAGGCCAAATTTGGGTGTTTCGGAACATCCTTTCTTCAAATCTGTAAAGTATAAAGTCGAGGTAAGTATCCTCTAACCCTATTTTTAATCTGATTTAATTTCTGATGTATTTTGACTACTGTTGGAGATTTTACTAACATACATATATTTTTATATACACTAAATTTATTAATTATATACATGCATCTTTTACTGGTCATGCGGTGGTTTTATATGGGTATTTATGATTTGGAGGATTTTCGGACACCCGGACGGTATATATATATATTTGTGTATCTGTATGTTGTGGAACCATAAACCAAGCAGTGCGTCGGTCCACACGCATGCTGCTCGGGGCGCGGTTACTACGGGACCATGGCGATCCGAGACCCGAAGAGTCATTATATGTGATCCGAGGCATGAGATATTAGTACCACTCTCGACGGGGAGGCTTAGTCCTGATAGAAACGTATGTGATATGTTGTCTCACTTACGCCGGCAGGAAGGTTGAGACGTTTAGTAGTTGACCTACTCCACTGTATATTTAAATGAAAACCATCGTAAAGAATTGACGGAATAATATATTCGGACGTCCTAATATATAACTAAAACTTGATATTGTATTCAAAATCGCGGGTGGTAAAACATCGTGAGCAAATTCCTAATCTATGGGAGAAGTACATGGATAGCCTTGAGCTGCTCGCCTAAACCGTAGCCGAGCCTTGAGTTGCTGGCTTAAATCGTAGCCGATGTAGCCGTGGTTACCGGACGAGGGTAACCTTTCCTCAAGTTGATATTATTAATCTTTGGTTTTCCGATTTAGTGCATGCTTTGTATTTCTGCATGTATTTGGATGGACGGTGATTCGAGATACGTGGTTTAACCTACGGATGGGCGATAGGAATGTCTCATACGTATTGATATGTTAAGCCCCGGAACATGTTTTATATTTTTTGATTTCAATATATGATATATGAGATTTAGATCCAGACAATGGTATGTGTCCCACACGGATATGGTGATGGTCGCGATTATGTAATGTGTCCTCGAATCATATGATATGATATTATCTATGATATTTGACCGAATCGTTATTTATTATGATTATATCCCGGATGGACTGTTTGATTCAGACGATAATTTAGTATGAGACATCTCCTCGGTTTTCAGGGATTTCACGGATATTGTGTTTTGTTTTGACACGATTGTGATTATTATGCCTTCCCTTTGATTTATATGTATTGTTTATATACATACGATACTTATTGATATCTAGGTTCACGTTTTTATATTTTATCTCTTTAGACTAGTGGCACGGATACACTTGCAGGAATTCGACGTGATTTGACACAGCATATCTCTATTGGTGAGTAGAGATATTATGTTTGATATATTTCTGATCGCGAGGATGTGCTATGGTTATTGTTTATGGTCGGATGATGGCCCTGATCCTTGTATGAAAAATATCAAAATTTTATATTTTGATACCTCCCTTGTGATATTTGGATAGTATATCATGTATTATGTTTGTTCAAATTTATATTCGATGAGGTCTTGTGCAGGTTTTGTTATGTTAGGTCCTATATGTGTATGGACTGTCATAGCCGGTTGAGTTTTTATAATTTATGGAATATCTTATTTTAGATTTTATTTTGACTGCGTATTTTATATTCTTGGATCGTGACAGAGGTGGTATTAGAGAAAAGGTCAAAAGGAGAGGTGTTTTTAGGTCATCTTGGGTGAGAAATTGATCGAATATTTGGTGCGATAAGTGCAACCTATAGTGAAGAATAGAAGTTTGAGTAGTAAATGTTTGAATTCGACTCGGAAAGTCGATTAATTGGCTGTGATGAGTCGCGTGAGCGATATAATTGGTGATTTGATTCAGCAGCCGGAGGAGAGCTTGGTTGCTATGTGAAGGATGGTCGGTTAGAGGCAAGATGCAGTGCCCTTCAAATGATTAAGAGTGAGCTAGTTTCGAAAATTTTTGAAATTTTTTATCCAATTAAGGCTTGAATTGAACTTTAAAAAGTGGATGACGTGTTTGAGGTTTTTGGTTGTTCAAATGAAGTTCGATCTATTACCCATAAGTGGCGAGTGAGGCAAGCCAGTGGTGGGTTTCTCAGTGCCGTATTCCACTTCTTATGATGTTTTGTGGAGGCAATTTTGGAAGAATCACTTTCCGTTTGGCATTTAGGATAGTAAGGATGGTAAATTTAGTTGGTGAAGACACGGAAATAAGTCTTGTGGAATTTAAAATTGTATGTAAATGTTGTATATTTTTCTAATTTCTAAAATGAGTTTTGAGGATGTTTACCCTGATGGGTAAACCTTGATCTTTTAAGATCGTGGACTCCGGTGTCTGGTTTGGGTATGCAGATATGAATGATTGACTGATCTGATGTTATTTGAGGTGCCAAACTTTGATTGGATATTAGGAGTGATTTGGTTGGCAAGTCCCTACATTAGTGTAGATTTCGATAAGAATATTCTGATTTGTAATTTAGGTTATGAATTTTAAATATGAGGAAGAGATGATCGAGAGGCGATGAAATTGATATCATTTTGCCTGCAAGTATTGGATGAAGATGTGTGCCGAGTTTAGTTAGCATATGTCGCCACATTTGGGAGTCATTCTGTGGTCATTAAGAATTTTTCTGGTTGTATGATAATTCGAGGCTATTTCCTAGAGGAGAAGATTAGTTTGGATTGTCTTCTAATCGGTAAATGAGGTTGTTGTTGAGGTTGTGCCGGAACCAGCACCGATTTTGGTGACCCCGCATAGAGTCGTTGAGGCACTGGTCGATTGTTTTGCCGTAGGGTGCTTTAGTGCCTCTGGGATGAACTAGATATATCAAAGAGGTTATCTATGAATTATTAAAAATTTAATTCGTTTGGGAAATGAATTATTTGATAAGAGAATGTTGAAAATCGATAGGTGATTTGTTCGATCAATGGTTAGGGCTTGATATTTTCTAAAATCGATCTGCATTCAGAGTATTATCAATTAGGATAATCGAGAGATTGTGTTGGAGATAGCCTTCAAGATAAAGGTACGATCGTTGTGAGCTTCAGTGATGTTTTTGGGTTAGTGATTTCGTTGGTATCTTTTATGGATCTTATGAATCGGATCTTTCGGCCGTATTTGGGTTTATTTGTGATGGATTCATTAATAATGTTTTGAATTATTCAAGAAATTTATGTGGGGCATAAGGTTCGTTTGAGGATTGTGTCATAGCTATGAAGGGTAGTTTGTTGTTTGCCCAATTGAAGAGATGTGAGTTTGATTGGAAGTAATGATATTTTAGGCGTGTTATTTTTTTGATGGCATGTTTTTGTAGAAGGTTGATGCGGTGTGGTCGGTTGGGAAAGGTCGTTGTTTGTTGCGAAGGTGCGTAATTTCTTGGGTCTGGTTGAATCTGTCAAACGATTTGTTGAGGATTCCTCGAGAATTACAGTGTCTGTGGGCTATTTGGCTCAGAGGTGGTTGGTGTTCGTTGAAATTATAAGGAGAGCTTTCAAGAAATGAAGGGTTGATTATCGACAATGTCGATTTGGTCGATCCCTAATGGATCAAGTTAATTAGCGGTAAGTTGTGATGCTTTCGAGAAAGATTTGGGTTGTGTTTTGATGCAGCGTGTTCGAGTGGTTGCCTATGGGTTATAGCTATTGAAAGTTTATGACCAGAATTATTCCACTTATAACTTGGAGTTAGCAGTTGAGTTTTCTACTTTCAGGATTTAGCAGTGTTATTGCATGGAGAGAGAATTGTGGTATCGATTGATCATGAGGGTTGAAGAAATTATTTCGGAAAATAAATTAATCATGTAGCAATGTAAGTGGGCAAATCGCGTAAGGGTTAAGATGATAAGTTTCGGTGTCAGCCAAGAAGGAGAATATTATTAGTGATATTTTGAGTTGGAAGTCTTCAAATTTGATGTGTCATATGTTCATAAGAGAAAGTGGAAGCATGTGGGTTCGTAGCCCTCGGTTGTAAGATTCGATTTTGATTTTTAGGTAGAGAATCTAATCTGAAATCCGGTTTGAGGACATTGATTATGTGGAGGTTTTGTTAAGTTTTACGATTTTAGAGAAGTGGCAGCTTGATTGGATCGGTCTAAAATCTCACGGAATAGAAGAGATTTTTTGCCTGACAAAGTGATAGGTAGGTAGATCCATTCTCAGCCTATGTGTTTGTTGTTGGGGTCAAAGTTGCATTAGGAGTTTGCACTGCAATGTTTTTTTTGTCTTCGTTTTGAGCGGAGGAACTGTAGAGTTATCGATGAATAATCCTTGCCAGGATTGGGTTTTGAACCAAGCTCCTATATGCGGAAAAATCTCTTGCGAAGATCAGAGATGAAGTCATTTTTGGTCGAGTCGTCATGAAGTTAGACGTGATCAAGCAGGGCCTCAATTGGTGGATGAAAGCTCGGGAACAATTAAGGTTATCAGCAGCTATAGTGGAATTAGAGTGGTCTAAGTTCGTAAGAAGCATCGAAGATTTTCCACCTAGCGGTGGAATTTGCTATAGTGGAGTTAGAGTGAAGATTTCTGATTTGCATTGAACAGCGAGGAATTTGTTGGCAATTTGGATGTCGATAGATAAGCTAATGAAGTCGGCTCATTGCTTGCTGGTTAGAATGTCATTCCTGAGTTTGGCCGTCGACATATTATTGAGATGAGGAGATTACAAGGTATTCTAATTTTGAAGCTCTTGATTGTGATTGGAAGCAAGTGATTGATCAAAGTTATGCAGTGGAAGCGTGTAGATTCACAGTTATCAGTCATAAGATTTGATTTGAGAATTGAAACAAGAGATTAGATTTGCAACCTGATTGGATGATCGAGAAGAGTGGTCATATGTTTCTGAAAGTATTATAAAGAAAAGAATTTTCAATTTCGGGGGCAAATGAAAGATTGAGGTTGAGGTTTGATAGGCATTTTGAGGTTTTGCAGCAAATTAGAGAGGTGGCCAACAGATTGGCGTTGCCCTGAGTTTGGCGAAATCATTATGATGTGTTTTGTATATATATGTTGAGAGAAATATGGGTTGATTCTGGCATGTAATCGAGTGTGAATTGTTGCTAATTTCGAGAAGCTATTTTTATGTTGGGGTTTCTGCTCAGATTTTTGAGGCTGAAGAGATCAAGTGTTGAGAAATAAGACAACCATTTTGGTTATGATATTTTTGGGAAGTCTTTCGATTGAGAAAATTGTATATAATCCGTCCCACGTGATTGAGTTTGAGTCGTTGGAAAATAGCAAGAATTTATCGTATGTTGGGGTTTTAGTTCCGATATTGGGATAGAAAAATCAAGTGTTGAGGATCAAATTTTTGGAGAAATCTTTTGATTAAGTTCGGAAGAATTATCCTTATCTGTTCAAAGATTAATATGCGTAAATTTCGAGGATGAAATTTTTGTGATGGGAGAGTTTAATATTCCAGATCCCATTTGGATTATTTTAATATTAATTATGATTTTGGATATTTTAGACGTTGTGAAAATAAATTGAAATATTGTAAAATTTTGAGGAATGATCGGAATTGCGGAGTAGCGCTAGAGGCGCGCTTGTGTTATCGTTCGAGTACCGATTGGATTTTAGAAAATAATAAAAGGATATATAATAATAATAATAATAATAATAATAATAATAATAATAAAAGTAAAAGAAAAAAAAAGAGGAAAGAGAACGAAAAGCGGATCGGGGAGAGAGGGAGAAAGAGGAGAGAGAGTGAGAGGGGGGTTAGAGTTCGTCGAAGAAGAAGAAGAAGGAGAAGGAAGAGGTGGCGGCGGCGCAAGTGAACGATGGCGACGGTGGTCGCAGGTGAGGTGGCGGCGCAACGCGGTGTGGGCAGCGGCGCAGCAGAAAGAATCGATGCAGCAACACTAGCGGCGTGCGCAGCGAGGAGAGAGAGAGAGAGCTCACCAAGGGAGGTCGGTGGCTGTGATGGGAGGCAGAGGCAACGGCAACTCGAGGGTGAGGCGGCGCGGCGGTGGCGCGCGCAGCAGAGAGTGGCGCAAATGAGAGAGGAAGGGGCGTGCATGAGGCAGGAGAGAGAAAGGCCCAATTCAGGTGATTCGGGACATCATTTCTTTAAATCTGCAGAGTATAAAGTTGAGGCAAGTGTCCTCTAATCCTATTTTTGGTCTAATTTAATTTTTGATATATTTTGACTACTGTTGGAGATTTTACTAACATGCATATATTTTTATATACACTCAATTTATTAATTATGTATATGCATGTATGTTTTACTAGTCGTGCGGTGGTTTTACATGGGTATTTATGATTTGGAGGTTTTCGGACACCCCGATGGTATATATGTATATTTGTGTATCCGTATGTTGTGGAATCATGAACCAGGCCATGCGTCGGTCCACAGGCATGCTACCGGGGGCGCGGTCACTACGGGACCATAGCGGTCCGAGACCTAAGGGGTCATTATATGTCATCCGAGGCATGAAATATTAGTACCACTCCTGACGGGGAGGCTTAGTCCCAACGGGGACGTATATGATATGTTGTCTCACTTCTGCCGGCAGGAAGATTGAGACGTTTAGTAGCTGACCCGTCCCACTATATATTTAAATGAAAACCATCATAAGGAATTGACAAAATAATATATTCGAACATCCTAATATATAATTAAAACTTGAGATTGCACCCAAAGCGCACGTGGTAAAACATAGTGAGCAAGTTTCTAATCTATGGGAGACGGAGTACATGGATGGCCTTGAGCTGTTGGCCTAAACCGTAGCCAAGCCTTGAGTTGTTGGCTTAAATCAAAACCAATATAGTCGGGGTTACGGGATGAGGATAACCCTTCCTCAAGTTGATATAGTTGTGATTCAAGATACGTGGTTTGGCCTACGGATGGGCGATAGGAATATCTCGTTCGTATTGATGTGTTAAGCCCGAAACATATTTTATATTTATTGTTTTGGTTCCGGTATTTCCTTTGATTTCGGCATATGATATATGAGATTTAGATCCGAGGACGATAGTATGTGTCCCACAAGGATGTTGTGACGGTCGCGATTATGTAATATGTCCTTGGATCATATGATATGATATTATCTATGAGATTTGACCGAATCGTTATTTATTATGATTATGTCCCGGATGGAATATTTGATACAGACGATGATGTAGTACGAGATATCTCCTCGGTTTTTAGGGATTTCACGGACCTTGTGTTTTGTTTTGACACGATTGTGATTATTATGCCTTCCCTCTGATTTATATGCACTATTTACATATATAAGATACTTGTTGAGCTCCAAGCTCACGTTTTCATATTTTATCCCTTCAGACTAATGGCACAGATACACTTACAGGAGTTCAGACGTGATTTGACATGGCATATCTCATCGGTGAGTAAAATGTTATGTTGGATATGTTTCTGATCCCGATGATGTGTTATGGTTATTATTTATGGCTGGATGATGGCCCTGATCCTTGTATAGAAAATATCAAAGTTATATATTTGGATATTTCCCTTGCGATATTTGGATAGCAGGTCATGTATTATATTTGTCCGGATTTATATTAGATGAGGTCTTGTACGGGTTTTGTTATGTTGAGTCCTGTATGTGTTCGGATTATTACGCCCAGGTTAGGTTTCTATTGTTAATAGAATATCTTATTTTAGATTTTATTTTTAACCCGCGTATATTGTGTTCCTGGGTCGTGACAAAGTGTCCGGCAGTAGCATGCTTAAAGCCCTCCCGTCCAAGTAGATACTACATGTATCTGTTAATCACTTGGAGTCGAGGATATTTCTTAATGTTAAAAGAATTGCCTCCACAGCCGAGGTGAAGGAAAAAATAAAGAGAATCGAGCAGCAAGTTTTTCAAAAAAATATTACTAGTTAGACGACTACCTTTCAACTCAAAAAATTAAAAGGCATTGGCTCCCTTATAAATTTAAAATGCCAATACTAGAGCCCAATGACGGAAGCACTGATTCAATAGATTATTTAAATCACTTCCAAATATTGATTGGCTTCCAAAACCTAGAGGATGCTGCACTATGCATCTATTTTCCTTTAACTTTAAAAGCAAATGTGAGAATTCAATTCTACAAGTTAGGACCAAATTCCGTTCGATCTTTTTAGGAACTAGTGGATCAATTCCTATCACAATTTACCTCCAATTGGAGGAAAGAAAAGCAACTCTACTCTGACACCTTATTAGGATCCGACATGCTGTAAACAAGAGCCAGAAACGTTTTCTAGCTATATTTAATGTTAAGGCCAGAGACATCTTGAAGCTCATCAATGAGATGAAATTGAATACTTTCTTCATGACCACGATTCAATCGGATGACTTTTTTAAATATTTAGTGTAGCAAGAACCTAAAACTTTCTTGGAGACAGAGACTATCACATGTGCCTACATTACAGCTAATGAAGCCAACGAAACGAAATAGTCAGGGTGCTCGGACTATGGGCACCAACTAGTGTCAAATGGAGGAAAGAAGAAAAATAGCGATCCAAATCGATCAAGAACCCGAAAGGAAGTGGTCAGCTTAAGTATTGTTTCTATCATAGATCTCTAGGGGCATAATACCAAAGACTACTGGACACTACAAAAACATTCAGACAATTTGCTAGGCATACCGCCTAGGTTTCCATTCTTATTCGAAGCTTGAATTTAACCTCCAAGCATGGGAGCTAATATTGGATATGGTTTAAAATTAAATTGATCTAACTCGATGAAATATAGGGTTCACAAATTGCAAGCTTGTAGAAGAATATAAGACCATCGAGTTGTTAGGCCTGGAACAGAAGACAATTGGGAATCTATCCAGGACACTTGACCCACTGAATGACCGAATGGCCGAATCGTAAAAAATACAAAAGATCGAGACAGCTAATGGCCCGCCAAAAGATTAAACTAGATATTTGATCCTGATGAATGGTTACATGAATTGAGAAATAAACAGCCACATTAAATAGGTAGTTATAGCCACTAAATAATAAGGCATTAAATTCTAAGCAGTTACAAACTTGTGTAATGGTTAGATTACCAACCAATGTAATGCCTTATTTGATGCACATCATACCAATTCCAAAATGACACACTACTTGAAAATAAAGTTATAAATACGCTAATTTCTCTTGATCAATGAAGCACAATCAAAATCTGAAAGATAAAACACAAGTACAAAGCACCAACCTCGATACACTTGAGTCTTTCAATAATCACGAAGTTAAATCCTCCAATTCTAACATTCTCTCACATACTCATCCCCAATCTCTTATTATTTTTCATTTTCATAGAAAAATTTCTAACTTGAGTGTCAAAAGATATATCAAAAAGTGAGCCTCATATTCTCTAACCTTTTGTCAACCATTGTGGTGTTTAGGATTAAGATTAAAAGGTTCGAAGGTCCAATTTGATTTACTCGGATGAATATCTAGATCCCAAATACGCAGTATCATATATTGTAAAAAAAAGTGCAAAAGATAAGAGGGAAAGATTTTAAGGTGGTATGGATGTTTAAAACGCAGGTTAAATGAATCATTTGTGAAAAAATATAAGTTAGTTATGATTAAAGAAAATAAAAGAAGATGTAGATTTAGAAAAATCTAGAATAATGTAATAAAAAAAGCTTTAAAAGTACTTGTACTTTTAAAAGAATATTATACTAAATCAAATAAAGTGACGAAAATAAATTTATATAGTTGGCCTCACCTAAGAAGAAACATAAGGTTTTATTGAGAAATCCAGTCATATAAAGGTGGTCCATTAACAAACCTAAACGTGAAAGTTTGACAATTTCAGCATAAAAAACTATAACAAATCCATGAAATGAAATATTGACCAAAGTAATATATAGGTAATGGGCCTCTCAAGACTAACATTTATCCATATCATGATATATCGGCTAACATTTAACTATTAAGTTACGATTTATGGAAAACATTTTTGCATAATTCATGTCTAATACCAATATATATCATCTGATATATTCGATTTGATACGGCTATGGCCGATATTGATATTTTCATCTATGAATAAATTTATAGTCACATTTAAGGCATCGTCCAATCAAACTCGCCAACTATTTTAATCTGAAAGGTATTCATTATAAAATATCTTTAGTAATTTTCTTAAAATGCATGGTCTCAAGCATCATATATGTTAAAGACTACCTGATTATTCTAATCCCCAAAGCATAAAACATAGCAGGCCTAATAACTGTCTTATGAAAATTTTCTTTTAGTTTTAGAGGTGAAATAAGTCAGATAAATATTTCTAACTCTAAAATGAGGACATAAAAAATAAGGTTCTTATCTCGTTGATCATCTGAGTTAAAAACAAAGACCTGGAAAAGAAATCTTGTTTCCATTCTGCTTTGTTTCATACACGGCATGTGTTCATGAAATGCAAAATAATCTATTAAACCTGCTTGCTACATTCTTGCTTGGTATTTTTTCTTCCTTTTGATCATAAAGAGGAAGTCATTGAACTCAACCTAAGTATGAAGACACCCAATGAACTTATTGTTAGGCTCCTGGATCACTCCTTCATAAGCCACACACATCCATTGGATATGTCATTTGGTGGTTCACTTGATATTTGAGTGAGGTTTCACTCAAGTTAAGGTTATTTTCAGTGGTATAGTTGAACCGTGACTAATCTTTTGCTCTCTTGTTGTTCATAACTTGATTTGCCTAAGTTTATGGTGAATTTGAAAATGGTTTTAAAGATTCTATCACAACCAGACTCATATTATAGTGAAAATATTTCAGTCATAATTTTTTTCTTATTTAAAAAAAGTTATCACGTAAAATTTGCTTATTATTGTGCTTGTTTTTTTGGTTGTATGCTATTGTTATTTGCTCACGAATTTAAATAAATGGACGTTAAATTTTATCCTAATTAGAGAGTTTTCTCAGTTTCATGTAAGTGGAATTTGGCCCACTGATCAACACTTATAGCCTAACTAGATATCTCTAAATCAAAATAAAAGCATGCACCCTTCCATCTAGAACAACCTAAGTACAGAAACCAGAATGCATTACTCCATATAATTCTACAGCTTCCCTTTTGTATCCTTTCTCCTTCCATTCAGTAGTCGTTTGCAATTCTTTTAGAGCGTTAAAAAAAATTAGCTAAGCACCTGACATTGTGAAATTAATTATATCTTTCCAGAAAGAAAAGATTAGAAGGTTTTCATAAGTAAGAGTATGACCTGATCCAAGCAAAAATGCCAGAAGCAGTCTCCCAGCTGATCGAACCAGCCGATTCAAATTAGCTCTGAATAACAGCATTGGAACAGTTAGGGGTAGCAAGAATTCAAAGACGATAGAATAAGCTGGCGCTTGATACGGGATAATCCCTAGATTACTGGCTGCTAGTCCAACCAAAATGCTCACAAGGGCACCACTCACCATACCGCCAATCTTTGTCTTCTCTGACCTTCAATCCCCCACATACACATTTACCTCCATTCAGCTACAGAGAAATAGAAGGGACAAGGAAAATGAAAGGAATGAAGAAAATCTGAAATTTTGGCTATGTTGATCGGCTGCAGACTGTACAGAATTCACACATGAAACTCAAGAGAATTACAGCCATAAAAATGGAATGCTGTTACAATATTATATGTTGCACTATGCAATGCCGAAATTGGAGCCTTGGGCAATGAAAGAATTATCATCGTGTGACTTGATAATTACGGGTTCGATTTGCAGAAATAGGCTTTGCATAATGCAAGGTTCAGCCTTGTACAATAGGCCCAATTGCCTTCCCTGGACCCCACATATGGCAAGAGTTTTGAGAAAACGGCATTTAAACCCATGAACCTAGAGTTCTTAACTCTATGGTTTACTCAATTATGCAATACCAGGTTTATAATTTACTCAGAGTACTTCTGAATGTATGGTATTTATTAATATCCATTTAGGATAAATTCATTAAAATGGGCTTCCATTTTCAGTTATAGAGGTCTTTAACAATGAATTCATGAAACAACCTTCAGAATAATAGGCACTAGTAGATATGTAACACCCGATTTTCAAATTTGTATTTATGACGTTATAATTTTTATACATTGGATAAATGTAAAAAATAATTACATAATAAAGATTTTGAGAAAAATGAGTTTTAAGGAATGAGGCCAAACATCTAATAGGCATAAGTATAGTACTTGTGCATGTTTAAGACAGAACCTCCAAGCCTAAGATGCGCATGAGGGGCACTCATGCGTGATTTGGGCAGAATATGTTGCGCTTGTGCATATATGTGATTGGTCTTGGCACCTGATGCCCACCAATCAATGCTTGTGTACCAATCTAGATATTTAAATTCTCTTCGCCTGATTTTGAAGCATTTTTGCGCAAAGAAGGGAGAGAAAGAGAGAGAATGAAGAGAGAAAAGAGGAGAGAGAATGTAAAAGAATATAATTTTGAGGATATTTTGAATCAAATATGTTAAATCTTTAGTTTAATGCAAATATATCAAAGTCTATTCTTTAATCTATTATTGAAATCTTTTAGTTTTTCTTTCAATTATTGTTTAAATATACATGCGCATCACCCTGTTCGGCCCTTTTTTGGAATATTGCTTACACATTTGTTTTTACCGAACATTTAGATATTTTGAAGATTTATGTTCACATTTGAATATATTGTCTTTGAATAAATGACTTTACATACTATTTTATATAAACATTGGACAATAACTTTACTTTGTAAAATAAAATAAAGATTTTATTTTTTTCCATGATTTGAAAACATTTTAAATATGTGATATATGATGTAGAATTCTCCGTTTTGGCAAAATAAAAGTCAATTGTATTATGGTCAGAGGATTAAGGAGCCGTTAGATCTTCCGCATCAGGTTGAACTCAAACGGGTCTGATCTCCGTCTCTAATAACCTGGGTCCTACGCACCATAAACAATGAACAAAAAGTCAGAGGATTGGCGAGACTCACTCTCTGATTTATCTTCCGACACTTAAATTAGAAATCTTTCTCAACAGATAGAAAGATATGATGATGTAAGAAAATACATGCATGAACTTATGAATGGAAAGTAAGTTTTGAGGAGGACTGGGCTCTCAGAATGTGCTCAGTGGGAAGCGGCTTTGAGAGCTGATAAAGGGCTAAGCTCTGGTGATGTGCTCGATGGGAAACTGCTTTGAGATGCTAGAGAGAGAGAGAAAGAGCTGTGAGATCGAAAGAGAGCTTAGTTCTTTCTGAGCTCTTATACGCCGATTTTTGGTCTCTCCCTTCTCCTGCGATGGTGAAGGGTGTTTGTAATGCTTTACAGAGATGGTGTTGGTGCCAAGGCTCACGACAGGTGCCTTGTCAGCATTCGTCGACCTGTTCTGGCGATGGTTATGGCCAATGTGTCAATTGTTGCCTTACGGTGGTGGTGTGACCGCGGATGGTCCTTGGTGACATTCGTCTAACCATTTCGGTGGGTGATTTGTGAAGCCATGCTGGCAGTGGCGGTGGCAGTGGCCTAGTAGCAGCAATGTCTTTTCTAATCGTTGGCTATGGCCACAAATGGCAGGCGTCTGCGTCAACACTCTCTGTGCGGGTCAATCTATCGCCGCTAGGTTAGAGGATTCCTTCATTATGATTGATCATGTTGCAAGGGGCTGCTTGCTAGGCCTGGCTAGTCCCTATCTCTATCAGCCCATTGTGCTTTGCCGTATTTGAGCCCATCGTTTGGGCCTTCTAGGCTTCGGTCCTTGTAGGGCTATGTTTCGCGGATGAGCTTGGCTTGGACTTGGGTCGGACCCATAGCATAGTTGGACTCATCACTAGCTCCTTATGCCGGGTGACTAGGCTTCACCAGTTCCCAGTATGTCGGATGATAGGACGTTTTTAGCTGAGCCAATTCAAGCGTTCCTTCCCAAGATGCTCTATCACCAGTTCCCAAGGGTTGTGCTCCTTTCCCAGGCGCCTTGCAACTGTCTGTATAGGGGCGCAGGGATTCATTGTTCTGTTTGGAAGGATCTCGGCTCTGATTCAAGGTCTAGCATTGATTACTTGCCGGTTCCCGACAGTGGATTCTGGCAGATGTGACTTCTTATTGGTGGCTCATCAATCTCCTCCCCCGGCTATAAATGGAGGGGCTCCTTGCACTTTACTCCATGGATCATCTTCACACCAGCCAAGTAGTGCTAGAGTTTAGAGCCAACATGGGTCCTTTGTTGCCTCCAACCGGGATCGGATGGAGTTCTACAAGATTCGAAGAAGTGCTTAAAGTCCGTCGTGATGCTCCTCTCTCGACTTCTTTGATATCATAATGAGGGTGGTCCAATCAGAGGGCCATCATTATTTTCTTTCTCCATGCTGGCGTCCGATGGTGTAGCCTCTAGAGGAACATCTAGGCGCGAGCGCTCTGCTTCTGTTGTCTCGGATCTTGGGGAAGCACTTAGCCTTCGATTCCTTTAGCCGAAGGGTTGCTTCCGGAGCTTGCTGGAGGAAGTGCTTCTGGAGTTTCGCTATGGGCTAGACCGTCGACGCCGCACTGGCTTGGTCATTAGCCCAAAGGCTATGGTCGGCCTAGGTGGAGGATCTCCGAGTGGGAAGCATCCCACGTGAGGGTGGCGGCATCTCACCTTCCTCCTCATTAGGGAATTGCTTCCCATTCACCTCTTGCTGCGCCTGGTCTCTAGTCTAAACGCTTCGATGGGTAGGTAGAGGACGGCTTCCTAGTCCTTCAGCCGCGGTTGTCTTCCTCAAGCACGTCTTCCCAGAACCAGTTTCCAAGTGAGCGTCGCCGGATCATTGTTCTATATGTTTTTCTTTCTCTCACAATGTACGTTTGTTGATGCAAACTTTGTACTTTGTAAAAGAAGCTAATGAATGGAACTTCCGAGCATTGCTGTCTCTTGCCATGTGTCTTTTGATTCTTTCGCATGATTTTGGATGGTTGAAATACTTGTATGTAGTGGTAGGCTGCTTGGCGTCTGCTAACCTGATAGTCCCGGCGGCCGGTGACTCAGTCTTCTAGCAATCCGCCTCTCGGTTGGCCTCCTGAGCGCTTGGCAGAGGAGCCTACCGAGTGATTCAGCCTCGAGCCTACCAGGGCCACACGCCGTACTTTTTCGGCCTTGGAAAAAGGTGTGTCAGGGCGTCATTGACTGCACCGTGCACTGTCACTTCAATCAACCATCTTAGTGCATTGATTGCATGGGGAAGCAGGGCATCAGGCGTCATTATTGCTCTCACGAAAAGACGTGCTGCAGCTTACTTGGGCGAAAGCACATGCCACTGTTGCTGTGGGGGGGCGCACCGATTCGCTTCCCTCAAATGACGTCATTCCTAGCGGGGTTGCCACTTATTTAAGCGCTAGCCCCCGAGCCATTTCTTCCTTCGCTTTCAGAGCATCTTCACTTTAACTTATTATACTTCTTGCCCATTTGCACAAGACTCGAATGGCTTCTCGGGGTGTCTCCAACATTTGATCGACCTTGTCCGACAGAGATGTGGAGCTTTCAATTGGTGAGGGCTACCTCTTCAGCTTTATCTCGTTCATTGTCCGTGATGTCAGGGATGCAGCTTGGTCTCCTCCTCTGACAGAGATGGACATGACTTGTCACCTAAATAGAGTAGGTTGGCCCCAACCTAGCTTCAGAGGTGTGGGCGCCGCATGGACCGGAGTTCTTATCGATTGACACCACGCTGTAAATCAGATATAAAACTCTCATGCCATCTAATTCTATAGGGGTACACTAGAATAAATTTATGAAACATGGTCAACCTCTCTTCAGTTAATTGGCGGATAATTTGAAGAGAGTGTGACCTTATAAAGGAAACGGGAGCCCTCTATAAAGGAAAGGATGGAGTGTAGTAGACTTTTCAATTGGAATCTGCACAGAATGAAAATATGAAAATTTTCAAAATATGGAAGTTTGAAAATTATATATTCTGTTGCAGATTTTGCAACCTAATTTTCAAAAATATGGAATTTTACCCGACGAACAGTGGACTCACAGAATGAAAGCTACACGTTAAACAAGTGTATAAATATTAATAGTATGCCAATTCCAAGACCTTAATCTACTAGGTGAATTTCAATTTTAAACTCTTTCAATTTTAAACAATTATGATGGTTCACTCGGTCAAAATAAAGTACAGGTTTTCTATTCTTATATTGTTACATCCTCCTAATTTCGTTCCAATTCTACTCGACAATCGATATAAAAAGTGAAAATCCGAATAAAAAATAAAGAGGAAGAATAGAAATTTACCAAAGACCAAAAGCGCCAATGGCCAGGAGAGCAGACCATATCCCCCAACTGTCTTCCGGAGAAATCAGAGGCGAATTCAATTTAAGATTTGACCTCACTTTTAAGGATCGACACAGCCTAGCGACTGTACGAATATTAGGGTTTGAGAAGTTGCAATGGTGCGTTCGATGAGTTGCGCCGAGAGGATCCAAAGACAGAAATTGTTGTGGTTTTGGGGAGGAACCAAATTTCCGGTTGGAGAGCAGGCATGGATTTTTTTGGCGCGCAGAGAAAAACGGCCGATGGAGCAAGTACGGCGGGGGAAGGAAAAGAGAGAAAGCAGGCAGCGAAGAGGACGATGAGGAGGGTGAAGGACGGGAAGGTAAAGCTCTCGACGACGCCATTGATGGAGTTCAATGCGCGCTAAGAGTCAGTTTATCCCACTGAAATGAAGTGGATTTTGCTCACTCTATCGGACGGTGCAAATCTGCTGACGTGTTTGATCCATACCTCCACGTGTCAATACGAGGCATTTTATTCCTTACTACCCTTAAAAAATTATATAATGTGTAAAATTAATTATTAATAAAAAAATATTACTGATATACCTATTTATATATTTACCTATATTAAAATTATTCAAAATAAATATAAATTTTAATTTTAATATAAATTTTTATCGCTTCCATAATTTTCAATACACCTGCTTGATAATTTTAATATAAATAAATATATAATTAAAAATAAAAAATTATTTTTTTATTATTAATATATGATAATATAATAAAAAAGTAGGTAATAAGTGTTAAAATTCTTAATTTTTTCAATAGTTGTCACCTAAACTAAGTTTAAATAAATTATATTAGGTATTTTTTAAAATATTATATTTATTATTTTGATAATATTTTTTTAATTAATTAGTATCTCATATAATGTCCTTTTAATTGATGACTAATTTTCGCTTAATATGTTATTTTTTCTTCATTATATATTTTTAAAAAATTTAATACATTATTTAGAAACATATCTGATATATTATTATTATTTTATTAATATTATTACTTATTTACTTTAATTTTAATATATAATATATCAAATTGGATAAATAAATTTTCGATTAATGAGCTTATTACTGCAGACAGTACAAAGTGTCATCAATAGTTTTGTAGATTGTATCAACTGATGGCTTGATTATGATTTGATAAAAATAAAAATCATAATATGTGATTTAATTATAGATATTAGTACTGATATGTTTTAAATATTTTAATTATCGTACGAATTAGAGAATTGACTATTTCAATTAGATAGTCAAATAACAAGCAAGTTTGGTTTTTAAAATTATGAATTAGAATCTTACACACTATGACAAAAAAGGATGTAAAAAGTATATGAGACTTGCTTCTCAATATATCTTTCGATATTCAATTCAGTAATCTTTCTAATATATTTAAAAAAATATTGAGGTAGAAAATTCAAAAAATGAAAGATGATAAGAATGTATATATGTCTGGAGGGCTGCACTCCTTTTGTGCATTTGATTGATTAAGTGGCCTTTTTTTTTCTCCTCTTTCTATTTAGGGAGATATTTTATTTATAGTTAGAGGTATCGTTTGGCTAATTGGAATCCGAGATCGATGTGTACGTATGATATTGCTTTGAATCAATCGTGAAAGGTGTTATTTGTAGATTGTAACACCTGTCCTTATTTAATGATAAGAACACCTGACTATAAAATACATAGTGATTTTTTTTAATTTTTTGTGTTAGTTTATTAAGCGACTCATTATAATTTTTTAATATCTAACTGTTCAGACTTTATTTTTTGGTTTATATATTTAAATGTTATGACTCGATTAACTCTATAGTATTTTTAGTTCAATCGTTGGCCTTTGAACCTCGATTCAACTGAGTATTGGATTGACCTGTTTTTAGTTGTACCTATCAACTATCAAAACAAAACATATTCACACCTATTAATTTACTCAGTTGCATCTAAACTTGCAGAATTACAAGAGCAAATAACATTTCAACTTTACGATGATCATTGCCAAACTTATCGGGCATCCAATGGTGAGGATATCAATGATCAAGATCGCTAATTGAGTTTTAAGAGAACATTGGTTGAGTGCTAGCATTTTGTCACTCGAGCTTCTTATTAAGTACTGGTTGAACGAGAAAAATCTGCAAAATTTTCACCGGGGGCGTTAAGAGAGCATTTGTTAAGTGTGATACTATATCAATCTGTCGACTGATTTTGATGTTACACATGATTATTTATGTCAATACATTATTCAAGTATTAATCAGAAAGGTGTAATATTTTGTTAATTTTTCATTCAAATTTACTCGTGTTGATCTTGCAGTATCCCTTGACCCCTTGAGTGCCAAGGGAGTGTTTTTCTAACACAACATAACCTTCCTAAAACACTATTATATATAGTCTTTATATAAAAAGGAGTCTTTATTTATACTCTTTATATATATTAATTGTATAAAGAATATGATGCGATCATTAATAAATTTAGAATGGCTCAATTTTTTAACGAGATTTATTATTTATATTTTAATTAATAATTATAATTTAATTATTTTAAAATAATTAATTTTAACTAATTTTTAAAATTTTAAAATAATTAAATTATAATTAATTATTTAAAAATAAACTATTAAGATATAAAAAGAATATGACTTTTCATTTTACAAGAGTTCCCCCAAAAAAAATTCAGTCATTATCACATTAGTATGCTAATAATAAATAAAAAAATTAAATATTTTTTAAAAATAATTATTTAAAAAATTAACATATTTCTATTTTCCACGTATTTCTATAAAATACAAATATATGCTTAGTATCAGTATTATTTTTCATTGTAAAATAATAATCTCAAATCGATTTGGTGCCTGGGGGCTGCATCACCAGAGGAAAATGTGATTCCTGCGTCGCTTTCATACCCGTTAGATTAAAAAAAAAATGAAAGGTTGAGATTTAAACTAAAAATAAAATAAAATAAAATATTTGTTTAAGTTTTAAAAAGATTTAACATTTAAAATAATCTTTTAAATTAATACGTCTGATGATCCAAATTATAGTACAGATATAAAGGGTCAAAATTTGTTAGTCGGATTTGAAGTAGGTTCGGTCTCCATACGTCTTTAATCTGAATCCTATGTAACACAAAAATATAGTTAAAAGATTGGTGAAACTCGCTTTTTGATATATCTTTCGACACTTAAATTAGTATTATTCTTAAAAGAAAAGAAAGCCAGAGGGTATAAGATTAAGTATTTATGATTATATTTATGATCCGTGGGTTTGCACTCTTATAAAGGCATCTTAGTTTGAGAGAAAGAGAGAGTGCTATCAGCGTATTTCAATTACTTTTTCTTTATTTGAAATGTTGACCCATTTTTCTATTGGAAATGAGAAATTTTTATAGAAGTTGGGGGACGGTTGACTCTTATTATCAACCGCTTAAAAAACTGTTGGACGGATAAGGTTTAATTCAATTTGTGGTTTCAACCAACGCCGAGACTGTTATTTTGATATAAGAATAGGAAATCATCCTGACAATGAGGTTGGTTTTGTCCCTATCTCAAGAGCAAATCGCTTAAACCCGTCGGACATGTCCATCAAAATGGGTCACGTGGGTGGTTTAGGTCGCTGAAATTTGTGTCTTGGCTTAGATTTACTTTAGGTTGATTTTTCTTGGGTCGTCGATTATAATACCCATCATAAATAATTTTCATTCTTTAGTATTTGGTTAAATATATCAATTAATATTGATATTAAAAAAATTCAACCAGTAAATTTATATTATTTAAATATTAAATAATTTTTTAAAAGATAGATATTATTTTTTTATCTTAATTATTTATTTTAAAATAATTATAATTTAATAATTAATTTTAAATATTTTTTATATTTTAAAAAATAATTAAATTATAATTATTTATTTAAATATTAACATATTAAATTATAAAAAAAAATTTTTTCTCTTTTTAAGCGATGGGTGTTCTTGATCTCGAATAATATGAAAATATTTTAATTTTAATTTTTTTTTAAAATTTTAAATATGATGATAGATTTTTTCATTTAAACACGCCCAGACGGCGAGGATGAAAGCGATAAGCGGACCACGTCGTCTCTTTTCGTGTCCAGTACGGAGCGACAGTTCAGCTGCGAAAATGGCGTCTTAATTTCAGTCCGCTTCTCTCTTTCGGCGTCTTTCTCCCTCTCTTCTCACTGCAGCGATGTTGACTCTCCATTCCATCTGCAACAACCATAGACCTTCGTCTCCCTCTCCTTCCACCTTCACCCCACCAAACCCTTTGCCCATTTCGCCCAAATTCCTTAAATCCCCAAGACCCTACTCTTCCTCTAACATTGTCAAATTCGCTGTGCAATACAACCGGAAGCCCCAACTCGCCGGTACAACCCCTCGCGTCGTCGTCATTACCTCAGGAAAGGGCGGCGTTGGCAAGACCACCACCGCCGCCAACGTCGGCATCTCCTTAGCCCGCTACGGATTCTCCGTCGTTGCCATTGACGCTGACGTCGGCCTCCGCAATCTCGACCTTCTCCTCGGCCTCGAGAACCGCGTCAACTATACCGTCGTTGAGGTCCTCAACGGCGATTGCCGCCTCGATCAAGCCCTAGTTAGGGACAAACGCTGGTCCAATTTCGAACTCCTCTGCATATCTAAACCCAGATCGAAACTTCCCTTAGGTTTCGGAGGAAAAGCCCTGATTTGGCTTGTTGATGCCCTAAAGCACCGATCGGAGGGCTGCCCAGATTTCATTCTGATCGATTGCCCCGCAGGAATAGATGCCGGATTTATCACCGCCATCACTCCCGCCAACGAGGCCGTCCTCGTCACCACGCCGGATATCACGAGCTTGCGTGACGCCGATCGTGTCACCGGTTTGCTGGAGTGCGATGGGATCAAGGATATAAAGATGATCGTGAATAGGGTTAGAACTGATATGATCAAAGGTGAAGACATGATGTCTGTGTTGGATGTTCAGGAGATGTTGGGATTGACATTGCTAGGGGTAATACCAGAGGATTCCGAGGTCATTCGGAGCACGAATAGAGGATACCCTTTGGTCTTGAACAAGCCTCCAACAATGGCGGGACTTGCATTCGAGCAGGCGGCATGGAGGCTCGTGGAACAAGATAGTATGAAGGCCGTGATGGTGGAGGAGGAGCCCAAGAAACGCGGGTTCTTCTCTTTCTTTGGAGTATGAAGCTTTGACAGTGCTTTGATTCTAAATTCCTCATCTACTTTCAAGTTCGAGGATTTTATGATGTTAGCATGAAATGTCTGCAATTTGAAACTACAATGGAGGCTGAAAAGTGAGGATCCTACCTAAAAATGGTGCTTTTGGGAGTTAATTGTTGGATATGGGGCTGCGTGAAGACGGTATGTACAGTTGATAGGTAGGGGTCACTGCCATTTTCTTTATGGTTAATTCATAGATAGGGAATTTTTTGTAGGGCTGCTTGTTTGTGAGAATATCTCTATCAATTAAATGCATTTTTCCATCGTTTTTTTTTATGTTGCCAGGTTGATTGGTACATTGTTATAAGTTGGGGAAAAGAAATTTCTCCAGAAATAATGATTCCACGCCAATCACAAAAATATGACATAGTGATTATCACTAAGAAAAAAAAATCATGAAAAATACTATTTTTATTAAGTGTACTATAATTCTATAAGAATTATGATAGAATAATTATTGAGTAGTCTCTTTTTCTTTATTATTATTTTTTTGTTGAGTAGATTCAAATAATAGGTGTCACATTGTCATTTCGATAAAATTACAGTAAACTTATAATATGAATGTAATTACTCTAAGAATGTTTGGCAAGGCGTTTGATCGCCCTTGTAGGAGAATTTGGATACTAAAGAATGGTTGGTTGAAGCAAAATTAAATTTCCCTTTTAATACTATTTACTCCCCACTATAAATATTAGCCCGGTGCAGTGTCTTGTCACCTCCACAATTCAAGCCGTCATTCTCGGTGTGGTAGGCTGGATGAGATGTTTAATTTTTAGTAGATGAAGACTCTTTTTTAAGGGGAGAGTTAGAGTAATTGTATGGGAGCTTTCCCAATTCTAGACTGATGTCATTAGACTGTTACGTAATAGTTTATATTGACTAGAATATAACTTAGATAAGAGAATCAAGAAAAGAAAAAAAAAAAAAAAGAGAAGAATAGAAAAAAGATGACAGAAAAGGAGCCGGATAGAGAGATAAAGAAACAAATGAGGAAGGGAGATTCAAGAAGGGGTCTAACACACTAATCGCCTAGGAACTTGGGTACTTTCATTCATTCATCAAAACTGCTTCTAACATAGGAGTAGGGATGTATATAGACTACGGCCCTTCTTAGCCACTATTACCATAATAGCTTTTAATTTTAACAACCTTCCTTATTGATAGACTACAATGGTACTAGTACTTGGCTGCCCCCCTTCGAGTTAGAATGATTACGTAGCAATATGCCCTTCGAGTATCCTTGTCCTCAAGGATAGAATTGAGATCTATTTTCAAGTCTTACATCAATGAAAGAGTAAATGCAACTAATGCTGATCTATACTAACATGCCCTATTAGCAATGTGTTATGTGTTCTTCACTATAATTGTGAGTTTATTAGTAAATCTGTCCATTTTTTGCTCCCAATGGTGTTTTAAACCGCTGGTAGGAGACTCTTTGATGAAAATAGGACCTTTTAACTTGCAATGTTGGAGGAAAAGGAAGTTGAGTTTATATTGTCTCCTTTGTTCTGGAAATCCGTCCACATTGGAGGTCTGTCTGTAAATCAGTTTGTTGTAAGGCCGAAATTGAACATAGTGGTTTCTGATGCAAACCATACATATGATGTAATCTATTTGCTGATCTGAAGTTATTTCTTGGCAAGCTGAAGGACTGGTTCTTGTTGATTTCTGCTGTGGATGGTGATCTTTATTGATCCAACCTGCAAAATCTGTTGGTTCCTGTGGTTGGTTCTGTTGTGCATTTGTAGTTGTATCTGCTGAGTGCCTTATTGTTGTTTGTAATTGTCCATTCGGTGGTGCCATATCTTGCAAACGTTGCAGGAGTTTTTGGTGTATGTGCTGCTGGTTGATATGTATCTGTTGATGGGACCTATGCGTTGGTGAAGGTGTACGTGAAGATGGTGGTATGTAGACTTGAAAATCGTTGTGTTGCCTTGCCCATTGATATTTGAATGAAGATGGAGACATTGCCTTTGTGATGTAAGGATAAAAAATATTTATTGCTTGGTCCAACCCAGGAAGGTCTGTATTTGAGAAACAGAATTGGAGGTTGTTTGGGAAGCATTGCCAATAAATACTCCCATACAACATATTCCTTGTGCTTCTAGCTTCAAATGGTGTCTTGTATCCAATGATGCTTGGCTTATCCTACTGTGGGTGAACATGTAAGTATGAGATATTGCCATGAGCTCCAAAAATGTCTGCCACTTGTTGATCATTCCCATTTTATAAGCTATGATGATCCCAAAATGCTAAGAAACTAGTTGGCACAGCAATATCTGTAAGACATTGAAGCGTTTGTGGACTTTGTAGGAGACCATGAGCTTACAGTTGTGGTAAATAAGTGATACACATGGTGGTACTACCATCACTATAGTAGTGCTGAATTGCCAATGAATGTTGATAATGATGCCCAATCGATCAAACACCTTATGAAGCAAATTCTGAGCTGCATACAATGCAAATTTGTTGAAACAAGCAAGAAAAATACCTGTGGCCTCCATGTGGACTTGTCGCCTGTTTGATGTATGCAGAATGTGATGTATATATGATGAATGATGGACTCGAATCTCTGAAATTCTTTCTGAATTAGGCACTAATGAATCCAAAAGTGGGCTTGGCTGAATTTAGGAAGATTAGGATTTGTTGAATGTGGTATGGAATGAAAATTTGTTTTGCAGCAACCTATCCTAGATGAAGGATCAGTGGTGGTATTGGCTAAAGAATTGATGTTGTGATCAGATTGAAATTAGATTCAGTGGTAGAAAGGTTGAATCATGTAAAATTGTAGCTAAGGAACAGTGCAGCAGTTGAAAGGTTCATATAGAACTACGAAGAGGCAGGGAAGTATTCTATCAGGTGGATTCTGGGATTTCAGCATGAAGGTCTCTGTTGGAATTGGAATTAGTTGTAGTACTAGTCAATTGTTAGACTGAGTTGCTGAGACTAGTGCTCTGGAGATCTGTTGTTGTTGATGTAAGCTTAGAGTGGATCAGGTTGCTGCTGAATGTGGTGAAGAATTAACAGAGTATTGGGAAAAAGTTTAAAGAATTTGTGTTACTGTTGGATTTATAAAAATCCAGGAGTAAGAATTTCTGCAATAGGACAGCTCATTTGGAACTAAAGATAATTCAGTTTGAACCCTGTTGAAGAGTGAAGGTTGGCTTCTGAACTCGAATTGAATTAAGTTCTCCTCTCTATTCTGGAGAATAAAATTGAGGATCTGAATTTTTCTATTGCAAGAGTTCTATAATAATTCTGATGTAGAACGTTGCCAAAGGAATCAAAGCTCCAGACATCATGAAGCCAATGTTATGAATGCAAAAACGTGGCTAATTCTGTTTCTGAAGAATGCTAATAACAGAATTCTGTTACTTAAGTGTTGCAGGTACTCAGACAGCTGTAACAATTCAACATATCCAATGTAGCTTTAGTAATAACCAAAACACTGACGAATTCAGCTGCAATCAATTGATCTCAGCCCATGTGGAACCCACTCTTCATTAGGAAAACAGCCACTTTGTTAAGATGTTGCCCTCACATATCTATGGTTAACAAGGCATGGCTGCCCAGCTTCAAACCACTTATGTTAGAATGAGGAATTAGCAGTGACAGATCAAGACACGATTTTAATGATGCCACATATTTTCAGCCATTCAGAATTAGTCATGTTGGCCTAATTCAGCAATGGTAGCCAAGTGTAACCCAATGGAACGGTAACTTTGAGCTTTGGTTTGCCAACTACCAGTTCAGATCTTTAAGCCTTGCTCTCAGGCTTCAGGTTCTTGATTTCAGAACCTTGAGTATCACTTCATAGTTGCAATGAAAATTTTGATACTCATTTATTGCCAACACTACTTTGCTCCTGTGTATCAAGAAAAAACCCATCAAGGACAGCTTGTCAATGTTCCTGATGTGTTAGCAGTCCTTGTGCTGCAAGGTACTGATGCTGCAGATGATAATGATGCTGCAGCTTGATTCACCAGAAGGTTAGATTGTCCATGGTCACTTCTAATAGTCAGTTTGCTCTTACTTCCAAATGATCAAGTAAGAACCCAACTACTACCACAGACTATCATCACAAATTGAAACAATGCAATTGCTGAACTGTCTGAGTTCTTTGGAAGCAGATCCGGCTTCTTGCTCGTCAATGGTTTGACTGATCAAGGAATCATCTAATTTAATTGATGTTGGACTCAAGAACGGGACAAGAAGTGGAGAATTGTGGACACAATAAGTGGAATTTGGGGCTTCCAGAATTCAGTACATCATATACTTCCTTGAATAATCTTGCGCATCATACTTTGCGAGAATTCAAGAGGAAATCACAAGAATCCATTACATCAGTATTTTGCTGAATTTTCACGTGTTTCTCCCCTTGGAGCATGCACCTATGATCCGATTCTTCAAGAGCACAAATCAGGATTGCATAATTTGACTTTCAAGTCTTCAAGAACAGCAAGAATTAACTTTGATTTGAAGACCAAATAAGACTTAAGCAAGAGGGTCAGGCAGACTACTAAGCAAAACCGGAATTCAAGTACAGAAAACCAGAATTCGTTTGCAGCTGATGCAAATCATTGTTACATGAAATCTGAGATCTGAGTCTTAAAGAATACCAAGAGATCAAGATGGTTGCTATGGTACTGAATTATAGAGTACATCTTCTGATTTTTTTTAGAACTGAAAAAGAAAAAAAAAAAAATCCCAAGAACCGAGTATATGTGGTTTTGAAAAAAAAAATTGTGGAGATTTAGTGTTCAAGAGCAAGATTTTTCAACGATTGGAACGAGCTCTGATACCAATTGTTATATAGTAGTTTAGATAGACTAGAATGTAACTTAGAATAAGAGGAATCACGAAAAACAAACAGAAGAATAGAATAAAGATGAGGGAGAAGGGCCACGTAGAGAGATAAAAGAAACAAAAGAGGAAGGGAGATTTTAGAAGAAGTCTAACCTACTAATGGTTTAGGAACTTGGGCACTTTCATTCATTCATCAAAACTACTTCTTACAATTGGAGTGGGGATATAGTGAGAGAGAGAGAGAGAGAGAGAGAGGCTACATTCCTTCTTAGCCACTATTATTATATTATAGTGTCTCTCAAGTTTAACAACCTTTCCTATTGATGACTGCTATGGTATAAGCATTTGGCTGTCCCCCTTCAAGTTAGAATAATTACAAAACATAGATCTTTTAAGGGATCTATTTCTCACTTATTCTGATCTTTTTTTTATCATTTCATTTGAAAGTGCCCTAAAAGGTAGTTAAAGGAGCTTCTTACATGACCACCATAGACATAATTGACTATGGAGCTTCTTATTTTTGTGACATATCCTCCCCTCCCCCCCTCTCTCTCTCTTTGCTGGTTTATCAAGAATATACAAGAAAAGTACTTTGAATTATTGATTAATTGCTAGCGATGGCTTAGAACTGGTGATTCGTTATCTAATGGATCTTTCTTTTCTAATCCTTTGTCCGAGAACTATCATTATTTGCCAAATTTATTCCTATGTAATGAAACATTTATATTTTCTGAAAAGCCAATTTATTTAGGACCGTGTCGTTCCACTCTTTTTTTTTTTTTCTATCCAAAGATTAGTCATTTGCCTCTGTGTTTTCACATGCAAGGTAAAGGATAAATGTGATATAGTTTTACATTTGTTTATTGACAACAAATTCAATACCAAATTAGCTGCTGTCCTGTTGATATTTCAGTTTTGGGGTATTTAGATGCCAAATGATGAGCTTTATATGTTTGCTTCAGAAATGTCTGAGTTCAGATATTATGAAACTTGCTTACATTTTAAAAAGCCCTAAGCTCTGGAGAACATGTAGAAATGATGGCAGCCTTAAAAAACCAAATACTGATATTTTTCGATATCACGACAAATTGATAATATATTGTTATATCATCGATATATCAATAATTGTTTTTCTTCCAGATTACAATTCATAGAAAAATTTTTATTTCTGATATATGTAATACTAATGCGTATTGGCTCATATATCATATAACAATATGATAGTCATCGATATCAATATTAATACTAATATTTTCGTTCATGCTAATTTAGGGATCTATTCATTTTTATCTTTGTGTTCCCACTCTTGATTGCAGAGTAAATTGTTGAGAGATATGTGCATTTGATTTGCATACTATTGTTGAAATAGAAGAGGACATTATGTAACAAATAGATGAAAAATATCGATACATCAGTCATGTTAGTATCGGTATCGATTATAGCCTTGCGATATGTTAGTGTCTGATGCAAATTGTTTTTGAGGCACAACAAAATGTATTAGAAAATTATCAGAAGATATATAAATCAATATATATATATATACAGTTAATGCAGTAAAATATCGCAATTTTGTTAATGTATTAAAAAATATTGAAATCAATAGCCCATTAGTGATATGTATTGACGGCTATTAACTCCATTACCATGACTATTGGTAACTTGGCAACACGGTGCATTGATGTGGTGGGCACCACAGTTATTGTGGTCGCTTAATCCTCTTAAACCGCAATCTGGGATTTGCGATCGATTTGATCTATTTGTTTGTATAATTATTTACTTGATCGCAGTCATTTTTGGAACACATCTAATAGAGGGATAAATGGTTAATTTTGAAAAAAATTATTATTATTTTATTTCAAATATGAATTTATTTGATTCAGAAAAAAAGAACTTGCATCAGCCGTATGTTAGTTTAAATTTCTTTAGAGAATAAATAATTATAATTTAATTATTTTTTTAAAAAATAAAAATTAGTTAAAATTAATTATTAAATTATAATATTTATTTAAAAATAAACAATTTAAATTTAAAAATAAATAATATTTATCTCTTTAAAAAATAGAGCCTCCCTGATTTCCTTAGGAATTGACTAAGGACTCGTCTTAATCCATACGATCATCTTTAGGCCTTTGTAATAGTTAATCCAAAACTTAGTCTTGGAATTTCTATAGCAAGGCATCGAAATAAATTGCTGTGGCACCGTCGAATCATCGATGGCCGCAATTTCTGACACCAAGAGAATGTTTAATAGAAGTGCTGTTATACCACGAGAAGATTTTTATGTATTTAATGGTTAGAATTAAAAGTTAGATAAATAAATAATATAAATTATATTAATTAATTTAAATAATTATTTAGTCTTGAATGTATAATTTTATCTATAAAATGTTTTTTTAAAAATATATATATATATATATGTGAAACAGAATTCAATGTTATTTTAATTTTAAATTTAAATCAATTTTATTTGCCAATCAGAAATTTTGATTGAATTCGTCGATTGAAATATTCGATCAATTGTCCTACAAATGTTTCCGTAAAAATTAAATAAAAACTATATACAACTAACCCAAATGCCTTGAGATATGTTTTTGGCATTAAGGCGATGTTATAAAATATTTTTAAATATTATGATATTTTATTCATCAATCTATATAAAAATAAAATCATATAAAAATAAATATATAGAATAAACATATCTTCTAAAGATGTTTTAATAATGTCTGAAAATTTTTACTTCGATTATATCATTTTTTTTTTTTTTTATGATAATAGACAGTTCGAGGGTTAAAAAACAACTATTATATCCCTGTGTTGAGCATGCTATAAAAACAAGAACAAAGGAATAAACTTAAAAGAACCATAACTCAGAAAATCGTATGATTTCTGACCTGTTTGTGGGCGAGTTAATTATCAAACCCCGTGAAAGCCAACTTAATGCAAGCCATCTAACTTGAAAATCTGCTGACTATCAGAATTTAGTTTAAATCAATGTCAGCTTCCATCTTTCCGTTTCTGGGTGGCGAGAGCGGCAGAAGGTGGTGGTGGTGAAGGGGGAATGAGGCTAAGAATCAGCTTCTGAGTTCATGATAAGATAGAAGACGACTCATTTTTCCAGTCAATGGATTTATGCAAACGGTGTTGTGTGTTGTTAATCCTCTTCTGAGCCTGAACCTTCTGAATCCGAGTGCCTATCTTTCCCTCTATGGGCAGCGCCATTTGCAGTGGAACCCTTCTTTGCATCTTGGTCCTCCTCCCCGTCATCGCTATACTCGCTCTCGTAATCATCGTACCCCTCTTCTTCTATCTCCTCCTCCTCCGCCCCATCCTCTTGCACGGGCCCCTCTTCAGTGGCGGCGGCGGCAGCCCCACCCCGTGTGCCGGCCCGAGTCCGTTTCACAATCCTCATCTTTAGGCTTGTCTTAGTGTCGCAGCCGATCCACGAATCACACAGGCAATAACAAGTTAGATTGTAGTTCCCTTCCACTGGTGCTTGGAGTTTTCCCATCACCAGCCGAGACCCGCTCTTAACCTTCTCGGCAGCATCTCTAACCGCCGCACTAGTTTCCTTCACGTTTGCCCCTGAAACCTCCATTGCCTCCTCAATGATTTTTGACGCGGCGGTTATCGCAGCAGCTTCTTCCATGAAACTGATCTTTTGAGAGAACCAGACGTTATTTGAGGTCGAGTCTGCAAGCAGAAACCAGAAATTCTCATGCTTGTGAAACGGGTAGTAAGTGGCGTGGGGTAGAGCGCCAATCAAGCCGTTGGCACGATCCAGTTTAATCCAAGCATGGATGGTCACAATGTCACCCTCTTGGATGCCCTCTTCGCCTTCAGTTTCACACTTGGCTTCGATTTTTAGGGAAGGCATCAATTCGAGCACCCTCTCCACATCTTCGACCTCTGCAGCAGAGAAATCGGCTGTCTGAGAAAGAAGCTCTGCACGTTCTGACGGAGTCATATCTCGGAGATCCTCGAAGGTCCTGACTTTCTGCAGCAGACATTCAAAATGAGGTACATACAATGACAGTAGAAAACTAAAATTTTCAGAAAGAAGGCATTCTAAGGCAGAACAAATTTTTAGTATCCAAAAAAAAAAAAAATGCTATGAAAATGTCCTGAGAATGGAAAAGATTAAAAAAGAAAAAGATTTTCTACTCGTAATATTTTTTAACCTCTGACTCATACAAGAACATTTGGCTATCACACAAACAAATCAATAGTAACTGATATATGTGATTATTAAAAGCAATAATATTTTTCGTTAGTGATATTTTCGATCGGTTGTGATCTTTTGCGGCCAAGAAAACATCGTTGGTCATCATTGGTTGCTCATTGAGTGGTGATTTTCCAACTAGTGGTGGGATAGCAGACGTCACCAGCTAGTGGTGGAGTTGGGGGCGTCGATGGCTGGTGGTGAGGGACAGGGGTGTCGCCCACAAGCAACCTGCAGCGGGGATCAGCAATCTGTGGCAAGGTTAGGGGCATCGGCAGCCGCTGACCAACTGGGGTGGCCCAAGGTGTCGCTGGTGAAAACTAACGAACTTTATAGATAAGAGTGTTCCAATTATAAAATCAATGATAAGATCATACCTTCTAACTTTAGCTGCCTGCAAAGGATGGTAGGGTTTTAAGCAAAGGGCTGATATGAACCAGGCCTTTAAATTTGGTCTCCATTTAGCTCAGCTTCTTTACTTTTAAGAAAAGGATGAAAATGGTTGGAATGAATGGAAAGAAATAGTCAACAACAACAAAAATCTTAAATCTCACCTAATGGAGGCAGCTATATAAATTCTCTTTCGTCAATGTGATAGATTTGTATATTGAAGTTAATTTTTCTGATAATAAAAAACCTTCTTAATATCCCCATGAATCAGATAATTTTATGCTATTCTCTTTACTTATATTGATTATGTTTACTTGGTTCATTGGATTCGTTTCAATCAAGATGGAATCCATTTTGTTATATTGTCTAAATGAACAGACAGTTATAAATTAGGCCAAATTAATCTTCTGGACCAATTAATTCCATCTACAAACTAGACTTGATTAAAATCAGACTGCCCGAACAACCTTGTCCGACTAACCTGAAATTTTATAGAATTTGGTCAATATATAAAAATATTATGAATAGACACAATCATAGATTAGGTCAGATTAATCTTTTAGACCGATCATGGTCACAGGTGAAACCGCCTAGTTTGGTCAGGTTCAGCCCAGATTATAAATGTTTTTGTAAACATATTTTTTATTTTAAATAAATACTATGTTTCAATAAAAACATTTTAATAGATTATATTTTTATATAATTAAAAGTTTTTATATAAAAATTCTTTATTGAAATATATACTTTCATTTTATCATAAATATTATAATTTTTAAAATATTGCATTTTTCTGAGTAATTTTTTCATGTATATATAAAATTGTAAATAAACATACTAAAAATTAAAAAAAATCTATAGACCAGCCCAAACAGGTCCAATTTAGCTTCTTTTTGGCCCAACCAATCGGACCTTGTCTAGCCCAGCCCGGCTTACTGGTTATAAATTTTCATTTAAATCCAATTCGTGTCCGCCCTTGACTCAATTTTGATCAGATCTATTACAAACATTTTACATTGAAATTTGAATAATAATTTTGATTGGTCAAAATTTGTGAAAAAATGCAACTGTTTCTATTAGTATAGCTTATTTTGAAATAAATATAGCACCTTTTTTTGTATAACCATGTTTATTCATCTTCTCAAAATTTGGACTTAATTAATTTTATTTAGATAAAAAGGGTTCAAGGAGACTATGTGGTAAAAAATCAGGAATGTAACAGTGATATATAGCTGGTCCAATTTATCGTAGTTCATAGATGCTTTTTATGCAATGGACCTAATGAAGAGTTCAAGAGGATTGACTGACCTAAGCATTTTTAGAAATATTCACAATTTTTAGTCCCTCCCCCAACCCATTCTGCTCCCCATAGTTAGAGGGAAAAAGAAATAACGTAAATTTGGGTTTTAATTCTTGTTCATAGTTCAAGGCATTGAAGCAAATATCGATCAATATGGATCTTCATATTTTTGATGTTGCAAAATATCACGATATATCTTCGTATCAACGATATATCATGATATATCAGTCCATATAACTCTATTAACTTATAATATTCAGAATTTTTTTCCTTTTGACATATCTAATATAGATACGTACTTTTTAATACGTCCAATACCAACATGGCTGTGACCGATATCAATACCGATATTTTCATTTATAGTTCAAGGTTAATACTTTTGATATTGTCTTAAAGAGGAAGCTGATAGTCAAAGTGACAATAGAATTCTGCATCAAATATCACACAAAAAACTCAATTAATAAATATATTGATACGTATTATTTAATATCAATATAACTGCGATCAATACCGTATCACAAAAGAAAGTTTGATTGACTGACCTTGCGAGCAATCTTTTTGGTGATGGCCTCGCTAAAATGCGGCAGCTGCAAAAAGGGCGCAATACCTTCTGTGGACCCTCCACTGGCTTTCCTAGCACTTAGAGGAACGGCCTGCGAAGATTTGCGTCGGAGATGAATAAGAATCCATATAATATACAAATAAAAAGAAAAAAAAAAAGGCACCTTTGTGATTCAAACTTTATGGCTGCTTTAAGAAATACATCAGCATTTTTTCATTAAAGCATTGTCAGCTTTTACTAATGGTCCAAATGGTGAACATGATTGGTCAGGGCCATGACATCAGTGGCGGTTGTGTCAATATTGGCCTTATCAGGCGATATCCAAAAATCTTTAGAATTTCCAGAGCTTAGCTTCCAATTTGCCTCTGACCATCAAATGTCAATATTGCATATATCAGCCACAAATTTTCCTTTTGTGAACGGAACTTGATAGTACAACTTCAGCCATATATCAACCAAATTCCAAAAATATCGGATATTTCAATAGATATTTTGAATGTAAGGCGACATATTACCAAAATAGTAACATCGTGATTTTGTCACGATATCAAGGGCATATTCCTGATATATATCATCCAATATTTTACACATTGACCGATATTTTATTTTGTGTTCATAGGAAAAATTAGAGTACTAGAATGAAATTAGTAATCATGAGGATCATATGGAAATATCAAAACTCTAGGCACCAGATGAACCTTTTTTTTTTTCCGCTTTCTTAAACATTTAGATCAAATCATCATAGTTTATTTGGTTGAAATGAAAGCAAAAAAACTAGCAATTAGGCATTAAAAAGGTGCAACTTTCATTTGTTTGATAAAAAAATACGTCAATTTTCACATTATACGCTCAATAAATAGTCCTTGAATAAATAGAACCTGAATGATGCATTGCGAAAGCTCAATGACTCCCATTGCAGGCCTTAGCCACCCGTGCCCTTGAGGTGTACGCGGTACAAGTGCCATCTGCACCAAATTGGTAGCTGTTAATGAACGAAATATCTTACCATAATTGGCAAGAGTAATGAATCAAAAGTTAGTTGTTAATGAAACAGATCAAATGGAAAGAGAAAAAAAGCACAACCACGAATGAAAACGCTTATTATAATTGCACAACTTGAAGCCCAGGTCTTCTAAGCGATGAAGATATGAAAGCATCTGCTTAAAATGTCCGAAAAAAAGAGGCATTATCTTTCGTTTTCATTCTCAAGTGTTTCAGCTTGCTTTTACCATAAATACATCCTGTTCCACACTCATCAAAAGCTCACGCCCTTTATACTGGAGCATAATTGAAAATATCGATCGTAACCATATTGGCATTGGATATATCGAATAATACATATTAATATTAAATATATCAGAAGGAAAACAATTTTAAAAAATCGTAAACTGACAAGATTGTATCAACTAATATATTACAATATTATCGTTGCATTGGGAAATGTCGGTATCTAGGGAACTGATGCCAATAGTCGAAATTTGCATCAATGTGCAAGACAGGTGGGATTGTTTATTGAACTCTTAGCTTTAAGCAGTTGTTCTCATAATCTTCTTCATCTTGTTTCTCAGGTTGTCTTATGCGCAAAATCTGTGATTGGTAAGCTCAACTTGCAACTAAGTAATGAAAAATTCAGTGCTGTGGATGCAACCCCTGTGAATTATCGGATATTTGCCTCATTGCTCAGGCCTTTTGACACTTCACAGGGGAGTTGAAAATCTATATGTTTGGCAGATTGCAGTGGGGAACATCAACTATCTCGAAATTTATTCACTCATCAAATTTAGACACGATGAAAACTACAGAATAGACAAATCAACAAAACAGGCTTAACAGTATAAGGGCATCTATGCCTCTCCAAGTATAGGATAACATGCCCCAAACCTATTTTTATCAAAAATAAAGATTACCCACTAAAATCCTATAATTTCTATTCCCAGTTTACAAGCTATCCAGCAAATAACCCGAGTAAGGATGGTTACATCAAATAACTCCCCAGCGACGCAAAGTAGGAGCCTCATACACAAGGCCTCCATTTTCTATATGCCTTCTAGGGCTTTTGGCTGCCTTTGTTTTCCACATTTTAAGTCCTTGAGGATATGTTTGGTTTAAAGAAAAGGGAGAGAAAAAGTTAAAAGAAAATATTTTTTGGTATTTGGATTGGATGAAAAATTTTATTAAAAAATAGTGTGGAAACTGTTAAGTGAAAATATAGTGTTTTATGGAAAACTACTTTCCATTTAAAAACAAGAGGAAAATTAAAGAAAGTAAAAGAATGTCACTTATTACAAATTGGGTGTTCTCTAAACTCCACTTCTTACAATCAGTTACCCAAACTCTCCTTTAAAATCTCTCCTCTCCTCTGGTCTCTTCCTCTCTTTTCCTCTCCTTTACTCTTTTCTCTCCCTCTGAACTCATCTAATGGATCCTTCGATTACAGGTTGATAAACTAAAACAATTCAAATGAGCATATAAAATAGCAACCAAAACGAGCTTATAATTGGACTCACATTCTTTATTTAAGTTTTTTTTTCTTTTAATAAACTAACAATAAAAATATTTTTTCTTAAAATTTATTTTCTTTCCAATATGAATTTCCATAGCATCCAAACAAAAAAATATATATATTTATTTTATTTTATTTTTTTCTTATTTCAATATTTGTCCTTATTATTTTCTTTTCCTTCTTATTTTCTTTCAATCAAACAATATTTTTTGGTGTTTGGATTAGATGAAAAGTTTTAGGAAAAAATTACTTTTTTTAGATGTTATGGAAATTCATATTTGTAAGAAAATAAATTTTCAAAAAGGATATTATCATTATTTGGTTATCAAAGAAAAACTAAAAGAAAGAAAAATATATATCTTTAGTATATTAATAAGCTCATTTTAGTTATTATTTTATACGCTCATTTGAACTGTTTTAATTTCTCAACTTATAATCAAAAGGTCCACTATAGAACGTTAGAGGAGGAGAAAAAAGCAGAGGAGAAGAGAGGCAGAGAGCATAGGAAAGAGTTCAGAAGAGAGTTTGGGTGGCAAATTGTAAATTGTAGAGTTTGGACAATAGCACCCAATTTGAGCGAAAAAATAAATAAGAGCCTTGAATTTTTCTTTCTTTTTTATTTTTCTTTTGTTTTTAAATAAAAGGTGAAATTTTCATAAAACACCACATTTTCACACATTTTCTACACTATTTTTTCCCTAAAATTTTTCTTCAGTCCAAACACTAAAAATATTTTCTTTAAACTTTTTTCTCTTTTCCTTTACATTTTCTTTAAACCAAATATACTCTAAGGGTGTGTTTGGAATTAAAAATATATAAATGAAAGGAAAACAGCAGGGAAAAAATGAAAAATAAAAAATAAAAGAAAATATTTTCTTTTTTTTATTTGGATGTCATAAAAATTCATATTGGAGAGACAATAAATTTCAAGAAAAGCATTTTTATTATTTAGTGATCAAAGAAAAACTAATGAGAACAAAAATATTGATGCATTTCAAGATCCGGGTTGTGATGCGGATTAGGGAACCAGTTGATCTTCCACTGTTGGTCGAATTAGAGCAGGTTTGATTTCTGTCACTATTAATCTAGAACCTACGCACCATAAACAACGAACGAGATATCAGAGGATTGGTGGGACTCATTCCCCGATCTATCTTTCAACACTCAGGTTAGAAATCTTTTCAAGTAAATAGGAAGATGTAAGGAGGATGTAAAGAATGCAGAGTTATACGTATGCGGGAAATGTGAAAGGAGGTTTGGGCTCCTGTATGCGCTCAACAGGGAGCGGCTTAGTGAGATGAAGGACAAGGTTCCAATATGATGCATTCGGTGAGTGGCTCATTAGAGTATACTCGATGAGGAGCGACTTAAAAAGGAAGGCACTCAACTGAAGTGGCTTACTAAAAATGCACTCGATGACAAGTGGCTTTGTAAGGAAGAGAAAGAGCTCGGAAAGAACCAAGCCCTCTCTTTCCGAGCTCTGGTGTCTTACTTGAGGGTCGCTTTAGCTGGATTGGTCGATCCTTTTTTTGCTCAAGAGTTCTCCCTTTTCTCTTACGATAGTGAGGAGTATTTGTAATACTTTACAGAGAAGGCTTTGGTGCCAAGGTTCGCCACAGGTGTCTCATTAGAATTCGCCAGCTGTTGGAACACTGATGGGAGCCACCATTGTTAGATTTCTTGTGGCGATGACATGACCGCAGCTGGTGGTGGCCACAGGGGCTAGGCTGTCTTTTGCGTGGATTGGCTGGGCTACCATTGGTTGGCGGGCACGATGGTTCCCCATGGTTGACCGCTACCACCATTGGCTGAAATCTACAGCGCCGGCATCTTCTGCGGTTGTCGACTGCTATTGCTAAGGTGGAGGATTGACTTGGGCCGTAATAGGTTGAGTCAGAGAGGTTGTCTGCCAATCCTTGCCTATCGTTCCTCCCTGGGCCTACTTGCAATAGATAGGCTGGCTAGACAGTCTCCGGGGCCTTGCTCCTTATTGGGCCTTACTATCAAGCAGGCTAGCTTTTAGATTGGCCCATATCGTGACTGGACCCATCACTAGTCTCCTATGCCGGGGAGTTGGGCCTCTCCGATCTTCGGCATGTTAGATGATGGGACGTTGTGTGCCAAGCCTACTCATGCGTCTCTTTCCAAGATGCCTCAGTTTCCAGTTCCCGAGAGCTACGCCCCTTCCCCAGGTGCTTCGTAGCTTTCCGTACAATGACGTAGAAATTCGATACCCTATTTGGAAAGATCTTGTTTTAAATCGAAGCTTGGCATCGATTCCTTGCCAACCATTGGCTGATGCATCTTTTCACTGGGAGCTTGCCATCCTTCTCCCTTGGTTATAAATGGAGGGGCCGCTTACTCTTTGTCTCAAGGTTCATCCTCACACCAACTAAATGATGTAGGAGTTTGAAGTCGTCTTGGGACCTCCAATGCCTTGCACTGGGATCGAATGGAGCCTTGGAAAATTTGAAGATGCACTTGGCGCTCATGGTGTTGCTGTTGTTCTAACTGTTCTCGTGCCGCCTAGACCCTACTCTGGCTGTTCTCATTCCACCACACTCGGCGACTCAATTGTAGGGTCCTTTTACTTTCCACCTCCGGTTGGCGTTCGGATGTCCTCTTCTAGAGGGATCTCTTGAGAACAGGCGTTTCCCAAGATTGTCTCATATCTTAGGAAGTGGCCTTACCTTGATCCCTTCTCTGGTGGTCATCGCTGGAGCTTGTTGGAGGGGGAGCTTCCGAGTGGGAAGCTTCCTTGACATTGGCGGAGGTGTTTTGTTAATCCTTGTCAGGGATTTGCTTCCCATTCATCTCCTGCATCGCTTGGTTTCCAGTCGGGACGTTCCATGGGTAGGTAGACAAAGTCTGCGTGGTGTTTCACTCACGGTTGTCCTCCCAACACGTCTTCCCCAAACCAGTTTCCAGGCGTGCGCTACCAGTTTTTTACTCTATGTATTTTACACTGTTTCTTCTACTATGTACTTTTACTGGTGTAAGCTTTGTACTTTGTAAAAGAATTTAATGAATAGAACCACCAAGTATTTGCCTTCTTCTTGTGCTTCTGGAATCTTGTCTCCTTATCTTCTTGTATGACTTTATGATTGGAGTGTCTCTAATGTGTGACCTGTCGTCCGGCAGTCAGGTGGACTGAGCACCCAGCAGCTTAGTTTTCTAACGGCCAGCTTCTTGGTTGGCTGTCCTGAGCACTTGGTTGGGAGGCTAGTCAGGCAGGAAGGCATCGAGCCGACCTGGGTGATGCGTGGTCTGCTTTCTGTCTTGAGCCATGTCGTGTGATGAGTGCCTTATCTTTAGGACGCTAGGCTTCTAGCGAGGTCGTACACTGTCATAATCGTCGCTTCGACTAACGTCGCGGGCACTCCTAGGGGTCTGCAGTTTTGCATTCATTGCTAACAGGATGGTTCAATTGACCGACATCATTGCTAGTGCACGGTGTCTGCACGTGAGAAATCGAGGCATCAAGCCATCTCAACCGACAGTGGGAAGGCACGCGTCATGGCACCTCATGGGGCTAACACGTGTAGCTGCCATCATGAGGATGGCTGTTTGACTTCCCAAACAACGTTGTTTTTAGTCTAGGATCTTAGCCTATTTAAACTGCATGCCTCTCACCATTTCCCGTACTTTGCTTTCGTTTTCAAATCGTTGTGAGCCCCCCCTTTGTATACTTCCTTCTCGTGCTTTGCTAGCCATGGTTTTTGACAAGGTTAGGAAGTTCTGATAGGTTCTTACCGTCTATGACATTCAATCACTGCCTTCTCAGTTTAGGGTTCCGGGAAGCACAGCGTTTTTGTTACATGGCAAAGGCGGCAAGGCCTGCTCTCCGCCAAAGGGCTTCATTACACTTTACGAGATTCACTTGCAGGGAGGACTTCGTTTTCGAGTGCTGTCTAAATTGTACGCGATCCTCAAGCTTTGAGGATGCCTTTGGTGGGGCTTATGCCCAATGCCGTCCGATACCTGGTGTCTCTTTATGTCTTCTCTCACTGTCATGGCTATAAATTCACTATCACGTCAATGAGAGCGATTTTTATATTTTCCCAGAAAGCGGACTGTATTTCGTTGTCCCATCGCCTCGACTTTAACTTCAAAGGAGCGAATCCTGACTCGGTCAAGCATTGAAAGGACCGTTTCTTTTACTTGGCAGTTCCGTCTAACTGGACTGTATCCAAGGAGTGGGGGAGAGTGTGGCCTGGTCTCACCAAGTCCTTGGATGATAACGATAAGGCTTAAGAGAAGTCTTTGATGAACCTCATCCTGGCCAATGCCACTATTTTTTGGGAGAGGGGGCATTGGCTGATTGCCGAGGCCTTTGCTACTACGACTTGGGGGCCGGCCCTTGAGGAGATGACTGCTAGTCAGAAGAAGTCGAGGGTGTTGGTCATTCGAAAGCCCTCGAACCGGCTGTCAAAGCGGTGTTACCCCTCTTCCAATGACACTTCTTGGGATTCCATTTTTTCTTCTGAAGAGGACAAGGCTGCGTTGGAGCGGGTACGGCAATCCAGGAGCACTTCAAGGAGGGTGGTCCCTACTCTTGCCTCATCTTTGGGCCAGACATCTAGCTTTGGGGGAGTAGAGGGTGCCGAGCCTGTAGCAGCTCCTGCGCTGATTTTGGGCTCTAGGGACGTCAAAGTTGGAGTCGAGCCGATCTCCATGCCTATCTTGGCACAGTTCGGGATCCCGGTCGACACCGAAACCTTGCGTGAGGAGCCAACGCCCGACATTTTTGTCAACATCGCCAAGGTGGCCTTAGGCGGACACCCCAGCTGAGTCAGCTATTGAGGCTGCGGTGGGCAAAGATGAGGTTCCCGCCGGTACGGCGAAGGCGTCGGTGATATTTCCACAGTTGTTGTCGTCAGCTTGGTTGATGAAGGTGATGGAGTCGAGGGGCCTGCTGAAGGCACTGAGGTCGTTGAGGAGCCTCCTTCTGAGGTGATTAGTGCCGTTGATGTGCTCCCCGCTGAGGTAATTGAGGTTGTCAAGGTGCCTCCTTCTGACCCTTCAGAGCCTGGGGTCCAAGAGGCGACGGTTGCCGTGGACACTATGGAGGAAGCCGCAGAACCAGCCCTCGAGTTCTTGGGGTCCAAAGGAGATGGGTCTGCTGGAGCCGAGGAGACTGCGGGGTCACTTGAGGCTATCCCTGGCTGTCTGCCCTCACAGGAGCTTTCCTATGCTAAGGTACTTTTTTAGCATTCATTTGCCTTTTCTCTACTTTCGTCTCAATCCACCTAACATGCTTTCTACAGGCAGGTACAGGAGAGGGCTCTACAGTTTTTGGCGGCCATTGGCGATTTGACCCAAAAGCACGTTAGTGTGGCGAAGCATAGAGCCGTAGCGAAGCAGGCGAGGCCAGGTAAGGAGCAGATCGAGATCCTAGAACGTGAGCTACACGAGGTCGGGGCAAAGATCACTTCTCTTGAGGAGTCTCTCTGCTAGTTCCAAGAGCGATACTCCCTTCTGTAGTGGACACTGCCTCCGGCTTGAGGACAAGTTAAGGGCCTCCATTCCGGCTGGGGGGCTTGGCAAGGTGTTGAAGGGCAAGTACTGGGACGACATTCATCTCTACCGCTGAGTGGTGCATCTTGCGGCCCTTGGACTTTCCTATCTCCTCCATCCGGTCAATGCTAGTTCCACTAGGGAGTCGGATCTGCTGACCCCTACCAAAGGGATGGCCGGGCCTTCGTCTTCACAACTGAGCAGTCATCAGCCACCAGTCACTTCTCTCCAAATCGCTAGGACCCTCTCTCTTTTCTTTTTTCTTTTTTTTTTTGCTTCTGTATTGTTTGGGGCAAATGGCCTACCTTGTACATTTGGAACCATTGTAATGAGATCAACCAAATTGCTGTAACCTTTGTGGCTGTTTGCTTGCACTTTTGTGTGGAATTGCTTTCCTTTGTTTGGCCGGCTAAGAGTTGCAGCTATCGTCGCCGGGCTTGTCTCGGGCGCATTTGCCCGGTGGTGCTCATTCCCTTGGGGAGGGAATGTTGTGGCACCTTAACTCTGTGGGGTGCTCTATCTTGTAAATAGAACGTCGTCGCATGTCTGAGGGTGAGCCTCGCTAGAGCTAGCTAGGTTTCATGTCCGCAGCATCCGGGCCTTAACGAAGTCGTAGGCCATTGTCCGCACATTGCCGTATTGGCGCTCGGTCTTAACCAAGGACGTTGTAGCTCATGCATATATGGTCCTAGTTCACTGACCGTCGTCGACTGAGGGTGCTCTCTCCGTCGGAGGGAGGTCGTTGCATGCCTACTGTAAAAGCCCCCTAAGGTTTTAGTGGTCATTCGATTGAGAGCTCTAAGAGCCCCTAGGCCTGGGTTTCCAACTGCGGGAGGGCTGCTTGGCGTGGAACCAAGGTTCAACGTTAGACGGCTTAATGGGCCACTCGGTTCGAGATTGAGGTTTTTCGACCGCCAATGGGTCGTGAAGCAGGCCAGGACGAGTCCCGCCTGACTTAGGGGTAGTTTAGGTCATTTGATTTTATGAGATGACAAACACGCATGCATTTACATGGATAAGTACGCATGAACGAACAATAATTTTATTAACCAAAACGTGATACATTTACAAGTATTCGAAATAATGCATATTAACCTTACCTGGGCTCAGCCGGAACCTATTAGTAGTACCTTTTAAGGTGGGCAGCGTTCCATGTTCTTGGGACAAATTTGCTATCCTGGGTGCATAACTTGTACACACCATTACAGAGACAAGGAATGTCTCCTCGTCTCGGATTGTCGAGATGAAAAACATTCCCTCCCAGTTTGGAGAGAGCTTATTCCTGTTGGCGGTTTTGCCAGTTGCCTCTACGCTTTGTAGGACAAGGTCCCCCACGTCAAACCAGTGAGCTCGTACCCTTTTATTGTAGTATCGCACGATTCATCGTTGATTGGATGCTGTTAGAAGGCACGCCGCATCCCAGTCTCCTTGAGCAAGTCGAGGTGCTTCCTCAGCCTCTGAGAATTGTTGAGGGGGTCAAAGCTCTCGACCCAAAGGCTGGGCAGGCTGACTTCGACTGATACGACCGCCTCAGTGTTGTAGTATAGACTGAAAGGCATTTCTCAGGTCGGCTCCCTCGGGATGGTCCTATATGACCAGAAGACGGATGGCAACTCATTGGCTCAGGAGCTCCCAGTATCCTCTAACTTGGTCTTCAACTCATGTAGCAGTGTTCAGTTCGTCATTTCCACCTGTCCGTTGGCTTGCGGGTAGGCGACAGAAGTGTAAACGAACCTTTTTCGCAAACATGTGCAATACTTCGTGAATCATTTGCCGGTGAATTAGGTTCCGTTGTCGGTCATTATAACCTCGAGAACCCCGAACCGACAAACGATACTTTGGCAAACGAGCTCCGTTGTGTTTTGTTCGTTTATCTGCACTAGCGGAGACATTTCTACCCACTTATTGAAGTAGACAATATCCATTATGACAAATTTTCTTTGTTTGGATACTGTGAGCAGAGGTCCGAGTATGTTGAGCCCCCATTGCGTGAACGACCAGTTGAGTGGAAGGCTTGCAGTTCTGCATACAATTGGTGAGCCATGTTTCCATGGATCTGGCCATTCTCGCACTTCTTCACGAACTCCTAACAATTATCCTTACCAGTGGAGACGCTTCCACCCATTGAGTGAAATAGTCAATACCCATCATGACAAACTTTTTTTGTTTGGATGCTATAAGCAGAGGTTCGAGTATGTCGAGCCTCCATTGCGCGAATGGCCAGGATGACTGGACGGCTTGCAGTTCCTTATGGGGCTGGTGAGGAATGTTCCCATGGATCTAGCAATTCTTGCACTTCTTCACGAACTCCATGGTGTCATGTTTCGTGGAGGGCCAAAAGAAGCCTTATCTCACGACTTTGAAGGCAAAGTTCTTACCTCCTATATATGAGCTGCACACGCTGAGATGTACATCACCCAGCACGCAGTCGGCCTCTTTTGGCACTAGGCACCTCATGTAGGGGATTGAGTATCCCTAGCGGTATAGTCTTCCATCCACAAAGGTGTACCAGCATGTTGTCTTCCTCATGCGCTTTGCCTCGTCGAGGTTCTCTGGCAAGGTGCCATCGGTCAACTATTTTCAGTATGGGGCCATCCAGTTGTCGCCATTCACCACTTGCAACACCTCGCCCTCGAAGTCATCGATGCTTGGGACGAATAGGACTTCCTGCATATCTTTAGAGTATTGTTTCAGGTTGTCGGTCGCCGTTGCCCTTACTAGCTGGTCGGCCTTCCAATTTTCCTCATTGGGGATGTGGATTACTTCGACTTTGTCAAATGCTTGGGTTAGGCCCTTTGCCCACGCATGGTACTTCGCGAGCTGCGGGTTTGATACTTCAAAGTTACCTTGGACCTAGTTGACAACAAGTTCAGAGTCGTTGTAGACAATTAGCGACCTGGCCAAGCACTCCTTTGCGAGCCAAAGTCCAGGTAGGAGTGCCTCGTATTCGGCAACATTATTAGTGGCTGGAAACCCGAGGGTGACCGAGTACTTGATCTCCGACCCGTCTGGGGATTGCAGAACAACGCCTACTCCACTGTCTGCTTACATTAACGACCCGTCGACGGGTATGGTCCAAGTTGGAATTTTCGTTTTGTCTGCATTTGTGGTGTGGCCGGGGGCGTCTGGAATCGGGGTTGCCATCTCGACTATGAAGTCCGCGAGGGCCTGGCCCTTCGTGGCCGGCCGCAATCATAACTCCACGTCAAACTCGCCCAATTCTATAACCCATTTGACCAGCCGCCCGGATGTGTCTGGCCTCTACAAGATTCCTTTCAAGGGCTGGTCGATCAAGACATTGATCTTGTGCGCCTGGAAGTAAAAACATAGCTTTGTAGTAGAGTACACGAGGGCTAGCGTGATCCTTTTGGCATTCGAGTAGTGACTCTTGGTGTCGGTCAGGACCTTGCTGACGTAATACACCGATCGTTGCACATTGGATTGCTACCAAATTAGGACCGAGCTCAACGCCGTGTCGAGACTGCCAGGTATTAGTACAGCTTTTCACTTTCCTAAGGTGAAGTCAAGAGAGGAGGATGGGAGAGATATTCCTTGAAATCCTGCAACGCAGCGCTGCACTCGGCCGTCCATTGGAACTTGGCTACCTTGGTCCCCCTCAAAGCCTTGAAGAATTGGAGGTATATCTTTGCCAATTTTGCCAGGAATCGAGAGAGGGCGGCGAGCCTCCCGGTGAGCTTTTAGACCTCCTTCACAGTTCGAGGAGGACTCATGTCGAGGATGGCCCATATCTTCTCGGGGTTTGCTTCAATATCCCACTGAGATACTACGAAATCCAAAAATTTTTCAGAAGTCACTCCGAATGAACACTTGGTGGGGTTTAGCTTCAACAGGTGTGCTCGGAGGACTTCGAAGGTCTTGCTCAAGTCGTGAACGTGGTCGTCGTTGACTTTGCTTTCGAAGAGCATGTCATCCACGTTCAAAACGATCTAGGATTCAAACATTTTGTTTACCAGCCGCTGATAGGTAGCCCCAACATTCTTCAGACTGAAAGGCATGACGTTATAGTAGTAGGTCCCCTGGTGGTCTGTTATGAAGGAGGTATGCTACTTATCCTCCGTGCTCATCCTGATCTGGTTATAACCGGAGTAAGCGTCCATGAAGCTTAGCAGCTTGTGACCTAAGGTGTAGTCTACCAGCTGATCAATCCTCAGTAGTGGGAAATTGTCCTTGGGCATACCTTGTTCATGTTGGTGAAATCCACGTACATCTGCCACTTCTCATTACTCTTTTTGACGAGAACGATGATTGACAATCAGTCCAGGTATTAGACCTCCTAGATGAACCCTACGTCGAATAGCATCTTCACATCCTTGCAGATGGTGATCAGCTTCTCGATTAAGTGGTTCATGCGTTTTTACCGAATGGGCCTATGACCAGGATCGAGACCCAACTTGTGGACTATTACTCTAGCCGATATCCCTCGCATATCAGCAATAGTTTATGCAAAGACGTCGAAATTCTGCCTAAGGAAGGTGACAAGTTGGTCACGAACGGGACCTGAAAAGGAGCGGCCGACGTGTATGCATTTCTCAGGCTCACTGGGGTCCAAAGGAATTTGATCGGTTGACTCTCTCGATTGGGCCTGCTGTAGGGTGACCTCGTCTCAGAAGTCGAAGTCTTCGATTGGCTAGCTGAGGGTTGCTGAAGCGACCTGGGATAGGTGGCACGTTTGGCTCATTACCTAGTTTCCTAGAACTTCTCCAATGCCGCACGATGTCGGGAACTTCATCTTCAAGTGTGGGATCAACGTCACTGCCCTGAAAGTGGTTAGGAAAAATCGCCCCAGGATGGTGTTATAGACTGATGGAAGGTCAACAACCAAGAATGTGAGCATCCGAGAGGCCATGTGTGGGTATGTCCCCAGCATAACCTCCAATTGGATGGCTCCTTGTACAAGTATTGGCTCGTTGTCCAGGCCGTACAAGGGTCTTTTGGTCGGCTTCATCTGGCACATTTTCAATCCAAGTTTAAAGAAAGTATCAAGATATAACAAATTCCGAGAACTTCTACTATCAATAAAAGCTCATTTCAGTTGGTAGTCTATTGTACCGTCCCAAACGAGAGTAGATATAACCAGAGAGTCAGAATGAGGGGTTATTACATGAGTCATATTGTCGTCGCTAAAACTAATGACGTTAGTCCTAACCTCTACCCTCGGCTTCTTGTTGTTGGAAGCATTCTCCGGGCGATCCGGGCCGTTGCCCTTAGCGGGCTTGGTTGTTACCATATTAACAACAACGGCCGCCACTCCATTCCTCAGCTGCTCCTATGCGTCTTCCTCTACTACCGTGAGAGCCTATCCTGGGTTTCGCAGGAACCTTATCAAACGTCCTCGACAGACTAAGTCTTCTATCTCATTTTGCAAAGTCTAGCAATCCACGGTGCTATGATCCAGAGACCGATGATAGTGGCAATATTTAGTCTGGTCCCCTGCCTCTGGGTTCCTCGGCGCCTTGGGCCATTTCAAGAATTTCTCATCCCGAATATGTATCAAGATGTTTGTGCACATATCGGTTAGGGGGGTCACGTCCTGCGGTCGGAATTCTTTCTGAACACCTGGCTCCACCCATAGTTACTTGCGTGGTCCTCGGGGACTGTATTCATTGGCCTCTTCGGCGGCTGGTCCATGTGCTCCAAGCGCTTAACTTTGTTGGCCTCCTTGGCTGTTATGTTAGCTCGGGCAATCGTCTCGGCCTCCCAAAACGTTTAGGGGTTCTGGTAGGCCAAGTGTTTAAAGAAGCCACCCGGCTCAAAAATGGCAATGAAGGCGCTGAGCTTCACCTGGTCGGTAAGCCCAAATATCCTTCGGGCCTCGACGGTGAAGCACACCAGGAAGCGCTTCAGGCTTTCGTCTCGTCATTGCCGAAGTTGAACTAGGTGCTATGGTTGCTTCACCTCCCTTCGGCTGGAGGGAAATTGAGACAGGAAGCAATCGAGAAGCTCCTCGAATGACTGAATAGAGTTTGGTTCGAGACTGTAGAACCAAAGGCGCGCATCCTCTTTAAGAGTTAAATGAAAGTACTGACACATAACCTGGAAGCTCAGTAGGGTGCGGAAGTGATCTAGGTAGTCCATGGGGTCAGCCCTTCCGTTATATGGCTCGAGGGCCGGCATCTTGAATTTGAGGGGAAGTGGCTGCGCGCAGATCTCCACTGCAAAAGATGACCTCCTTAGGTTTGCGGTCTTTACATCGGCATCCCCCCCGAAGACATGCTACCATATCTTTTCCACCTTTTCCTCCATGTGAGAGGCGGATGCGACTCTTTTAATGTCGAGGAAAGTCCTCAGCTCCGAGTGGTTTGGAGAGGGGTGTGCGGCCATGTGACTTCCAGCTCATGGTAGTCGCGTGTTGCAGGAGACTTCTCCTTGGGCCGAGAGCCTTCGGTTACTATGGTAGTAACGAGGGTTCCACCGCTCAGGGTTTTCCTTATGCGTCCCGTGGCTAGGATGGCCCTCTAGTCACGTTCGAGACATGCTGCTCGAGGCCTCTTGGCCCCAGTGTCATCAAGCCGCAAGGTTTCCTCGACCGATTGCTTCGACCTTTGGCTCTTCTTCTTGGAAGTCAATACTTGTGCTGTGGGGGTAAGAGCCCCTAACTGTTACTCGTCCAGACAGTTGCTGATCCTCTGAAGCATTTTGAACACATCTCCCATTTGGGCAGTCAGTATGTAGGCGTCGGGCTTGGGACACTCACCCGCATGGCTACCCGTAGAGGGGTTGTCGCCTTAGGTGGCGGTGCCCTTGACCGGCACACTGGTCTACGCTCTGGTGTTGACCATATTTGCTTTTGTAAGTGCGTTGAGTGGAGGTCAGACTTTTACGTCGTTCCCATGTGTCCCAAAATCCGAGTTGTGGTATGGATTAGAGAGCCACTCAATCTTTCATTGTTGGTCAAACTGGAGTGAGTCCAGTTTCCGTCTTTATTAACCCGAAACTTGCACATCACAAATAACGAATGAGAGGTCAGAGAATTTGCAGGACTCACTCACCGATTTATCTTTCGACACCCAAGTCATAAATCTTTCCAAGGAAATAAAAAGATGTACGGAGGATGTAAAGAATATAGAGTTACGCGTATGTGGGGAATGTGAGAGGACGTTTGAGCTCTTGTATGAGATGGAGGGCAAGGCTCCGATATAATGCACTCGGTGAATAGCTCACTAGGATGTACTTGACAGGGAGCGGCTTAAAAAGGAAGGAAGGCACTCGACTAGAGTGGTTCACTAAAGATGCACTTAGTGACGAGTAGTTTTGTGAGGAGGAGAAAGAGCTGTGATGGGGAAAGAGGGTTTGGTTCTTTACAAGCTCTTGTATCTCGCTCGAGGGTTGCTTCAGCTGGATTGGTCGATTTTTTTTTTGCTCGAGAGTTATCTCTTTTCTCTTATGATAGTGAGGAGTATTTGTAATGCTTTGCAGAGAAGGTTTTGGCGCCAATGCTCGCGACAGGTGTCCCATTAGGATTCATAGGCAGTTGGGGCGTTGACGAAAGCCACTATTGTCAGATATCGTCTTGTGGCGGTGACGTGACCGTAGCTGATAGTGGCCGACATGGGCAGGCTATCTCTTGCGTGGATTGGCTAGGTTGCTATCAGTTGATGGATACGGTGGTTGGAATCTGCTATCGGTTGCTATAGGTTGCTATCTCTACCACCATTGGTTGGAATCTGTTGCGCCGACATCTTCTACGCTGTCAGACTGCTATCGCTGAGGTAAAGGGTTGACTTGGGCTATAATTGGTTGGGTTGAAGAGACTGTCTGCCGATCCTGACCCATCATTCCCCTTGGACTTGCTCGCAGTAGATGAGCTAGTTGGACGGTCTCCTGGGTCTTGCTCTTTATTGGGCTTTGCTAGCAAGTGGGCTAGCTGTCAAATCGGTCCGTATCATGACTGGACCCATCAAATATATATATCGTTAAGACCCAATCAAAATCGGACTACCCAATCTTTCCGATCCGACTGACTTAAATTCTATAAAGTTTGGTCAAAATACATCAATATTATGGACGAGCATGATAAAAAATATTATGCCCAATTAACTTTTAAGATTGGACACAATCACAAGTGAAATTGGCATGTTCACCCCAACCTTGTCCAGATTATAATTTTTTTTGTTGTAAACATATTTTTTATTATCAAATAAATATTATTTAAAAATTATTTCAATAGATTATATTTTTATGTAATTAATAACTTTTTTATGTAAATATTTTTTATTTAAATATATATTTAGGTAATATTTTAATCTAAATATAATAATTTTTAAAATATTTTATATTTTTAGGTATTTTTATTTAAATATAATTTTTTTGAATAAAAATACTTAAAAAATAAAAATAAGGACCAATCTGAACCAGTTTGATTTGGATTATGGACGAATATAGTTATGATTTTTGGACCAAGTAATCGGGCCGCATCTGGCCCAACCTATCTTGATGGTTACAAATTTTTACCTAAACACAGTTGTGTTAGGCCCGAATAAGATTTGGTCAGGTCTAGCTTTAATATCAAAATTATATATTTTTTTCCTTCCATTTGTTTTGATTTTCCTCTTATTTTTAAATGAAAAATAACTTTCCATAAAACACTTATAATTTCACACATATTTTCTACACTATTTTTTCCTACATTTTTCATATAATCCAAACACCAAAAAAAATTTTGTTTTAGTTTTTTTCCTTTCCTTTAAGTTTTCTTAATTCCTAATGCACCCTGAGGATATATTTAAGAAAGTTTGAATGAAAGAAATTAATGAAAAAAAAAAGAAGAAGAAAGGAAAGTTAAAAAAATTTCTTTTCCCAAATATAAATCTTTTAATACATATTTTTCATCAAGATTTTTTCTTTATTATTTTTCTTGCAATTTAAACATTAAAAAGTAGTTTTATTTAAATTTTTTTCTTTCCTTCAAACTTTTCTAAATCTAAATAAATCCTAAAGGTCTGTTTTGATCTAAGAAAATCTGAAAATAAAAATAAAAATATATATTTTTCATGTTTGGATGCATGAAAAATCACAAGTAAAAATATATAATCAAAACTGTATATTAGAATATCCATATTTGTGGAAAGTGTTTTTCCTGTCATATGCTTTTTCATTTTTTTCTTCATTAATTTTATTTCCTTAAACTTTTCTAGATCCAAACATGGATCTAGAAATTTCTAAAGGAAAGAAAATTAATGAAGGAAAAATACTTTTTCATATTTGGATTATATAAAAAATCACAAGTAAAAATATCTTATGCAAAATATTTATTAGAATATTTATATTTGAGGAAAGTGATTTTCCTCTCATTTTCTCCCTTTTTATTTTTTCCTCATAAATTTCATTTCTTTCAAATTTTTCTACGTCCAAACAAACACTAAATGTCCTTAAGTAGCAATTTATATCCAGCTCTTGCATATATTTAGGGTTACAGTCCCAAAGATTAAGAGCGTCTTTGTTCCCCTTGTTTTCCAAGAGCTTTTACAAGCTCCGTAGAATAATACACTAGAGATGCTTGTCTCAGATAGAAAATGTTTGAATTTCTAATTTCAGCTGATACAAGTTGCTCATAGAAGCTCCAATGGAGCTAAAGTTCAAAGCACTTTAGAATCTCACCTCAACTTATTGAGAAGCCAAAAGCCATTTGTGACAGAAGCTCTATGTGATCCATCCTCAATTCAAAAGCCAAAACAACACATTTCATAAGCTAGGTTAAATATGTTCTTACTGAACCTTGACCTTTTCTATCCATAGATGAAAATATTAGTATTGTTATCGATCACAATCATATCAATATTGGACATATCGAATAATACGTATCGATATCAAATATGTCAAAACGAAATAAAATTCTAAAATTGTAAGTTGACAAGGCTTTATTAGCCAATATATCACCAATATGAAAATATATCGTGATATGATCGTAAATTCAAAAAATATCAATATCGGAGAGCCCAACATTGATATATATCAACCAATACTGTAATCAGTTCTTCTACCACAAGGTAATGTGTTCTACCTAGCCAACTCTAGCAAATTCCTTAATCTTAGCAAGACTGGTCAAATGCTTACCCATTCATGGAGAACTCACATTGAAGATACTGATATCTCCCCCTCAACAACTGCTAGATGGTCGATCCCCATCCATCCCATTAAACTCCTACCTTAAACAAATTCTTCCCTTTTCATTTCTAATGGATTTCGAATCTCAGTTCCAACTTACGTAGAATCCTGGAACCGTGCAATTTCATATCAAGTGGTCACCCACTCGTAGATAAACTGCCTTAGACCTCATTCATTTACACTACCAAATACACATTGCCAGTGAAAGCTCCGAGTTTGTGGACCCCACGTGTTTTTCACCAAAAATAAGCATCCCAAGTGGCATGAAGCTATGCGGAAGTATAACACTCTAGTATCAGTAAGGCATGTATGCTTGCCCCCATTCTCTCCAGAACACATGGCTAAGTTCAAATGGGTTTACTGCCAAAGGCAAAAAGTCCAATGGAAAAATTGAATGCAAAAATGCTCACTTAGCAGCAAATCATCACAACAAAGCACAATTGACTTGACATACAAGCATGAATAAAAATATTGACATCAATATCGGTTACGGCCATTTCAGTATCAAATATATCAGAAAATACATACCATATTGACATATCATATCATAAATATTGAATGGAAAAAAATTCTGAAAATCATCAGCTAATATGTCTATATTGGCCAATATATCGGACAAATATTTTGTGCATTGACTAATATTTCAAATATCTAGTGTATCAACCATTATAATATCAACTGATATATCGCTGATATGGCAGCATATTACGATATTATTACAATAACGGAAAAAAACAATATTGAGGGGTATAATAACAATATATATCGGCAAATATTTTCATAAGTAATCATCCATGTACAATATACACGGACCATGAGTATAATACTGCAGAATGGTTACTCTCTGCATAAATAATGGATTGTTATGAAGTCAAGACAATGTGCTAGTGAATCATGCAGTGTATGGATTGTGAACTCTCATCCTATTGTCTATTTTGATTTCAACTACATACCAACACTGTGAATGTAAGGTATGGATCTTAAATTTATTTTAAAATGACAGCAAATTGAGTTAAGTTAATGAAAATATCAAGGTCAAATGAGTTTTTGGTCAAAGTCAACTATAATCGGGTCATATCAGACCGAGTAATACTCAACTTTTGCTTAACGCACGCTTATGCATATTTTGGACAGTAAGAACGCGCTTAAAGGATGCCTTTAGAGCGCTTGTACATATTTTAGACAGAATGTTCGCACCCGATATACGCTCAAGAGATGCACGCGCATGTTTGAAGCAAAATGCACCCTCCTAATACGCACTTGATAGGCGCTTGTGCACGTTATGGTTTCTACCTTAACACCTGATGCACACGTCACAAGCGCACGTGCTAGATTTCTATAAAAGGCCTTTTTTGACCAATTTCAGTCATTTTCAGCAAAATCTAGAAAGAAGAGAGAAGAAGAGGAGAGGAAAGAAGAGGAGAGAGAGAAAGCTAGATAAAGAAAATATAATTGTGATTCAAGAGATTTTTGAGTAATTTCAAGTACAAGACAAATGTATCCAAGCCCCTCTTTCTTTTGATGTTGATTTTTTTTTTATCTCTGTGAGTATTTATCATTCCAAGTACTCACACATGTGATATTTTTATGGCTAAAGAGTTTATACTTTGCATGCATATTACCCTACCTCTATTCTATACAATTTTTATTAAATGTAAGCTTTTAATTCATGTACATTGTGTGTGAAAGCTGATTTTCTTCAATTATGTTCACATATGCCTTTAAATCATGCTTAAATGCTTCTACATAACTTGATTTTCAAATATATATTTTTACATGTCATGATTTTCAAATATATGTTCCTGCATGTCTGATGCTTGAAATAAACTGATAAAAGTATACAAATTGTACTGATTTTTCTAAAAATCTTGCATTGTTATGCTTGTATATCTTAGATCTCTAAATATAAAATTTTGCAGGTCTTAAAATTTTATTTAGTTGTTTCTACTTATTCTTAAAGATGTTCGCAAATAATTCCACACATTCATGCATTTTTACATGTCACAAATTTGGAGAAAATATTAAAGAAAACTCTACGTAAGTAAAGGATAAGGATTTTTTCTCCGGTATAAAAAAATATAAATGATATGTTCGAATATGAGTAGAGTTTTCATTTAATTATATATGGACCATTGTAGAGAATTGACGGAGATATATTATAATATGTCCTAATATATTATAATGATAATTAAGGTTCGAACCTATCATTTTCAGGTTGAAAGCGGTGTTCAACCTTGTCTACAGGGTTACATATATGATAGCTCATCTACGGGTCTTGAATAATAGCGTATGGCATTTATTTGTGTGAAAACATACATAACCTGAGTTTCAATATTCATCCCTTTGTTGGTGAGGCCACCAATGATATTTAGTTTATAAGTTTTTACACAATTTGAGTACATTTATATGATAGTTTAAGGAAGAAAATTTTATTACCAGCTTCAAATTATACATGATATACTTATGAATTTATGTCATTATTTCTGATTTTGATCATGTTCTATTCTAACATGTTTTTGATGTAAGTATATATGTTCAATTATGAAAATTACATGCCTTACTAAACAATTGATTCACTTTTACTTTCATTTTTATTATCCTTTCAGATTATAGGGCTCGAGGCAATACTTGCAAGAGATAGGATTTAAAGGACGGCTATTTGGGATTTAGATTTAAGAAGTTGATTACTTTTGATGTATTATTAATTAGAACAGTATAGTAGTCTATGTTGACAGACTTCGTTTATTTAGAATTCGGTTGTAATCAGTTGACGATGACATATTATGTCGTTAGGTGAGTTTGGGTTTTGGGTTGTTTACAGCCATTCGGTTGACTTATATTTTTATTTACTTTGATTTAGTACAAATGTTTTTCCTTACATATGATCGAGCTCACGTTTGTCGGTATTTGGAGCTACTTTCAGATTTGGCATTTTGGGTCCGGCATTTCGAGTACTATGGTTTGAACATTTTATTTTTCAAGTTTTTTTGTCAGTTTAGGATATTTTCAGGTTGGGTCTTGACAAAATTTTTGAATTTTGGATGGAAGATTAAATAAAGGAATTTTCAGTTGATAAAAGGATATAAATGGCTTCAAATTAATTAAAGATTATTCAAGTAATAAGAGGACCTCGGAATTAGAGACGTGACAGTGAGAGCGCTCCAATTTCACAAAATCCCATCCAAAAGTGTCCTCACATTTTGCAGGGTACACCCAAAAATATAGTTAAAAAGGACCTAACCTCCCGTCTATAATCAAGCCTAGAAGAGGAACCAAATAGCCCTAAAAAAAGGCCTCACATGTGCATTTTAACCTTGAAGCTCATACCAAAAGCGGAACAGAAAAACCCAGTTGAAACGTAATGAACTAATGATCATGCATCTATAATACATCGCATGTTTCGTAATATATCCCATTCTTTAACCCTTTCCCAAGAGTCAATAACTATTCATAACTATTATCTTAACACCAAAGAAGAGTTCGACCCAATACTTTTATTTTTATCCTAATTGATCTTGCTAGTAAACTAACAAAAAAAATAACAAGAACTGCATTATGTAACTTCATTCAAAAATATATATTGAATTAGCAAAATCACTATTCCATTGCTTCGACCTGCTAGACTTATATGCCCTGATGCCGATACCAAAATGTTTCCATATCAATAGTATATCGTGATATATCAGTCGATATTGTCTTACAACTTAAGATTTCTAGAAAGTTTTGAATATATTTGATACAAATATATATTGTCAAATATATCAAATATCAAGATTGAAACTGATACAGATATTTTTCATCCATGAGCAGAACATGCAGGCCCCATCTGTACAATGTTGAACTTCTCGGCCCTCAGCATTTACAACACGATACTGGAATTTTCCATTCCCAAACTACCTATAATCTGGTGTGTGACATCATCTTGAACATCTACAGAACTGCAAATCCAATCCTCTCTCAGTGCGCATGAACTTGGAAATTGATTACAATTCTGTGGTTGAAAAGATTGATCTCAAAGAACATGAGATTTTTATGTTTCCACTCGTTATTAGTGTCCCACGTGCTTACAGAGCTAATTAAAACTACAAATGCTAAATTTGCTCTCTGAAAAGCTCATGATGCACCAAACTATTCCAGGGTTACTAGAAATTAGGGTTAAGCTACTATTTTGTCTTCCGTTATTTTTATTTGAATTTAAGCATACAGTTACAATAACTTCTCCTATTTTTTCAAATTCAAATATCTAGCATTAAAAGATGCAATGAGAAACATGGATGACAATATCAGTATCGGCCTCAGTCGCGGTCATAACGGTATCAAATATATCAAACAATACATATTAATATCAAATATATTAGACAAAAAAAATTTCATGATATTGTCAATATATCAGAAAGTATCGGTGTGAGGGAACAATATCGATACATATGCCTATCAGCCGATATTTACATCAATGATGATGAATCATGCAAACAGTTATTTGGTCTATATATTGCATCAAATAAACAGTTATTTTTTTGGTCTATATATTTGCATCAATGAATATGGATATGTATATGTAAACCTCACAAACAGTTATTTGGTCACTTCCGAGCATGTAAACAAGTAAGAGAATATATTGCTTAATCTCGATATAGAAATCATGCAACACCTACTCACATACATGTGAGAGAGGCAAATCTTACTCATTTATATTCTGATGAATGATTGATATTAAAATATCTTCAAAAGTCACATGTAACTTCAAAACCCCCGTGTGTTGTTATGTTTTACTATCAAGGGTCCATCCCAAACAATGGGTGACATTCCCTCCTCTCATCCTCTCATTTTACACCCCCATCAACAAAGGAACAATATAAATGCACACCAGATTTGGAATTACAAACACAGACCTGATAGTATACAGAAGTCCTCTAGCATTCTGAATCTAAGAAGGTTCTATTCTACAACATATTCAGTAGCTCTTCATTATATGCTAAAATGGAAGAAAGAAACACACAAAAAAAAAAAAAAAAAAAAGACAATATAATTTAAACTTGATGTGTAGAATAAATGAAGCTTACAAGAGTAACATAGACATTGCAATTTGCAAGCAATTATCACCAACAAGAACGTAACATATTCAAGTAAACATAGTGGTTGAAAACTGGGAGAGTTAACTCACCTTCATTAACTCTTCAGCGAGGCGAGGTGCAAGTTCCAAGACACGTTTGAGATCTCCTTGTAATGTTGGAGATAGGGCTGCAGTTTGACGGGTTAAATGGGCTTGAATCAACAGTTGGGTCTGATAAGAAGATCAGTGCAATGTGTTTAACCTTGGATTGAGTGAAATTCTGACATAGAAAAATTAGCACTGAGCAATACCTTCACTAAAGCAGGATGCTGCTTCCAAAACTTAGCTTGCTCCTGCTTGATATTCTTACTGTCTAGGTTTAGTTCACTCCTGACCAACACAAACAGTTTCTGAAGCGGTTCGTCATCAATCCTACGAACCGGAATTTCCATGTATTCAGCAGCCTTAATGAACACGTCCATAACTTTGCTGAAAATTAAAATATACGATAAATGAGGGAAACAAGAACATACAGATTTACATCAATATTCAAAAAGCATAGCCATACACTTTTACATGGCAAGCTAAGCCATGTTTTCGAACAATTACAGGCTTAGAGGTCTAAGTTTTTGGAAGTAGCATGCTGACAGGACTAAAATCCAGATTTCAGGGGTAAATTTTTAGACATTTCATAGCTCATGGCATGAAATCCAATTGGCTAAAAAATCTTCTTGAGCATACTTCCAAGTTCTGGATCAATGTCAAATATATCCATTTAAAGAACATCTTAGAAGAGTTACACAACTAGGTTTCTTGAAGAACAACACAGACCACTTCACAAGTGAATGGGGATGTATCAATGAAAAGTAATACAGTGGGACTCTTAAAAGAATAGGAAAAAAATATGAACATGCCCAGAGGGTCGTAGTTCAACAAACATCAAACGCTCATGAAGCTAAAATTGTTCATGGTACAGCCGGGCTTCTCATATGCAGTTGACTAGCTGTCAGAGGGAAGAGCCAAGATGACAAGGTCTTCCAATTCAACAGTCTAACCACTTTGTATGTATTAATCCAGCATTTCTTCTTCTTAACCTAGAAAATTCTCTAACTATGTATATATTAGGGAACAACAATCAGTTTTTTTGATCCATCAATTAGGGAAACTTAGGTAAAAGGTTTCAGATGCCCGAGTTACGAAGTACCGCAGCACAGCTACTTGTAATGAAAACCTAGAGAAGCAGTATACCTTGGGGCCAAAGACGGTTTCATAAGGCAATAGTATGCAGACAGTGTTTGATGCATGATATAATTTCCGGTATATTTGGATGACTTTGAAAGATATATAACAGCAATCACCAATGGCAAAAGAATACAGACTCCAACGATCCATAATAAAAGTATTCCACCAGATGTCCCATCAATATTTAATAGAAACTGCGGGAGAGCTATTCCCATTTGAAAGCCCTACATCAAGATCACCATTGCTTTGCATTAAGCTTTTGAAACAAAATCTTCCCTTTAGAAGGGTGAGGGGATAGGACACAGTTTGCCCTTAATGTTGTATTGCTTCTCAATGTGAAAAACAGTACCTGCCTCCCATCTGGGTGGCCATATTTTTCAAAGTTCTCACGAGAAATTGGATCCGTTAAAGCTTGATAAGCTTTGGATATAAACTCCACAAAATACTTGTGGGCCTCTGAAAAAGAAAAAGAAAAAGAAATTAAACCATTATTAGAACATGGGTAATAAAGTGCACTCTGTATACAATGGCCTCTACCTGGATCTGGATTTTTATCAGGGTGGTATTGAATAGAAAGTCTCCTGTATGCCTTCTTTATTTCTGCTTCTGAAGATCCAGGAACCAACCCAAGAATGCTAAATGGCTCAAAGACTTGAATCTGAATGCATAGAAAATTTTGTATTCCAAATATAGAATGCTATAGTTGGTCACTATGTAACATATAGCAGGGGCGGGGGCAACATGGTGCACAAAACTTTTACTATGTGCCAGGTCCGGGGAAGAGTCGGATCACCTTGTGTCTATCGTACTCAATCTTGCCTTACATTAGATGCAAGAAGTCATTTCCACAATCAAACTTGAAACCATTAGATCATATGGCGACAACTTTACCATTGCACCAACACTTCTCTTCCCAGGAAGATATAGTTTTTCAACGGCAAACATGTAATAATTGAGTTGTTTTACAGAAGATACATACCTCACGGCTCATGTTTTTAATGTAATAAACCAGAAACGCCATAATAACCCAAAGAAGCACCAGCGTCATGTTACCACAAGTGGAGACGTTGTAGATCTGCAAATTACCGTCAAAATTAAATCCATACATAATCGTGCTAGAATAAGAAATAGTAACACCCATAAAGCAATGACAAAAGTAACAACTTACCTTTTTGAGTACTGATTTGTGATATTTTCCAGATCGGGAGCAAACAGAACACTGGCAATGTATGCTTTTTGTCTTCTTTGTAGCAGCACGAAATAACTTCAATATAGTATAAGGCACTAAAGGTAATGCCATTATAGTCAAAATAAAAATTGGAAACAAGGAACTATTCTCTTCTGAAGCAGCCATCGTTTTTCGATCTAACACCACACCACTTATGGGTTGTCCTTACGTCTGAAGATAGTTATTCCTGAACCCAGAACAGAAGCCAGATGACAGTGAAATTAAGATGTGTTACGATGTGATATATTAAAATTCTTCACATTTAGCTAGTAATATTTGCCATATGCCCCTTTATACTTCTACAGGACTACATAAAGTGCATCCGATCATAAGCTATTGCATAATATGAGGCAATCTTCCAAATTAGCACCTGAAAGCAATTTTGTTTTTCAACACATTTCAAAAAAAATGTATGATTAGCTAGAAGGTCAATTATATGGGTTCAAATACCCAAAAAAAGCATCTAAGAGCTGCTAGAGCTCCAGCACTATTTTGCAGTGCTCATAAACAACTAGACACCTAAAAGGGGGTCCATATTCCAGAGCAAAATTTTGATATTTCAGCATCTCACAGACCATCTGCTGCTCATTTTCCTTCAAATCAACTAGTATTACATATTAAATTGCTCTGTCTACAATAGGAAGAACCTCTGTCATAAACTTCTGACTTGTACGACAACCATGATCACTCAGTGATTACATGTAAATGACGATCTTATGTATTCTGAAAAGGGCGCAATTACTACAGCTTCCACAATATAGGCTATGAGAGAGTTGTATGCATGCAAACTTATCCCCACATTACTTAGAGACTATTTTGATGGTCTAAAGCCCATGATCTCCGGTTCACCCCCTTATGTTTCATAAAAACAGGCGACGGCCTAACCAATTTAAAGGTGCCTCAATATTATCGCTAGAGAAAGTAATGGGTCGGCCAGACTTTAAACACCCCCAAATTTTTAAACAGAAATTGCTTCATTGCCTGTACTTACCCCGCCAAACGTTGGGTAAATAGCAAAACATGATGATAGTGCCCACCCCTGTACTGGGTAAGCAGTCGATATTTGAATGAACCGTTGTTCTCGTTAAAAATTTTCATAAATACTTCCAATCATGATCTAAATCAAAATTCAATCTGATGAGCAGCTTTAATTTACATCTAAAGTCAACTAATCAGCAATTCACCCAAATAATAAATTCACAACAAAACATATCAATCCTATACAATAATAACAGCAACCCTAGATCGAAAATCAAGAAATATTAAGGCGGTATACAATACTAAATGGAAGAATGAGAATCAAACCTTGAGCGTTCTAAGGAGAGAAATAGAATGCTGAAGATCAGGACGAATTTAGCTCATGGGCGTAAGATTGTTCAGTCAAAATTCAATCAAAATCCGAAGCTGCTTGAATTTCCTTCACCTGATATTGGAAATTCGGGTCTGAGATCTGCTTCTCTTGCACCTCCGGGAAATTGTTTCCGGCTGCAAGGGCGCGAACGAGTGTGCTGAGACTTACAGACCTGGGATGCGCGCTGTGCGTTGAGATCCATGAACTCTCACGCTGCTCTGATAATTGCGTTGTCCCCATTTTGGCCCCGAGTATGACTCCATAGTTAGCGAGTGGTTCAGGGGCAGCTGCGTCAATCAAGAGTTTCTATTTTTCACTGTTTTTTTTTTTTGTTTCAAAAAATACTCTGATAGCGAATAATGCTTATTTTGTGCTAAACTATTGAATTTAAATATATAATCTGTTTTAATTTCAATAAATTGTAAGAATTTTAGGGGTTTTTTTTTTCCTTGCAGAAAACATTAAACTTAGAATGATTAATACTGATTATTTGAATCACACGAAAAAATAAGCAATGAACAATAAAATCTATATAGTTCATATATAATACTTATAAAAGATGAGATGATAAATGATATTTAAGGTCGTTTAAATACTTAAAATACACTTCTAATAAAACTTTTATATGAAAATATAATTTTTGTTAATATATACTCCAAATTTGAGTTCCATCTAAGCAATTTCTCAATAAATTGTTATATATTACAATTTGAATTGTGCACGCTACAAACTAAAATAAAAATTTAAATATATTTATCAACCTAGCCTCCTAAACACCTTCCCTGATACGAAAACCTCTCTTAAGGCAAGAATTTATTATTGTCACTTGATATGTCCCTGAATTCGAATTGTTATATAGATTAGGGTGCCGCTTAATCTCACTTGGATGGATCAAATTAAAACAGGCTCAATCTCTATTTCTAATAACTTGAATCCTATACACCACAATAAATAAATGAGAGGTTAGAGAACGATGAAACTCGTTTCTCGGTATATCCTTTAATGCTCCAATTAGAAATCTTTTTGTAAATAAAAGAAAGGTGAAGGATGCGATGAAATGCGTGGATGTACGAAGGTGGGAGGTTGGGTGTGGGTCGGTAGGTTTTGAGGAATGCACTCAACAAGGTGCAACTTAAGAAAAAGAGAGAGCGTGCACTTGCAGGGTGAGTGACTTGAGAGAAAGAGAGCTCTTTAATCCTTTAGGAGTGTTCAGGGGTTGAACTTGTTCGGTTCATTTTCCCATAAGGGTTAAGAGGTATTTATAGAATTGAAATCGGTACGACATTCCTTGGGTCTCACTGTTGATGTCGACTGTCCTAGCAGATCCACTGTGTTATTTTTAGCAATCGTGCAAGGGGTGCATATGGTAACCATGGCTATCCATAGACATTCTTTCCTTTTTCAGGATGATCTAGGAGAGCGCTGTATGGTAATTACCTTTTAAAAAGATTTGCTGAACCATAATTTCCATCCCAGGACGATGTGCAATCATGGGTAATATTCTAAGAATACTCATTGAGGTGTCAAGACAGTTATTGTAACTGTATTATGGCAAACCCTCCTTACTGGCTTGTGTCATATTGTCGGGTTTATCGGCGGCCATGCAGAAGGGCAACCGGTGGTGCGGTCTCTACGCGTAAATATAATCGTTTGCTCTTTACTGAATAGTTTAAGGTCTACCTGTCTAGACCAACTGCACCGCTATTCGGGTTTTTGACTCGACATTTTGTGTAATGGGTCACCCGCATGCCTCCTGGGCCTTAGCCTTGAGAAAGTATCCATTGGGCCATTGTTACTCCTGCGATTGGGCTCTGAGTTGGCCCATACTCTACCAGACCTATCATTAGCCTCCATGCCAGACCCATCAAGACATCTATCTCCTTGTAACTCTTTAATGAATATTCTAGTTTAATTAAAGTTTTACTAATTTAAATGTCGAATAATAAATTAAAAAGTCAATCTTGTATAGGAATTAGGAGACTCCATTTCTTAAATAGATTGATTTATTTTTTTCCTAATCTAAGACACTGATATTTAATTAAATTGTTATAATTTAATCATTTTTTAAATATAAAAAATTAATTAAAATTAATTATTAAATTATAACAATCTATTTTAAATTAAATGGTTGAGATATAAAGAAAAATAATATTCATCTCTTAAAGAGATAAAGCCATCCGTAACTCATCTCATATATTTGCACTCTTATTTTGGTTTGTAATGTGCAGAATTTAAATTTTAAGACCGAGCAGCCTATCAAAGAGTCACTCAGTTTTAATCAAAATTTGTAGTAGGTATCATTTATAATTAGAGAAAATAAAACAAAATAAAAACATGATAAATGATAAACATAGAGTAATGTGATATAAATAATTTTAAGGTATTTCAACTCTCAGAAGTTATCATACTAAATCAAGTAGAATTATAAATATAAATTTACTTAATCAAACCCTATATAATTAGATATACAACGTTATCATTATTATTATTATTATTATTATTATTATTCTTATTATTATTATTATTGTTGCGTTTCGGAACTCGGAGTCATATACAACACAAGTGTTTGAGATTTAGAGTTGTAGAGAGAGAGGGAGATTAAGACCGGATTTTACGTGGAAAGCCTCTTCTTAAATGAGGAGAAAAAATCACGAGGCTCTGGGCCTTTAGAAATGCTTCGCTATTGGGTGGAAGTCTTTACAAAGTATAAGCTTTTTTGTGGATTCCTTCATTGTCTCTTGTTTTGTATTTCTCTCCTTAGGAAAATCTCTCATTGGGAAACTTTGTCACTCTTTCGTTTCTTCTCGTTAGGAAGAGAGGGAGAACAGGCCGAGAGAAAGAGAGTTTAAGTCTTCTTCCTTTTTTCTTGTTTGGAACGACCTAGAAGAAGAGCCCTTTGGAAAGGGATTTCGCTGGGTATTTATAGGAAAAAATATGCCGTTGAGGAGAGGATACGTGGCAGCCGGTGGGTGGCCGAGAGGCTGTCCACTGTCCCGCTGGCCGTATTCAATGCTGCTGACGTGTGCAGGATAGCACGCGGCTGGCGCCGCTGGTAGGGCCTGAGGGTGTTAGGCGCGCAGAGTTTAGGCGTCAGTCTTGATTTGACTAGGCGTGCCCTGTGGAGACGGCGTCTGGCAGTGGTGGCAGGTTCCTTGGAAATCGGCAAAGTTGCTTAGCTGGCTTTCTCGGTCGTGAATGAGATAGTCATCGTCCTTGCGTAGCGCGCCTTGTTCCCTTGTGCGTTTGAGGACTTTGGAGAAGGCAGCCCTTGGAGGGTCTTTGTTTCTCCGTGGAGAGTCCTCGGGTCTTCTTGACTTCTCGGACTAATTTGAGGCTTGGCGAAACTTCTGGGGTTCTCGGGCCTCTTCTTTCTGATCTTCGTATTTGGGTGTTATTCGTGATGTCTTCGAGCTCCTTGTGGCTAAAGGGACCTCTCGGACCTTTTGTCGTAGCTTTGGCCTTTACATTAGCCTGTGTTTTAGGCCTCTTAGGCCGTCTAGCCCTCTTGGTTCGTGGGCTCATTTCAGGGTTTTTCACTTGGGCCTTTCCTTTGGGCCACGTTTCATAGGGGTCCTTGTATTGGGACCCAACATAGCCCCCCATGCCAAAGGGTTCGAGGTCCTCGACCGTTTGGCATGAAGTCACCGCTTCTCCCGAGAGGTTGATTTCTTCCTGCTCTGGTTTGTCCGTGCGTGTGCTGTGACCCGAAAGGGGTGTTCTTGGGCAGGCAGGATCATGACAGTCCGAGTACATGTGTGTCCTCGTGGCGCTAGGCCTTTTACAGCGGTGGTCCGAGTACACGTATGTCCTTGGAATGAGTGTGGTGCTAGGTTTAGCGGGAAGTCGTCCGAGAACTTCTTTTGAATCCGAGGTCTTCCTAGCGCCGCCGTTTGGGCTTCTGCAGGGCATTAAATGCGAAAGTGACGCACTGACAGGCGCCTTGGGAAGGTAAGGCCATCATTGTCCTAGGACGAACGGCCGGTCGACGCGTGGCATGGGTAATGAGTGCGCCTTTTTGAATACCAAGAGTATTTAAGCGGCTTCTTGCCCCGATTCTCCACCTTCGCGTACGTCTTTCGTTTCCTCCTCTAAGTGTTGAGATTTTTCGTCCCTCTTCCGTTAGAGTTTTTTTCCCACTCTTTTGTTTTTGCTTTTCGATATTCATGGCGCCTGGAGTGAGAGATATTGCTTCCACGATGATGCTTGACAGGCTCTGTCACGACCCGGGACCACAATATACGCAGGTCAAAAATAAAATCAATAATAAGATTTCCATCAACAACAATAACCCATCCCGGATGTGACAATCAAACATATGCAGGACCCAATATAAATAAAACCCGCACAAGATCTCATCGGATATGAATTTGGACAAATAATACATGACCTGCTGACCATAATCGCAAGGGAGGTATCCAATTTACAACAACTCATCCACATAATGCAATAACTCCAATATTTCTCATACAATGATCAAGGCACCATCCGGCCATAAATAATAACCATAACATATCCTCGAGATCAGAAATATACCAAATGTAATATCTCCACTCGCCAAAAGGAATATCCGAGCCCGATCACGTCCGAGCTCCTGCAAGCGTATCCATGCCACTAGTCTGAAGGGATAAAACATGAAAACGTGAGCCTAGAGCTCAGCAAGCATCAAGAATCGTATAAAACAGTACTCATAAATCTGGATCAGAGATATCGCAAAGCAATCACGTAAAACAAAACACAATGTCCGTGAAATCCCTGAAAATCGAGGAGATGTCTCGTACTAAATCATCGTCCATATGAAATGGTCCCTCCGGGACACCATTATATAAATCGCGATCCGGTAAAATCTCGTAGACGATATCATATCATATGATCCGAGGTCACATACGTCGCAACCGTCACCACATCCACGTGGGGACACATACCATCGTCCAGATCTAAAACTCATAATGCATAAATCAAGTGAAAACCGCCGGAACTAAAACATAAATCAAAACACGTTCCGGGTTTATCACATCAGCACGTACGAGACATTCCTATCGCCCATCCGTGGGCCAAACCACGTATTTCAAATCACAATACACCCAAATACGTGCAGAAATACAAAGCATGCACGAAATCGGAGAACCAAAGATCAATGATACCAACTTGAGGAAGGGTTACCCTCGTCCGGTAACCACGGCTATATATCGGCTACGAATTAGGCCAGTAGCTCAAGGCCATCCATGTACTCTGTCTCCCATAGATAAGGAACTTGCTCACTATGTTTTACCACCCGCGGCTTTGGGTGCATCCTCAAGTTTTAGTTATATATTAGGACGTCTGAATACATTAGTTTTCCGTCAATTCCTTACGATGGTTCTCAATTACAGTGGGGCAGGTCAGCTACAAACATATTCCTTACGGCGGAAGTAGCCAATACCTCATCTTCCTTACGGCGGAAGTAGCCAATGCCTCGGATCACAAATCGACCCCTAGGGTCTCGGACCACCATGGTCCCGTAGTGATCCCACCCCTATGAAGATGTATGGTTAGTGCAAGGCCTGGTTCATGGTTCCACAATATACGGATACCAAACATACATATATATCGTCCGGGTGTCCAAAACCCCCTCCAAATCATAAATACAAATACAAAACCACCGCACAACCGATAAAATATACATGCATGTACACAATTGATAAATTGAGGGTATTTAAAAATACATGCATGTTAGTAAAATCTCCCATAGTAGTCAAAATGCATCGAAAATTAAATCAGACCAAGAATATGGCTGGATGATACTTGCCTTAACATCATACTCTGCAGATCTGAAGAAAGGATGTCTGAAGCACTCGAATCTGGCATTTCTATCTCCTCTGCCGCGTCCTCTCTCTCTCCTCCACGCGCCCTTCCTCTCTCCACCGTGCACGGCCTCTGCCGGCCGCTCCACTGCCGCCGATCGACCACCTCGCCACCTCACGTGGTCGTCGCCGGCCTCCTCTGCCTCACCCAGCCACCGTCGACGCCGTTACCTGCCGCCTCCTCTCTCCTGCGCGACTTCTCTCCTCGTGCAACCGTCGTCGATCTCCTTGCACAACCCACACCGCACGCTACCGCGCCCAGCCGAGCCACACGACCACCACACACCACCGAGACCATCGATTTCGCCGCTACCACCTCGAACGGCCGCCGTCAACACTTCCGACACCGATTTCCTCACCCATCGCCGCCGCCGCCTCAATCTGCAACCACCGCAACAATTGCGGCCACACCCACAACCACCATCGACCGCCGATTCTCCACCGATCTCCTGCGTCACCGCCGCCGTCGCCGCCCTCTTCCTTCTCCCCCTTCCTCCTCCTTCTTCTTCCTCGCACAAACCCTAGCCGCCCCCTTCTCCCTCTCTCTCCCCGATTCATTTCTCCTGCTTTTCCTTTTTCTTTTTTTTTCTTATTTTATTATTATTATTATTATTATATATATATATATATAACTTTCTATTATTTTTAAATCCAACTCGGCCTCCGAACAATATTACGGGCACACACCGGGCCCCACTCCGCACCTCCGATCATTCCTAAAAATTTCATAATATTTTAATTTATTTCCACCACGTCCGAAATACCCAAAAATTATAATTAATATTAAAATAATCCAAAGGAGATCCGGAATATCACAGGCTCGTAGAGATTCGAACACGATATCGGATCTCCGAATCCACGGCCATGATGATCCCGGAATCGTTTGATAGGGCGTGGTGCCCTCAGGATGGCTTCATCACCGTTTATGAGGTCCACCTTAAACGTGGGCTACGGTTTCCTGTGGCAGATGAGCTTTACGACATCATGAGGGGACTTGGAGTTCCCTTTGCCAAGCTTCAGCCAAATGCAGTCAGGTATTTGGTCTCCCTGTACGTTTTTTTTCGTGCCATAAGAAGCTTCTGAATGTCCTTACGGTCAAGATTATGTTTCGCTTTACATATAACCTTGACTGGATTACAATGACCCCCTGCCCAGATTTTTCCTTGATGTGTGGGGGGAATCCGGACTCTATGAAGCGCTAGAAGGATAAGTTCTTCTTCCTTGGCGTTCATGAGCACTAAGCCATCCCCGTTGGTTGGGGGAAAGTGGCCAGCCAGTACAGTTCCGATCCTTCGAAGGAGGACAAAGAGAGCGTGAAGGAGTTTACGGACTTGGTGTTAGCCAATCTCGGAGGCTTTCACCTAAACAATTGCAACATCTGGTTATCGCCTGAGAACTTTGAGGAGGCCAAGTGGGGACCACCGGCCGAGGCCTCCGTTGCCGCTCCTCCCGAGAAGTCCAAGAAAAAGAGACTGAGGAGGAAGGCGGAGCCACTGATAATTGAGGGACCTGCTGGCCGCTCGGAAAAGAACCTTCCGACCGAGAGCTCGAAGCGCCCAGCGGCCGTTGTTGAGTCTTCTTCTGATGACGATGATGACTTTAACATTGATGGTTTGGACAACGATGATGTGATTGCCCCTCTGCTTAAGAGGTCAAGGACTGGTACTTTATCGGAGTCCTCGGGGACTGAAGGTCTCGCCTTCACTTCCACTACTGATCCTCTTGCTGAGTCCTTGGGGGTGATTGTACAGATTATGGAGATTTCGGACGTCCAGCCTCCCAGTGATGATCCTGTTCCCAGAGTTCTCGTTGATTTGCCTTGTGACATCTCGGACAAGATTGATCACCCTTCCGAGGACATAGGAGGCGGGAACTCCTGTGTAGATGCTGAGAGGGAAATGATGGCTGAGGCGGTCCGAGAAATGGTAGAGGCTGAGGAGTTAGGCGTCGACGACCCGATGTCCTTTGATCCCTCGGGGTGACCTGTTGCGGTCTAGGCTGATCTGCCATCCGAGCTTTCCGGGGATGCTGACTTTGAGGCAGGCTCTTCAGTGCCTTTTATGGCTGCGGAGCCTGTTCATGAGGTGGCACTTGCGGCGCCTAGGAGCGATCTGCAGGAGCCCGAGGCCTTTGGGGAGCGTGGTCCAAGGCATGATCCTCTGGTTTCTAAGGTAACCCACTGTTTCTTCTTTTGTCTTGTTTCCAGTTGCCTATGTTCTGATGAGCTTTTCTATTGCAGCTCCAGGGTCTGATTGGAGGTCTCAGTGAGCTAGTGGGAGAGGTTGTCCAGTCTAGCTCGGAGATGGAGTCTTTGAGGGCCGCTCGGGAGGCTGGGCAACGAGCCGACACGGAGTTGGCCGAAGCAAAGGGGAAGATCACCTCTTTGGAGGATACCGTCAAGCTTCTGTGGCTCTAGCAGGACCTCCTCCGGGATAGGACCTCCTCCGGGATAGGATCCTTCGCTAGGAAGAGAGGCTGAGGGCGTCCGTGCAGACCGCGGAGATGGCACCATTGTTGGATAATAAGTACTGGGAGGGCATTCGCATGTGCCGCCGAGTACTGTGACTGATCCGTCCGCTGTTTCCTATCGCCGTCCTCGATCCTAGGAACCCCAGTGCCTTACGCGCAGAAGATTTATACGGCGTTGCTGGGAGGCCTTTCCCTGGGCCTCCTCGGGTAGGGCTTACTAGGGAACCTCTTACGCCCGAGGAGCCAGTTCCGGTGGACCAAGCAGGGTCTTCAGGAGCTCAAGAGGCTCAAGGAGAAGGGGGCCAAGGGGCGGCCCCTTGACATCATTTTTTTTACTTTGTTACAACGTGTATATGAATTCATTTTTATGAATAAGACTTGTCCTTTCTGCATCAGGGCCTTGGACTTTTCTTTTGTCTTGTCTGTACAAGCATCGTTCTTCCCCCCTTTTTTTTGTGACGTGATGCACAGCGCCTTGCTTTTAGTTCTGAGCGTGTGATCTTTTTAGGATTCTCTAGTCTTTGAGCCTTTCGGGTTCTTTAGCGTTGGATGCAATTGCCAGAATTCGACCTCAGGGCGGCTCGGACGGGACCGAGTTTTTGGAGTTTGACTCTGGGGCTGCTCGGTCACGGCCAAGTTTTTGGAGTTTGACCTCTGGGGCCGCTCAGTCACGGTCGAGTTTTTGGAGTTCGACCTCTGGGGCCGCTCGGTCATGGCCGAGTTTTTAGAGTTCGACCTCTGGGGCCACTCGGACGGGACCAAGTTTTTGGAGTTTGACCTCTGGGGTCTCTCGGTCAAGGCCGAGTTTTAGGAGTTCGACATCTGGGGCCGCTCGGTCATGGCCGAGTTTTTGGAGTTCGACCTCTGGGGATGCTCGGACACAGCCGAGTTTTTGAAGTTCAAACTTTGGGGCCGCTCGGACGGGACTGACTTTTTAGAGTTCAACCTTTGGGGTTGCTCGGTCACGGCCGAGTTTTTGGAGTTCGACCTCTGGGGCCGCTCGGTTACGCCCGAGTTTTTGGAGTTCGACCTCTGGGGCCGCTCGGTCACGGCCGAGTTTTTGGAGTTCGCCCTATGGGGCCGCTCGGTCACGGCCGAGTTTTTGAAATTCGATATCTGGGGCCGCTCGGTCACGGCCGAGTTTTTGGAGTTCGACCCGCTCGGACACAGCCGAGTTTTTGGAATTCGAGTTACGAATTGCTTTGTTGTTGATGAGGGAGCATGGGAATACTTCAAAATAGACATAATGAATAGACGTTTTCATTGATGTATACGTGTTACATTGAGGGGCCTCCAAGGCCTTTTGAATCTTCACGTTACATTAGTCCTTATGCCCAGGTCCTGGTGCTCCTCTTGCTGTCCCCTTGGTCCTTCCGCCCGATTATTTCCAATCTTTGGCCTCGTCAGTATTAGCGCCCCAGTGGTAGTCGGTGTGCTCCGCCCCATTATGGCCTTACCCTTTGGCGGTGCGATTTGCCGCTGCGTCCTCTTGTTAGGGGCCATGCCCGGGTCGTGGCAGGAAGCAGTCGAGATAGCCTTCCATTACCAGCCACTCAATTTCTACCTAGAGCTTCCTGCAGTCCTCGGTGTCATGGCTGCGGCTGCAGTGGTAATAGCAGTATTCCCATTGGTCGCCTCCCTCTGGATTCTTCAACTCCTTCGGCCATCTTAGGAACTATTCGTCCCTGATCTACCTCAGGATGTTGGTGAGGGAGTCGGTGAGAGCAGGGGGCCTGAGGGCCTGTCTCCTCCAAGGACCATCCGTTCGGGCTCATTTTGCCCGGACGGTCCATGGGTCTTTAGTTGGGCGCTCGTACTTCTTTTTTCTTCCCCTGTCCTTGGGGGCAGGGGGTCTTCTCGTCCTCTCGGCTGACTCGTTTAGGCGATTTTGGGTCCGAAGACCGTCTTCTAGAGCCTCTTGAGTCCTTTCTTCGTCGGGGCCTAGCTCATGGACTTCTTTCTGTTGAGGTAGTCCCTCAACTCGCCTGGTGCTTGTGCTGCTTGTTGCCTCTGGGGCGCTGCTGGGCACGGGTTTTCGAGGTGCGTGCCCTTGGACTGCTCGTCCACCCTCTCCCGGAGGGTACGGACAGCTCTTGAAAGGATGTCCACCTTCTGTACAAGCTTGCACCTTCTGTACTAGCTTGCACACGCTAGTACCGGGACCGCCACTCATCCTCCAGCCTGATGGGAGACACCTGTCGAAGTGTTCCACCTCTCGGGTGGACATACTGTAAAAGGGTAGGAAGCTATGAGCTTTTTGTCAGCTTCCCACAGATGGCGCCAATGTTGCATTTCGGAACTCGGGGTCACGTGCAATACAAGTGTTTGAGATTTAGAGTTGCAGAGAGAGGGAGATTAAGACCGAATTTTACGTGGAAAGCCTCCTCTTAAATGAGGAGAAAAAATCACGAGGCTCTGGGCCTTTAGAAATGCTTCACTATTGGGTGGAAGTCTTTACAAAGTATAAGTTTTTTTGTGGATTCCTTCCTTGTCTCTTGTTTTGTATTTCTCTCCTTAGGAAAATCTCTCATTGGGAAGCTTTGTCACTCTTTCGTTCCTTCTCGTTAGGAAGAGAGGGAGAACAGGCCGAGAGAAAGAGAGTTTAAGTCTTCTTCCTTTTTTCTTGTCTGGAACGACCTGGAAGAAGGGCCCTTTGGAAAGGGATTTCGGTGGGTATTTATAGGAAAAAATGTGCCGTTGAGGAGGGGACACGTGGCAGCCGGCGGGTGGCCAAGAGGCTGTCCACTGTCCCGCTGGCCGCATTCAATACTGCTGACGTGTGCAGGATAGCACGCGACTGGCGCCGCTGGTAGGGCCTGAGGGTGTTAGGCGCGCAGAGTCTAGGCGTCAATCTTGATTTGACTAGATGTGCCATGTGGAGACGGCGTCTAGCAGTAGTGGCAGGTTCCTTGGAAATCGATGAAGTTGCTTAGCTGGCTTTCTCGGTCGTGGATAAGATAGTCGTCGTCCTTGCGTAACGCGCCTTGTTCCCTTGTGAGTTTGAGGACTTTGGAGAAGGAAGCCCTCGGAGGGTCTTTGTTTCTCCGTGGAGAGTCCTCGGGTCTTCTTTACTTCTCGGACTAATTTGAGGTTTGGCGAAACTTCTGGGATTCTCGGGCCTCTTCTTTCTGGTCCTCGTATCTGGATGTTATTCGTGATGTCTTCGAGCTCCTTGTGGCTAAAGGGACCTCTCGGACCTTTTGTCGTAGCTTTGGCCTTTGGGACACTAACTTGTATTTTGGGCCTCTTGGGCCGTCTAGCCCTCTTGGTTCGTAGGCTCATTTCAGGGCTTTTCACTTGGGCCTTTCCTTTGAGCCGTGTTTCATAGGGGTCCTTGTATTGGGACCCAACAATTATTATTATTATTATTATTATAAATAAATTATGAACAGAGGAAATATTAAGCAGGCTGGTATGTTTTAACGATTGAATTAGTTGTTTTAAGTGCTCTCGGGTTACCAAAATGTCATAGTTAGCACCATGAAACGTCAGGTTTAGTAAGCAGAACTTAAAATAGTATTACTTTAAAAGAAATATCACAACCTTTCAACTTTTATTTTTTAGACTCGATGTCTTAGTTTATTATTTGAAAACATAGCCTTTTAGTTTATACTTAAAAGAGTTACCCTAATACTTTTATGCCATTATTTTAATTTATAGTGGACAGGTTATTCTTTAATGTATTCCAAACTTATCAAAATCAAATAAGAAATACTGAATATATTATGAGCCATGTCAATTTCAATACATGTCAGTCGCTGATACTGAAAACAATTCAAATGCCTCATTGGGTTATTGCTCTTAGCATAATTGCAGGGTATATTTGTGCAATAGACCTTATTAAAATCGGGCCGTCTGATCAACTTGGTCCTACTAACCTGAAATTTGATAGAATTTGATCAATGTATAGTCACAATTTTATATATAAACTTGAATATTATCTTATTTGGATTCGATTTTGATTGGGCCTATTGTGTAGGAGTTAGTGTCTTTGCTAGGTATTCAATCGAATAAATTATGTGCATGTTCAGCTCCATAACTGTATAATTTTTTGTTGAGATTTGATCACTTCTTTGTGGGTGCAATAATAAATAGATAGTTGTCGAAAAGTCACGTGATATTTATACAAGAATTGTGGTATTTAGGCACGTAATGAGCACCCGAGGTCCCGGATCTAGCAGGCGGGAGCGTGAGGAGCACCCGAGCCCGAGGCCTGCCTGAGGTGTTGATTCACGGAGAGGCGCGTTCGAGCGCTGATTGCAGTATAAAAGCACGCCTTACACGTTTTATGTTATTTTGAAGTCAATTTTTTATACAAGGAGTGTCGAACAAAGAAATAAGATAAACAGATAGAAGAGAAAGATGTTCAATATTTGGTTGAGGTTTGATTTAAATTTTGTTCTTTACCAATGTCGGGTATGTTGCTATAGAGCAATTTTCTGGAACGTATTTCGTTTAATTACTCTTATTTTTTATTGTATCTTGTTTTGTGAATTATTAGGTGTGTTGATGAGTTATAATCAAATATCCTTCACCTGAGATTATAATGAAAAGATTTCGAAATGGATTTTTTTTATAATTGGTACTATTATTATTATAGTGAATTTATTCAGAATTTATCCCGTAATTTTTTCTTGATTGAAAAGAATTTTTCACGTTAAAAACGTTGCGTATTATTGTCTTTCTTGTATTCACAAGTTTACTGGTTGACATTTCACGGGATTCAAATTTATTCCGTTATACTAGATTGTGAGTGTTCAAATCGAATTCCAACACTTTTTTACCATATTTATACATATAAATCAATTAATATATATATGTGCGCATGTATATGTATATATGCCTATACGTGTGTGTATTTGTATATATTTTTCTAAAGATTTTCAACAAATACTTGCTAAAAGCAGGTCATAACTACCTTCCATTAGTTTGGCAATATAAAAAATGATATAGCCTTAATTGAGCATGCTTCTTGTACACGGGTTGGGTATTTTTTAAGAGAATCACTTATAATATATAGTATTTTAAATTTTTATTTAAATTATTTTAATATTAATTATAATTTGGATTAATTTGGATGTGATAAATATATTTATATATTATAAAATTTTAGAGAATAATCGGATTTACAGTGTGGCACTCGAGTGCCGGTGGAATAATATATATATTTGTGTAAAAAAAATTAATAAATATATAAATAATGCAAAACCACGGGCGGCCAAAGCTGCAGTAGGGGAAAAAAGAAAAGGAGGGAAAAAAAAAGGGAAATAGAGGATCGGGCATAGGCAGCACAGCAGAGTAGAGTGGGAGAGAGAGAGAGAGAAAAAAAGGGTTTCACGCGAAGCGGCGAAGAAGGAAGAAGAGGAAGAGAGAAGGAGAGGAAGAGAAGGAAGATGAAGGTTGCCACGGGCGGTGGCGAAGCAGCGTGAAGGAAGAAAATGAAGAAGAGGAAGGGAGGAGAGAGAAAGAGAGGAAATGCTACGCCGACACACATAAAAGAGAAAGAGAGCATCAGGGATGTCAACAGCAGTCGAGAAAGGAGGCAGAGACAGTGGTAGCTCGCAGGTGAGGCGACGACGCACCAGGAAGTGGCTCACATCAAGAAAGAGAAGCCATGCAGGAAGAGAGAGAGAAAGGGCGTGTGCGAAGAGGAGAGAGAAAGGCCCGATTTTAATACTTCAGAGCATTTTTTTTTGACAAATCTAATTGGTATAAGGTTGAGACAATTATTTATAATATTTATTTTTTGTTTGATTTAATATTTGATATATTTTAACTACTATTTAAAAATTTTACTAATATATATGTATTTTTATATATCCAATCTGTTTACTTTAAGCAAGCATATTTAGTGTGCTGGTTAATTTGGGGTTTTCTTATTTAGGCTGTGTGATTTTGAAGGATTTTACTATTTTTTAAAATTTTAAAAAATTATTAGACACTGTGTATTTTTATATTTGTATATTTATATGAAAATGAGTATGAAATTTTACATAGGCTGTATATTTTTACATGCATATGTTGAATTATAGTCACTACATTTTGATTTGTTATTGAATATTTTAGTTATCAGAAATTTCTTTTCATTGGTAAGAAAAGTTTAGATGTTGTGACCCACCCATTTGGATATTTAACTAGAATTTATATATATTCGGACGTTTTAATATAACTAACAATTTAAAAAATTACACCCAAAATCGCTGGTGATAAAATATAGTAAATGATCTTGCCTATAGAAGATAAAGTATATAGGTGGCCTAGAATGCTGACTTTACCTACATTTGATTTAGCCTAAGGTTACCGGTTAAGAGTAACTATTTCCTTGAATTAGGTTTTAAATAATTGAAACTTAAATTTGGTGTATATTTTATCTTTTTGCATAGATTTAGATATTTAGATTTGGATTATAAACTCAGAATTTGAAATTCATCGATTTTGCCCAGGATAGATTTTGGTATGTCTCGTACAATTGATTTTGATTATATATTTTGATCTGAATCTTTAAACTATTTATTACGATCTTGGCTTGGTTTTACATATGCGATTGGATTATCTAACTATTATATTCTACCTCAAATCATAAGTTGATTGGGCATTAGATTTAGACTTGGATTAGACTTTGGATTAGATATCTGTTTATTAGAATATGTTCGGATCACTTCTATTTTAGTTATATATATGTGTGTGCCCCGAGAGTACTGTTTTGGGATTGGACATATATTTGAATTTGATATTTGATTTGAGTACGAGATTACCATTAGATTTGGATATTAAATTTTATTGGATTTGGATATTAAATTTTATTTTGGATTTAATGATTGGATTTTTATATTGGTGACTTGGATTTATATATATTTTCTAATTTGGTATTTATTTATTGACATTTCTTCTGATTTATTGGACCCATTTACTCATATATGATATTTGTTAAATTCTAAACTCATATTTTATATTTTCTCTTTAAAGTAGAAGGTTCGTATGCATTGCGGGAATATGGACGTGATATATCAGTTGGTTATCTAATTTGGTAAATTTTAACTCCATTATAATTTAAATTGGTATTTGATATGATTGAATTTTGGGATTGACCAAGTATAGACTCATGATTATATTTTGAGAATAATTGGAATATTATGTTATATACTAATCATGATTATGGTTAAATTTTCGCATTCCTTATAAAAATTATAGAGCAAGTCATATTTATATTATTCGGAAGGTTGTTCGATGAGATTCTGTATGGGTTTTGATTTATAGGGTCTTATGTATTTAGTTTATCATACCTGAATTTTAGAATTGAATGTTATGTATTGAATTTATTTTGGATTTTAAATTTTAAAAATAATATTTAATTAAACTTACTAAGTTTCGAGTCGCGATATAATATTTACACCGTATATGCATAAAAATAAAGATAGAAATTATTCATTGAGAAATAGAGTTATTCATTGATAACTCTATATATAGCCTTTTAACTTGTAACCTTGGCTAACCAATGAGATCTTAATCAACATAAGCCATTGAGATGGGCAAGAGTTGCAATTTAAAGGTCACTATACAAGTATGCCATTATGATTGACAATAATTTTACTTTATTGCAAATGGCTATTGTAGGCACCCTTCTAACTTTCAAGAACTATAGCAAAAGAATCTTCTTATCTAAAAATTGTAGGTTACATGGAGAAAAGAAATTGAGAAAGGTAATTATTGAATTTGACATACCTATGGCCACCTAAAAGATTTGACTTATCTATTGCGGACTTTAAACAGACTAGATATATTGTTGTAAAATGAAAGGAGATGATTGATCTCCATATACAATTCAGTTAAGATCGACATTTTTGATCTGTAAGAAAAATACCCACGTTTAATTTAGTGTGAAGTCCTGAACTCGAAACATGATACTTCAAAAGTAATTAAAATAATAATAATTAAGATGAGGCTAAATATACGTGGAAGAATGAGTTTCGGAATTAGAAAGAGGGAAAATCGGCTGCTGTATACGGATCTGCTGCACAACAAACAGCACCTGCTGCCGTCGTCCTGCTGCGCACTCGAATGTGGCAGCAGGTGTCAAAAACCAGTAGAGCCCCACTCGCTGTGCACCTGCCGCGCTCGAGCGAGGCCCTGGCAATGGGCCGGCACTCGCCGCGCGCTCGAGGGTAAGTGCGTTTTCACTTAAGCGACCTGATTCGTTTTTGTTATAAAAGGGAAGGGGGAGAGATTTGGGGGCAGCGCACGACAGAACACGAAGATGGAAGGGGAGGAAAAGAAAAGAGGAATGATTTTTCACCAATTTTCATCTGATCAAAGTGAGAAAAACGATAAATCGGGTGAAGGTAAGTGTATTTCAGATGTTTTTTTTTTGTTTTTACCGCTTTTTATTTTCTCTAAAATGGTATTTATGCTATAAAATTCTCTTGCTTCATATTTAATGCAAATAAAGCATGTTTCTCGTAATTTCTTAGTTAAATTTTGTGTGTACATGTAATCATTATGAATGGTAGCTTCAATTTTATGTTTTGGCTCACTTTTTGCGTTTGTTTTGTATCCGGATATTTTGTGACAAATTCTAGCTCGAAAATTTGAGAATTTTTAGCTTAATTGCATGATTTTGTATATATATTATAATATATGGCTTCGATTTTATGAATAAATATGTATTTAGTGTCCGATTTAAGTCCGAAAGCTTTGTGTGAAACTCTAGAACGAAAATTAGGGATTTTGGTATTTAAAATTCTTAAATCTTGATATATAAAGGTTAATTTGTGAAAGTTTATTGCTCATGCCTTTATTTTTATTTGAAAAATTTACATGGAATTATACTGCTAAGTTACTATAAATTTCTGAACTAACTGAAGAGTCATCTGAAAGAGTTTGACTTGTCGTTGAGGCATGATAAGTAAAGAATGTAAGAATATGAGCAAAAATCTCTTCAATTGAGTATTTCAGTTAAATATTTTAGTCAAATGTTTCAGTTAAGTAAGTTAATAAGAAAGGGGACCTAGGACTATTATTTAGTCAGGTAAGATTCTCCGTCATATTTTAAAACATTATGGTAATAATTGAGGATAACTTCGTCCATAAAGTTATACGTGGTTCGCTCTTCCTCAGGACGTCAACCTAGTGGGTAGAATTTCTGTGTCTGACCCGCCTTCGGGGGTAATCCGGTACTAATCTCGTGAGAAGGGATATTTCTATTATGTTTCTGGTCTTGATTGTGTGCGTAATATAATCTATTTACGATTATTCATCCCCTCGACTAGTAGGGTTTACTAGCTTGGTCTTTCAAATAGTAAAGTTGAATTTTCAGAATTTATAGAGTTTAATATTGTTTTCTGATTTCTGATATTTGTTATAATGAATTATAATTTCCGAAGCATGTTTTACGTAATTGCGTTGTCTTCTGTTTTCTATTTTTTGGATATTTTTATATTTCTACTTATTTGTACTTATATTCTATATGAAAGTATTATATTTGCATGTTTTCACTGTACTTTGTTAGGTTTCACCTCATTTTTTTATTTTTTGCCCTCCAAATGAGATCATAGAGTTGCTGCCAGACGAGTAGGAGTAGATAAAGTCTAGTCATGAAGATATTTTGGAAGCTTCAAAGCCTATTTTGGGAGCCTAGTTAGCTTGAATGTAATTACCTAATTTTGTTGATGGATATTGTATATGTATGTCATAGTATGTTATAAATTTTGTTGGAACAGTATGTATGCTTCCGCAAATTTATATTATGGACATAGTTCTACTTGCGCTAACGGCTTTTGAAATCAATACAGGTCCTAATAGGCATCTTTTATCTAAATTTTAGTATAGTGGATAGGATGTGTTGGTCTTGAAGCCATGGTCGAATATGACATATTATTGATCCTGTGTTTGTGAAATGAAAGAATTTGAAAGTTATTTATTTGTATGTTGTCCTGGTTGTGAAAAATATAGGTTATTTGTATTAAATTTTTATCCAATTTTGGGGGAGATCCTACCCAATTTTTTATAGATATTTATATTATTTTATTTTGAGCATTAGTTATTTGTTATTGACAAAGGATAAAAAAAAATCTGTTTCGTTACATTTAGCCTCAAGAAAATTGTCTCAAAATGCTTCACAACCACCCCTTTGGTGTTCTCTCCCACACGTACTCGATACACTCAAAAGCATCCATGATATAAAGTTATATCTTAATCATAGGGTATGGAATCTAAAATTTCTTTTAGTAATAATTAATTAAATTAAAATAATAAAATTTTGAGATTAATTAAGATTTTTAGTTAAAATTAATTTTTAGCCGAAATAAGTTAGGCCGAGTGGCGCATAATTAGTGCCTGAACTACATTTATGCATATTTTGGATAGTAGGCGTGTACCTAATGGACGTCTCTGCAATGCTCATACATATTTTGAGCAGATTGATTGCATCCACACGAGGTTTCTCCTGAGCTTTCTCACTCTCTTCCAAGGGCCTAGGGATGTCGAGTCGAACCTTTACCCGCTCGTTTGAAATAGCCCAGTCAGAATGAATCACCAAATAAAAGAAATGGTCCTTTCAATATTTGACCGAATTGGGATTCGTCCCTGTGAACTTAAAACTAGGGCAAGGAGATAAGGAAATTCAATCAGCCTTTTGAGAAAAGGTGAAAATCACTCTCACTGACGTGGTAGTGAATCTACAGCCGTGATAACGGGAGAAGATACAGACAGATACCAGGTACCAAACAGTGCTGGGCATGAGCCTCGCCACCGACATTCCCAAGGCAATGAGGATCGCATACTGGTCCGACAACACTAGAAAATGGAGTCCATCTCGCAAATGGATCTTGTAGACAGTAATGAAATCATCCGATGGACAGTAGGCCCTGCCGTCTTCACCAGGCAGTAGAAGCACGATGCTCCCCGGAATCCTAAATTGAGAAAGCAGCAACTAAACGTTTTCAACAGTGAAGATCGATTGAATCCTCTTGACGTCATCAATGGCCATGGTTGGAAGGGAAGAAGAAGAAGGAAATATGCGAAAAGAAGGGAGACTCGTAACGAATCAAAGACGAAGGCAAAATGAGGAAATGGCGAGAGGCACACGGTTTAGATAAGCAAAGGCCTTGAGCCAAAAATGACCCCTCAAGGAAGTCGAATAGCCACCCTCATGATGGTAGCTACACGTGTTAGAACCGCAAGGCATCACGACACACTTCTTCCAACCGTCATTTAAAATGGCCTAACGCCTTAGATTCCCACACACCAGTAATGATTCCAGTCAGTTGAACCGTTCTGTTGGTTATAAATACAGCACTTAGACTCAAAAGTCCCAGCGCCTTCAGCCCGAAATGGCCATGATAGCAGCATATGGTCTCACCAGGAGACTCACAACCTAACAATACGGCAATCGTCAAACGATGTGACTTAGGATAGAATGTGGATCGTGCGCGACCTAGGCTGGCTCAACAACATTCTGCCCCACTGGCCTCTTGACCAAGCATTTGGGATAGCTGACTGAGAAGCTAGTCATCGGATAACTGAGCTACTGGGCGTATGGTTCGTCTGAGTGTTAGATACTAGGTTACACACGACGATACAAAGACACCCCAGTCATAAAGCAATAGCAGAAAGATAAAGGATGATATTATAGAAACACAAGGAGGAAAATACTCAGTGGTTCCATTCATTGAATTCTTTTACAACATAAAATGCTTACAATAGTAAAAGCACATACTAGAAGAAAATATATAGAGCAAACAATTGGCAGCATTCGCCTAGAAAGGGTAGACACGTGTAGGTAGGGCAGCTGCGGGTGAATCACCATGCGGACCGTGTCTACCTACTCATGGAACGTGCCCGACCAGAAATCAAGCGCCGCAGGAGGTAGGTGTGAAGCAATTCTCTGAAGTAAAAACAAAACACCGCCACCAACATCATATAAGCTTCCCACCTGAAGATTTCTCCACCAGCAAGCTTCGGCAATGACCGCCAAAGAAGAGATTGAGGCAGGGCCACTCCTGAAGATCTGAGAGGATCATGGGAAATGCCTGCCCCAGGGGATCCCTCCAGAAGAGGACGTCCGAACGTCAGCCGGAGAAAAGAACTCTACTACTGAGCTGCCGAGCGTGGCAGCACAAGAACAGCCAGAGTAGGGTCTAGGTGCACGAGAACAACCGGAACGATGGCAACACTATAAGCGCCAAGAGTATCTTCAAATCTTTCAGAACTCTATCTAATCCCAGTGCGAGGCATCGGAGGCCTAGGGCATCTTTGAACTCCAATATCACTTAGCTGGTGTGGAGATAAACCTTAAAGCAAAAGACAAGAAGACCCTCCATTTATAGCCGTGACCAAAAGGTGGTGCATCTTATTGAGCCACTTATCGAGTGTGATATATTAGAGCCCAGTCCTTCATCTTTTAAAGCCACTCTCCATTGAGCGCATCGTAGGAACTTAGACCTCCTCTCACTTTTCCTACATATGTATATCATTGTATTCACTTACGTCCTCCTTACATCTTTTTATTTTTTTAAGAAATATTTCTAACTTGAGCGTTAAAGAATAAATAGAAAAATGAGTCCCATCAATCCTCTGACCTCTTATTTATAATTTATGCAGTGCGGGTTTCAAGTTAATAAAGACGAAAACTGGACCCGCTCCAACTCGATTCACAGTGAAAGATCGAGTAGCTCCCTTATCCGTATCACAATTCAATTCTTAAGACGCATAAAAAATAATTATAGGTTACAATATTATATGGTTTATTATATTTTTATTAATAAAGTTATTTATTTAATTAGTCTAATTTTTTATATAAAAATATCATTTATATAATTAAAAAATTAATCACATTCTTACCATGTAAAAGACATAATAATATATCATTTGTTAATGACTAGAACGGACGATTTTTTGGCTAATGGATGAAGGGTTTTTCCATTTCTAATGGGCAAGGTGATTTTAAAACTACCCAATATGTGAATTTTGGATGGCCATCCAAAAAACCCGTACATGAAATCTTTCCTCTTGTATATTTTGCAAATTCTTATATATAAAGAGAAATAATGATAAAGGAAGAGAAATCGATTTTAAATTTTTTAAGGAAATAACTTTAGGAATGGGATTCAGGTAAATCTATGATGTTTATTTTTGTATCACGATATTGTAAAATAACGTGATCACCTTAACAATCCGCATAAATCGTTATAATCTTATATATTTTATAAAAGGTATACGAGACTTGCTTTCTAATATATCCTCCGACGTTTAAATTAATAATATTTCTAATATATTTAGAAAGATATTGTGGAAGAAGATTAGAGAATCAAAGATGACGAGGATAAGTGTATGTTTGGGGGTTATACTACTTTTGTGTACACGACCAATTGAGTAACCTTTTTTTTCTCTCTTTTCACTCTGGAAAGATGTTTTATTTATAACAAAAGGCATCATTTGGTTAATTGATATTTAAGATTGGTACGTCTATATATTGTCATTTTAGATCAGTGGTGAGAGGTGTTATTGACGGTACGTAACGGTCACCCCTATTTAATGATAAGGCCACATGACTTTTAGATACAACATCGCTTCAACCGTTCTTTCTTATCGGTCTATTAAGGGGCTTATTACAGTCCTTTAATATCTGAATGTTTAGATTTTGCCATTTAATTTATACATTCGAACGTTATTATTTGATTAACTCTACGATATTTTCTATTGAATTATTAGTATTGGGTTGGCCCGTTTCTAGTTATACCCATCGGTTATAATCTTATATGTTTTATCTTATCCTTACACAAGATAGCATCACTCTTTGTGAAGTATGGAAGGGAAGAATAAGCAAAAAGAATAAACAGATGATGATTAAAGTAACAGGGGAACCTGGAAGCCAGAAATCTCTGCTTTAGTAAGGATTGAGGGCGAAGGAAAATAAAACACCAAACCACTGGTCCACGTAAGAGGAGTGAAGATCACAATTTTAGCCGTTGGGATGGCTATGAAAGAATATTTTAAATAATTATAATTTTATTTTAATTCAAATCTCCCATAATTTAAATTTTCTATTAGTTCATTATCCTTTTGAATATTAAAGTTAAATTCTTATATTATAGAAAATTATGTTAAAATATAATATTAATTTTTATCGTCACTTATTTTTAAATAATTTAAACTATAAGAAAGATAAAATAGTCTAATATTTAAAATAATAATAATAGAGCCCATTATATCCCATTCATTTATGATTTTTTATTAAATATGAAATGACTAAAACGACCAGAATATACGGTGGTAGTTTGAGGAAGACGATGATAAATCAATAAATAACCAAATGTTCACATACAATCTAGTAAGAGTTGGTATCTGAATAATATTATTTAGTTTCTATTTAAATATTTGTAATGATATGATATTTTATTTATCTGATGGATGTTGGTACCAATAGCCCAATGAGAAAGTCCATTTTTGAAAATTTGGCCTATATATCAAAGAGGCCCAGGAAGCAAATTAGCCTAATTAAAAGACCCGTCTAATAATATGGAATTAATTGAAGATAACGGTTGAGCGATTTTTTTCTCTCTCACATCAATAATCTCGGACGCCAATTGAAACGTAAATATGGATAAAATTCTATCCATTTAGCAATTTTCTGGATGGTTTCTCAAACAATTGATAGAAAAAATTAACTGACCCATAATAACTATAGAAAGACCCTAGTTCCAATAGGGTAAGGAAGGACTCTATTGAAAAAAAAGAAAATCTTTCTTTCTTTCTAAAATGTTTCAAGAAAAGCACAAACCCCCGCATATAAAATTAATTTAATTTCTAATTTGTATTATCTATTTTCTTTCTTACAAAAGGTAGATACAGATTTGAGCGTCGACGGATATACCGAAAAATTCATCCTACCAATTATTTAACCGTGTTATTGTATTGCACAATATTCAGATTTGAGCATACGAAAATTGGACCTGTTTCATACAATATTTGGATCTCTAATTCGTACAACAATCCAACTCCGATGACACAATACTATCTATATAATATTATTCAATTTCTATTCAAATATCTTTAATGATTTGATATTTTATTTATCTATATTAAAGATAAATATTTTTTAAACATCCGGTTCAATTTTCTTATATAGTAGGGTATAAAGATGAAAAAATATGCATAGTCATATTCATTAATTACACAAATAAAAATATTTATATATTTTAATTTTATGAATTCTAAATTCTTTTAATATTTTAATATTATTTGAATAATTAGATATCCTTATTTACTGTTGACAACGGCAAAATTTTAAGTAGCTTGTATAATATTTGAGAACCTTTTGACGATACTGAAAAATGTTAAATAAATAAATAAGATAATATTTGTTTATATGAATATTATGTTTTATTATTTTGATAATATTTTTTGATTAATTAGAATCTCACAAATCTTTTTCTCATTGAAATATTATAGGCGAAGTTTAAATTTAAATTTTGAGTATTTATTAATAGATAAATAATTTGTTTTTGCTTTTTATTTTTTTATTATCTATTTTTACTATATTTATTATATTATTTAAAATATATATTGTTATTTGATAGGTACGCCTATAGCGGACTAGCTCAAGAAGGAAATATGATCCAAATCAATGAAGGCCCATATATGCGCCTGGACGGTCAATGCAGATCATTGACCAGGCGAAGGGCCAAGAAAATTGGTTACGCCTGACAATAGGGCAGATGACTTGTTCAAGGAGACGGTCATTATTTCTGTTGACTGGAAGTACCGTAGTAGGTCGGCGACAAGAGCATGCCTCGTCTGAGTCAGGCCCAATTTGGTCCACACTTTAGTCCACGACCAGCAACGCTCTTCTCCCCTGATTTCGTGCTTTCCCAAAAGTGAATCTTTAAGGTAACGGTCGTCAGCAGATTCAATGCACGTCCCGTAAGGAAAGCATCAAATTCTCTTCCTTGTCTGAGCAAACCCTAGCAATTGCAAAATGCATAAAGAAGACAATCCATCCAAGGAGCCATTACTGCCATTAAAGCTCCACGCCAAGAAAGGAAGCCATCATAGTAGAGCGTGAGAATCAAATCTTCTTACCCAATGAAGGTCGTCTAGCATTGTATCTATAAAAGCCCATGAAGACCTCACTCAAAAACACGCTTTAAATCCCAGGCATAAATGCTCATAATACTAGCATTCACCTTCATCGTCGAGCTCTCTCTCTCTACGAAAAAGCTCTCGTGCTTGTAGTGAACAACCATTTCTGTCACTACATTCATTGTGAATGCAGTGCCAAAATCCAGCGCTCCTTTCAGGCCACAGAAAGCCTCTCACGACGAGAGCAAAATGTTAACCACAAACACTCACTGCGTTTCTTGTTATTTTTTCTTTTCACCCAGACCTTCATATTCTTCGAAGGTTGTTTACTGATTTGAGCGTCGGAATGTTTCGATGGGGTAACCTCCCGACGATACCTGACTACTCGTTTGTTGTAATGGTGTGCAGGATCCACACTCAATGAACATAGCCAAATTCAACAATCGATTTGACTGGAACCTATTCGAAACTTGGATTCAGGATCATCATTGGCGCCATCTGTAGGAAAAAAGACAACCACCTTCCTCAGATACTCTCCTCAGCTTCACTTCCTAAACCGATGTCATCAATTAAAATGGTGAATACGATGGCACAAGCTAGCGAGCCCGCCAATGACGCGACCTCATTCGACTAAGACCACATTGCTGGTGCCATAGTCAATGGGGCGGTCAACAGGGTGCTAGTACCGTTCTTTCAAAATCTAGTGGAGCACATATAGAATACGAACAAAATATTCTAAATATTTTGCTCCCACTGAGAACACGACAATAGGTTTTACGCAAGAATAACTGGCCCGCCTCCAAAGAGGAGGCCAAAGGAAGAAAAAATCGGCAAAGAAATCCAGAAGGCCGGCTGACAATCAGACACCCGAGTCCTTATAGGCCCAAAGTCGACTTTGGCTTGAGGAACGTTCAAGGAGCATTACTTCGGAAGAAAGCTCGGAAGGAAGGAACCCCCAATATTCTCGGGTGGAATCAAAGCCCAGGGCCAAGAAGGGGCCTCCTGGGCCATCAGATCCACTGGTGGTAGTAGCCGGTCGACTACTGGCCACACCAGAGGAAGGACGGAGTTGAGAATATGTCTCAACTCTAAAAGATCGGCCAACGCAACTCGAATAGATCCGAGACAGGAGAAGATTCGAAACCGCATCCTCAAAGACGATGAACACGCTATGGATCTTGGCAGATCTCCTTTCGCAGCGGAGATCTTGAACCATTCAATTTCGGCAAAATTTAAAATGCCAACCCTTGATTCATACAATGGGAGTGCTGATTCCATAAATCTCCTCAATCACTTCCGCACCCTTCTGAGTCTACAAAGATTGGACGATATAGCCATGTGTCGCTATTTCCTACTTACTTTGAAGAGAGATGCTCACATTTGATTCCATCATCTCTCCTCGGATCGGATCTGAAGCTTCCGAAAGGTGAGATCTCTTCTTAGAGCAATACGCCTCTAGCCGAGAAGAGAAGCCTTGGCATCGATCTCACATCAAGCGAAACACGGAAGAATCGTGATTTACGGATCGCTTCGTAAAAAGCCGGGCGGATCCCAAGGCTCTGATGAGGCTTGGTGATTTAATCTCCATGACGTCGGGGACTTCTTTAGACACCTGGCACATAAGAATTTACAGACTTTTCGGGAAGTGGAATCTATTACAAGGGCTTATGCAGTAGCTGAGGAGGCTAACGAGGCAAAGCACCCCAAGTGGATTGAACAGCATCGCTCTTTTCCAGTTGAAAGAAAGTGAAAGTACAACGACGGCGATCACTCTGATTGAAAGGCCAGGATTACAGTCGTAGGACTATGAGCCGATCAACCTGACGCCCTTGACCGACACGCGTTTGAACGTCCTCATGCAGATCCGTGGGAAGAAATTTCTTAAGTGGTCGAAACCATTTAAGAAAGCGGAGAGAGAAAATCCGGGAAGTACTATAATTTCCGTGGATCTCCCTGCACTCCATGAAAGATTGTAAGACTCTGCTGTAGGAGATAGTATAGCTGATCTGTAGAGACCACCTTACCAGGTTTGTTAAGAACCTGACCAAGACTCGACACTACTGGCGAGAAAGGACCGGGCGTTCTCCTCCACGGGTGGAGTCAATAAGAGTGGTCAACATGATCGCGACACAACCGGCCAAGACTCCAGCGGACCATGAGGAACGGCAGATTGGGAGGAAAAAACAGCGCACTAAAGACAATGTCAATAGTTTTAGCGACGATGACTTAGAATATGTAATCTCCCCCCACGCTGACTCCCTTGTTGTATCCGCGCTTGTTTCGAACAGTAGTGCCGACTACCAACTGAAACAAGTGTTCATTAATAATGAAAGCTCACGCGATTTGCTTTACCTTGACACGTTCTATCACAGGCCCGCTATACAACCCTGATAACGAGCCCGTGTCTATCCAAAGAACGATCCAGTTGGAAGTCACCCTGGGCACATACCCAAAAACGGCGAGTCATACACTCACTTTCTTGGTAGGGGCGAACGACTTGTTCAAGGAGACGGTCAACATTTCTGTTGACAAGAAGCACCGTAGTAGGCCGGCCACAAAAGCAGGCCTTGTGTGGGCTAGGCCCAATTTGGCCCACACTTTCGTCAACGACCAGCAACACCATTCTCCCCTGATTTCATGCTATCCCAAAAGGCAATCTTCAAGGTAACAGTTGCTAGCATATTCAGCGTACGTCTTGTGAGGAGAGCGTTAGATTATCTCTCTTGTCTACAGCAAACCCTAGCAGTTATAAAATGTAGAAGGAAGGCAATCTACCCAAGGAACTGTTATCGCCATTAAAGCTCCACGCCTAGAATAGAAGCCATCCAAACAAAGTGCGAGAATCAAGTCTTCCTACTTAATGAAGGTCACCTAGCATTGCATCTATAAAAGCCTGTAGAGACTTCACTCCAAAACATGTTTTGAATCTCAGGCATAAACGCTGCTAATACTAGCATTCACATTCATCGTTGAGCTCTCTCTCTCTCTATGAAAAAGCTCTCACACTTGCAGTGAACAACCCTTTCTGTCACTACATTCCTTGCGAATACAATGCCAGAACCTAGCGCTCCTTTCAGGACACAAAAAGCCTCTCACGACAAGAGCAAAACCCCAACCACAAACATTTTCTGCATTTCTTGTTATCTTTTCTTTTCACCATAACCTTCTTATTCTTCGAATGCTGTTGATTGACTTGAGAGTTGGAATATTTTCGGTGGGGTAACCTCCCGTCGGTACCTGACCTCTTATTTGTTGTAATGGTATGCATAATCCACACTTAGTGAATGAGTCAAATTTAACGATCAATTTGAGCTGAACCTATTCAAAATTTTGATCTAAAACGCATCATTATTATTATGTCAATGTTATTGGTTATTTAATTTAAATTTTATATGTAATATATTATTGAATGAACATTATTTTTATGCTAATAAGTTAATATTATAAATTATATAAATCACTCAAACTAAATCAACCTGTATTAACTAAGACTTTCTACCAAAAAATCATAAATTTAAAAGAATATAAAATAAAATGTATAAAAATATAATATATAAATATTATATAACACAAATATAACATATAAGTATATAAAAATATAATTTTAAATAATAATTTAACAATTAACCGTCAACAAACATAAGATTTATACAACATAAATACTCATCTATATATATATATATATATATATATATATATATATTAATTTCGTATTCCCCGTAATCCCTATCCACTCAATTGATCAAAATATCAACAAGATTACTCTCATTATCGAATAAAATATTTATATAAATAATAAAATAATATATTTATAGTAAATTAAAAATATTGTATTATTTTTTTAACATTTGAATGTATATACATATATGATTAATTGAGATAACTATTAATTTAAAAATAGATAATTCAAAATCAAATAAAAATCCAAATAAAAAATTTTATTCCAACTTGATGGGTATTGTTACTGATGGCCAAAGGAAAAAAGTCCACCCAAGGATGCGGCCCATAAAATGTAGAGATCGAGTCGGCCCATACGGCCCAAATCAATGGACGTGTTCGTTAGCTATTTGAACAGTTTGCTCATTGAGGGAAGACGGATGCAATGCCAATGGGCGAAACGATTTTTCTCTCTTATCTTGATTTAACGGTCTCGGGCGTGGTTGGAACTGTCAGTTGAGTAAAATCTTATCCATATGACGGTTTATTAGGTGGTTGATAGGAAAAGTCAATCGCCCTCTAATTTCTATGAAAATTTCACCTTTTCAACAAGAAAGGGGTTGACGTTTAACCAAATTAAATACAAATTAAAGATGCTAAAGGCGCGCTCTCTCACTCACTAAGACGCTTTTTTTAGAAAAATACAAACCCTAAATAAAATTATTTCAATAAATATTTTTATTTACATACTCTTATTTCTTTTTTTAAAGAAAAAATACAGACTTAAATTAAATTAAGAGAGTTATGTTGTACCTGATTTAAATTAAGAGAGTACGGAGAACGAATCTGTATCAGACTTAATAGATAAATTTTGACTCTTTAATTTGTATTATAATTCAGATCCGAAGATGTATCACAACTTAAAGTACTATTTTAATTTTTGTTTAGATTTTAATGATTTTGATTTGAATTATGATAGGAATGATTTTATCTTAACACTACCAATTGAAAAATTGAGAGAAATTTTATCTATTAAATAGATAAAAATATTTATTTTTTAACTCTAATTATCTATTTTTAAAGATGTAATTATAATTTAATTATTATAAATAATAAATTTTAAATAAATTTTTTAAAAAATATTTAAATTATAATTATTTATTAAAAATAAATAATTAAAATGTGAAAATTCAGACTATTTATTTTTATAAGAGATAAAGTTTCCCCGACAGCGGCTTTTCCCCAATCTCCCGTCTCGGCATCTCATCTCTCACTCCATCTGTATTCACAATCTTCACTCCTTCAATTCTGAAGTCAATCCTCCTAGGCACTCTCCTCTCTCTCTCTCTCTCTCTCTCTCTCTCTCATCTGGTATCTACCGTAATTGAGAGTTCGTGCTGCTGCAGGACTTCGTCCATGGCGTTCAACCTCGATAGGAAAGCGAAGGAGGCGTTCATCGACGATCACTTCGAATTGGCCGTCGATCTCTATTCTCAAGCCATCGATTTAGCGCCTACCAATGCCGAGCTCTACGCAGACCGTGCTCAGGCCAACATTAAACTCAACAATTTCACTGGTTTTCTTTCGATCTCTCTCCCCTTAACTTTCGCGTGCTTTTTTCAGCACTGTTTATTTGTCATGTCAATCTAACCAGGGATTTTCCCCCTAGCGCTATCTGTTGATTTCTTTGGCTTACAGTTGTACATGGTTCTTGATTGATTATGCTGTTATTTGGTTAAGGTTTTACCACCTATGCCTTCGGCCTTGTTGTGCATACGTTTTTTTGACTACATAGCTGTTAGTCTGGCGCGTGCGAGGGTGAAAGCTCTTCTTTGCTGGTTTAACTGGTTGGTTGTTGATCTTTGTGTTAAGGAGTTGTTAACTTTCTCTTCTTATTTGGTGTATAAATCATTATTGAGCCTCATTCTAAATTCTTAAAGTTGTTGGGACAAACACATCATGTCCCCAAGAATGCTATTGTAGAAGTGCACTTCTGACAAAATAATTTGGTTTGGAAGCCACCATTCTTTCAACTACCTTGCAACACTAGGTATGGCATGTGCATGTGCTTATCACACCCTTCGAACACAAGAATTTTGTGTGTGTGGGTATTACTAGGTCTTCGCTGAATATCTTAAAGCTCTTCAAATGAGTTGGCTCCTTGATGCATCTTGTTTTTGGGTTTGTTATTCGATACATGACTCATATTGTGTCACAGTCCAAGTTTGTATGCAATGAAAATTCATCGCATGGTGCCAAGACTCCTCTACGCCAATGCCAATCTCACTCAAGTATCCAAAAGTTTTGTCTCTAAATTTAGCTACAAGAGGTTATCAATTGAACCCCTCTTAATTGGTCCTGCATCATTCACCTTAACTTCAATATTCATTGACCACTATATCAAGCAACTTGCAGTGTCTGTTCACTTTATAATATGAGGCTCACAAATAAACCAACTCTTGCCCCATCGACAAGTTCTTTTGCCAACTCAGCACTTGCACATAGCTGTCCTTTGATGGTGTCAATGGCCTCACCGCATTTCGTGTGTTTGCATGCATGGAGCCAATGTGTCACGGTTCAACTCTTACACAACAAGATTTGACCATGTGGCATCAAGTCTCCTCCGAGTCAAGGATAGCCTTCAACTCTTAGATTCAAGTCTCATCTCTAATATTGGTCACAGAAGGCTTTCCAGTGAAAACCCGCTTAGCAGGGGCTTGCATCATTCACAATAACTTTGAGGCTTCCGCTCCTATATCAAGCAACCACCAGCATACTGATCGCTTCCCAGTGTTGGGCTGACCAGCAAATCGATGCTCACCCCATTGATAGGTTCTCTTGCCACACTTCCATGTGGCCATCCTTTGATAGTGTCCAAGGCCTCACCACATTCGTCATATTGATACACATTGTGTCATTGTCTCACCGCTCAACACATGGTGTACCCTTGCTCGAAACCATTACTGGGGATTCACCTGCCCACCACTCCTGACCACAGCGCACTATCCTTGAAACCTTTGCTCCTTAGCCCTTTTGTCAAGTAGTGATCATGATTCACGACACTTGTGAAGGAAAATTGATTCGTAAGGCATCTTAGTCATATGAACATGTTGATGTTCCCAACCCTAGTGTCTCGACAAGCAACATACCCCCTATTTATGGTTGCTGTGTTGAGAATGCTTGGTCAACTTGAGGCACCCAACCTACCTATCACTTCAGAGGACTATTCCATAAAGTATTATAAAATTGTAGCTTGTCGTGAATGCATAGAGAGGGTAGAACCTCCAGCTCAACAACTATCTACATTACTCAGTCCTTCAAGTCTCGCTACATAGTGTCAACTCTTCTTCCCAACCTTGTGGAGACCCTAGTTTGTCCTCTTAACATGCTCTTACGCTTGCCTACTATTATGTGATACCTCAGTTATATGTTGTCTCCTGCCCGACACTTTATGACAACCCTAGGAGCGGTAGAGAGCTTGATTCCATTTGTCCCCTACAAAAAAATATTCTAACCTTACATTGGTGATTCAGGTGTAGAATCGAAAGGCATATTTCTATCAGCTGTTAAAGCATTTAGACCCAATTTTGGTGCAACTTAATGCTCCAACCTAGCACACACTTCACACCATTCTATGCTCAATTTACACAGGAAAACTTGTAAGTTCCCATTTCAACAGTGTTGATGCCCATACTGACAATTTTTGCACACACTAATAATGCAGAGACACACCTAGAACTGTCGACCCTGCCCATGACATTTTTATCCATGCCAACATTGTGTCAAAGATGTACCCACCAAGCCACAATCACACCCTAAGTGATTATCAATATATCTATGCTACCCGTAACTCCACTAATGCCATGGCTTGTCAACACCTTGAGAACACAGTTAGACATTACATACATGAGAATTTGTTTGGATAAATCTGGCAAGGGAAGGGAAGTGGGATTGCTCAATGGGAATCAAACCACACTTATGAATGTGTGATGGTAAGAATAAACTAACTGAGTGAGTTGCTCACTTAACCCATTTTTGCAGTTTTAAACTTGATGCTTTCATTATTTGAGTAGGATTATGTGTTGGTATGGTTTGTTTTTTGCTTTTTTCGACTTTATTTGGAAGCAGTAGTTGAGTATGTGGCATTTTCTAATCCTGGATTTGTTTGTAGTATGCCCTACAAGCTAATCATACCGGATGTTATAGATGACAACTAGTATACTTATTCTATGATTACAATGGTTTAAAATTCACAAGTATGTTCTTAATTGTTCTGATTTTGATTTGAGTAGTGGCAATTGATTAGGATTTTGATTCATAGTTGAATAACTGGGGTTTTGATTACTATTTTAACGTAATCCTTATGGTTAATTAGGTTTCAATTGAGCAGTTTTACATATTATAGAAGAACTAGGAGAGAGAATAATAATGTGAAATGCAAATGAGATTGGGGGATTGTGGGATATTGGAAAAAGTTGTGAGGGTAGAAAGTATCAGTTTATAATTCTATCATTTGAAGAGCTCATGAGGCCTTTATTGTGCTTATGGGCTAGGATAATGAAGCAGAAGTGGAAGGCCATTGAGATGGAATTTCCAGTACTATTTTATATGTAATTATATGTTTAAATCTTATGTTGGGTATAGCATTAGGGAATTTTACCTGAACAGTGACTGTAAGACATACTCAAGAAGCTGAATTATAAGACATAAATTCTCTTTTTCCTCATGTTATGATGTTGTTGCACTGTTTTGACAGACGCTGTAGCAGATGCAAACCGAGCAATTGAGCTGGATTCTTCAATGGCAAAGGCCTACCTGCGGAAAGGGTTAGTTCATTGTACCTTACTTTTGCATTCCTTTGCCTTGTTTTGTGGCATCAATATGGTGTTTGAAGTTCTATATGTCCTTTGCATATTGCTAGCTCTCATAGATGAAAATATCGGTATTGCCGTGGCCATATCGATATCGGATATATTGAACAATACGTATTGGTTTCAATTATATTGAAAGGAAAAATTTTTTGAAAATTGTAATCTGATGGGCTTGGACCATCCAATATATCACCAATACGGAAGTATATCCCGTTATTATCACGGTATCGAAAATACTAGCATCAAGGAGAGGACTTCAATACCAATACATATCAGCATATATTTGCATCAATGCTAGTCATTCTAACTATCGTGATGATTGTTTTTAAGCTGATGAGTTATCTTATGCTACATCATCTGCTGCTCAGCTTTTTATAAATTGTCTCAGCCATACTTCTTTCCTTTATCACTCTGATTATCCATTTGATGTTATCCGGCAGTGATAGTTTCCTTGTTAATTTGACAGCACTGCATGTATCAAGCTTGAGGAATATCAAACTGCCAGGGCAGCGCTCCAAGCAGGTGCTTCTTTAGCACCAGGGGATTCAAGATTTACTAATTTGATCAAAGATTGTGATGCGCGCATTGCAGGTTTGCTGTGGCTATTCTTTTCCAACCATCTTATGTAAGTGTCAATATGAAGAATTAGTTCTGGGATCCTGTGTTTTGAGCAGTAATTATTATTTAATTTTCTATTACTGATGTTGTTCTTCATCTTTGTGAGAATGTGATTTGTAACTGAGAAAATTATCTGACTACAGATAATTGTTTCTCTTTCATTGTGCCGCTTATGTTCTTTATGCTGGAGAAAAACCAATTCTTAGACAACTAAGGCCCCTTTTTATGACTTGGGAACCAATAAATACAGGGATACAGTTACTTTGTGAAACATTTAGACCAAATTGGAGATATAAGTAACTCAGCTCAACCAATGAAATGATTAAAAGCTTCTCATTTTGATGATTGAGATGTTGCTCTGATTGTTAATGGTTATTTGGTATTTCCTATATCTGTTTTGACTTGTCGGGAAACATGACAATATATTTTAGGGTCATCTCATTTTTTATCCCCTCTCATATTTCCACAGGTGAGGAGTTCATATGGAGAACTTAAACGACTAGGATTATAACAATACATTAAACTGTATTGGACTCATCTTGTAATTATAGTTATGCCATTCTTTTAGCTAGGATGAATCATCACCGTTAGGAGTATTGGAGGACTCTAAAATGGAGGGAGCCTAGCCGCCCTCCCTTCTGGATATCTGTACTTCTTTGCAATGCAGGGTCGTCTATTATCTATATCTATACCGTATGCAATGCACCAGGACACCTTTTTTTTATAATTATAGATATCTTTATGTGAGCAACCTTCTTGGTGGGAGACTAATTAGAAGATCTGCATAACAAAGAGGAGCCCTATTTTCTCTTGACTAGAAATTATCCTGAGTTTTGAATGCAGCTGCAAGCAGGATGCAAAGATAGCTGTAAGAAGTAGTTAACTAGTCAATTTTCTTTTGAATGTCATTGAAGTGTGTGCATCCTCTGTTTCTGATTTTTTCTACAACATGCAATGTTGAATGTAGCTTATGTATGCTGTAGGATCAATAATACAAATATCGGCCGATGTATATCGGTTTTGGGACTAGATGCAAATATTTTTCGATATCGCGATAATATCGTGATATGTTTCCGTATTGGCCGATATGGCGGATGTTTGGTCATTATATCAGTCAATATATTAGACGATACAATATCTGTCTTATGTAACGGGTTGGGATATTTTTAGAAATTTTTTTCTATCCAGCATATCCGATATCGACATGCATTGTCCGATATATTCAATATCGATACCAATACTAATATAGTTGGATTGCTGCCTAGTTGGTCATGTACATTTTTTTCGCTATGGAGTAGAGTGTCTTCCCTGTATTTCATTGATAATTTATACGCACACTTGCTGCAAATATATGCTCTCAGATGAAATGGCAGTCATTTGTGATGACATGCCATATTCTATAACTAAATCAGTAAAAGCAACCACTCTGACATTTGCTAATGCTACTAGGATTAAACTTGAATTTGGAGAGTCAGAATTTTAGGCATCAACTACATTCTTTATTGTGTGACACGAGGATAAGCTTTCCACCAAGTAAAATGATGCCCTATGCTGATGCGAATCAGATGATCTTAAGCTCAGGACAACTTGCCCTAAAACTTATACATAAGTCTGTTGACTATGCTTTCTCAGTTTGCATTTTGTCAAGTATGGATGAAAATATCGGCATCGGCATCGGTATTGGCATTAATGATCATATTGATATCGAACATATCAAATATTACGTATCAGTATCAGATATATTTGACGGAAAAAATTTTCTAAAAATTCATAAGCTGATTGGGTTATATCAATATATTAGCTGTATCACCAATATAAAAATATATCGCGATGTTGTCACGGTATCAGGAGGCTTAGCTACTGGTATATATTGATTGATATTTATCTTATCGGCCAATATTTGCATCAATATTCTCAAGAATTGGAGGACAAAATGAAAAGGTTACATAATTATCATATATCCTCTTCTTGTATATTGATGAATTTTAAGGCGATGCTTTCAGAGGAAAGTGGTAGTTTACCTAAACCACCAGAGGGAAAAGCTGCCAAATCCAATGCGACTGTGATGCCAGCACATAATGCTTCATCAGTAAATAGCCTTTCTGGCTCAGTGAGAAGTGTGATGCCTTCCAAGCCAAAAATCAGGTGCTTGTTGCCTCATGTAACCTATCTTTTCCCAGTCTCTGAAAATTTTATGCAAAGCTCATCTGTGAAAAACTGAGGCTTTTCTCTTGTTCTGTGTTCTTCTGTTCCAAAACAGCACTTCTATTGATGCATTTGTATTGATAGTTTTATACTAAGAAATATGGACATTCTCTCGAGACTAAAGTGTCGGTGTTCCACACATATTGGACACCGATAATCTCCTAGCACACATCGACATGTGTCCATTTTTTTATTTTTTAAATTTCAACATATTCGGACTCATTTTTAATATGCTCGGGACAAGTTTTGGACATATTTTCGTTCGGAGTTTTTGCTTGTATTTTACATATTTTGAAAATTACGAAGTGTAAAGTGATAAAGTTAAAATGTAGATGCTGATAATATAAAAAAATTGTTATATTGAGTTTTGTCATAATTTGTTAAGTTAAATTATTTTTATTATTTTGCTATAATTACTAGCTAAAAATGTTATAATATAACACATTTATATTGATTTAATTGAGAATTTTCATATGAACTTTTTTGGGTGAAGAAATAAAGAATATACATATTGCTAATTTAGTATAAAATATTATTATTCATCAATTGGGAAAATAATAAACTATGATTTTAGTGAACGTGCCTCCAACGTGTCCTGTTCTTGTTTCTAGAAAAATAGCATATCCATGTTTGTGTCCCGTACCATGCTGCTTAGGTTTTATACATTGTAACTTGATGGGAACTCTGCATTGACTAGCCCTTCTTTTGTTGTGTTCTTCATTTGAAAAAAAAAGAAAACAAAGCACTTTTAGTGGTGTATTGATACCAAATGATTATATAATTACAAAATTGAAAGTAGAGCAAATTTTGCAGGCATGAATTCTATCAAAAGCCAGAGGAAGTGGTTGTAACTATATTTGTCAAGGGCATACCAGCAGAAAATGTTTCTGTTGACTTTGGAGAACAAATAGTGAGTTATGTGCCTTTTCTAATATATTGTTCATCTGCTCAATCTGATTTGCATGAAATCTGTTACTGTCCTTCTAGTGGGGAGGCTCCCACATCCATCTTACGGCTAGGCTGAGAAGGTAGGTGAATAAATGATAGATGTTACATCAATTTAAATGGCTATTGATTTTCACCGTTCATCTACCATATATCTAATCCTAGCCATTGGATGGATGTAGCAGCCTTTCTATTGGGATGAAGATAACAACTCTCCCTTTGCATGGGCTTTGATGGAGTTAATACTGATAGCTTTTTAGTTTTTAGCATTTGAGAAACATTATATACTTTTTTGGTTGTATTGCAGCTAAGTGTCACCATTGATGTTCCTGGTGAAGAACCATATCATTTTCTTCCTCGCTTGTTTGGAAAGGTATAAACTTCAAGATATGTAATTTCAATGGTTCATACCTAAGAAGCATGGGCACGGACACACCAACACCCTATTTTTGTTAAAAAAACTTGTTGGAAAACAAATTAACTAAAATTTATAGTTTATATATAGATATAAGAACATAATTCACGAACACTATATCGTAAATTATCAATAATAAATATATCATTCTTGTTTTCTCATCCAAATGAAATTTCAAAGAATAAACATCGTGCAAGATAGCAGTGGCAAATTAGTAATTCATCAGCATGTCCGACATGTATCTAACACCAACACTTTAGCCCTAGGAGGGTGTTGGTTGCTTCATAAGTTCATACACTGGACTGCTAATGCATGATCTTGCAATCATGGTAAATTAAAACCTAGAGCACCTTAAAATATCGTGACAATATCGTTATATATTGTCTCATTAATGATATATAAGATATTCGAAATATTGACCAATATGGTTCTATCAACCTATGATTTTAGAAATTTTTTTCTTTCAATATATTTAATATTGATTTGGCCACGACCAATACCAATATTTTCATCTGGGGTTGCATAGCCTTAGAATATGTCACAAGAACTTTAAGTTTAGTCATTGAATAAGAGAATGATTTCAGTTCTGTGCATTGCTAGCATGTTTCTCCCTTTTCTCAAGGCACTGACTATATGTACTTGTTGATTCTGGATTCTGCATATTTCTCTGGTTCTATGATGTACAGATAATACCATCCAAAAGCAGATACGAAGTATTGTCTACTAAGATCGAAATACGGCTTGCAAAAGCTGAAGCAATACACTGGGCATCCTTTGAGTTCAGCAAAGAGACTATACTTCCGCAAAAAATAAACGTTTCATCAGGTATGTGAAATGCTAAATGTTCCATTGTGTATCCCACCGGTTTAAACTTAGGCTTTGTTTGTTTATTGCAAAATTAACTTACTGGGACATAATTTCCTCATTTTTTGATATTTTTTTGCTCACAGTGAAAAATATTTTTCATATTTTTAATATTTGACACATATGGGAAAATAAGTTAATGGATAATATTTTCCTGATCAAACGAAAACTTAAGCTTAAATTTTGGCAAGTGACTTCCTCTTTCAAAATGAGAAGTCATTTTTCAGATATTATGTACTATTCACTAATGACCACCAACACATGTCAATTATAGCTTTTACACAAATATGAAATCATTGCAGCCCATGATGCTCCCACCCACTAATCACCACCCTGAGATGCCTTGGGTCACTACCACCAATCGTCGACAAGCCTATCACTGTCAATCACTGATGGCCATGTGACACTACAAGCCACTATCGTCGTTTGTCAGCACAATGGAATATCAACACATTAAAGATTGATCCGCGGTGAATGCAAATTTTTTATTGATCATGCACTATATCACCATTTTCCTGAAAATATTACCGCAATCACTAACCATAGACATCCACTACCGGTGATCGATTTTTGTAATATTCCATATTTTCATTTGCATGCCAAATTTCAGAAAATATTTCGATAAGAAGTTTTTTTTTAAAAAAATATTACTTAAGAAAAAAAAGTGGAAAACATTTTTTAGAAATATATTTTCCATTCCATTTGTTAAATATTTTCTGACAAACAAATAGAGCGGTAGAAACTTTTTTTATTTTTTGAGATGTTGAACCCTCTGTGCTTTTGTGCTGCTTTTAATTTTTATTGGGTGTGGGGCACTGAAGGGCAACGTCAAATTAATAAACACAATATATTTTTAAAATAAAAATAATATGAGATAGTTATTTTTTCCCCACAATATCTACATTCATTGGATATAAAATAGAAATATATATATATTTTAAAAAAATGTAAATATTTAGAGGACAATTTTTACCATTTAAATATCATCCTTTGAATATCTCTCTTCTAAAATGAGGGAACCGCTGCTGACACTACGTCGCACCTGTGCCTGCGCCTTACTTAAGCTAGGCAAAGATTAAGCAGCAAATTTTTTCCGGTTTTGCTGTTTCTTCCTGTTATAAGGGCTTCTAATCTACTTATAAGGTCCCTAAATTCAACATTTTTATAATTTTACTGCTTTTAACATAGTAAATTTCAAACATCTGTGCTATTCTTTTTTGGGGAAGAGCTGGTGAACAATTAACTAATCTTATGGGAATAAGTGGGTCTGTTTGGTCCATTAACAAATTTAATGGGGTTAATAAAAAGCTCAATTTATTATCAGTATATTTATATGCAATTCCTTTTTATTTATTTAAAAAATCAGTTAGTCAACTGTAGATCTGGTCTTAGAGTATCTCTACTTGTATAATTTTTTTACCACATTTGTATAACTCCTTTTCATGTATAGGAAGAATTTTTTCTAAAGAAAAAAAAAGAAAAGAGAAAATCCGAAGGGGCTTACCCTCTCTACCTCTGCATAGATTATATGAGTCATCTGAGTATTGTTTTTCTTATAATAATTAGAGATATTTGTCGTATTTCTCTGTTTCTTGTGGCTTCTCCGTCTTCTATTGATTCATTTGTGGGTCTGCTTGGTGCTGCTAACTTGGGCAATCGTGTGCAGCGACATACAGGCCAACATATCCGTCCTCGAAACCCAGAGCCGTGGATTGGGATAAGTTTGAAGCTCAAGTGAAGAAAGAGGTGTCCATTTCATAGGCTAAAGATTTCTTCTCGTTTCTATTCGTGTCATATGAAACTCTCAGCCTAAAGATCTCTTCTTGTTTCAATTCATGTGAACGCCATTTGTGGGTGTGACCTCCAGGAAAAGGAAGAAAAATTAGATGGCGATGCTGCTCTAAACAAGTTTTTCCAGGACATATATAGAGATGCCGATGAGGATACTAGAAGAGCCATGAGGAAATCCTTTGTAAGCCTTGCAACCCATTCTTTCATGGCTTTACTTTGAAATTGTGCCTTTCTTGTTTTTTCTTTTTTTGGCAACCTTACCCATGCTGCTACCGTTAGTGGTTGTAGCTAGAATATTAATGACTCGCTGAGGACGTTGGGTTTGTTTGTCATGCTCCCCAGAGGATGGGAGCTGCACCTCACTTCCGGGGTACAGGGAGCTGTCTCTTGCTACGTAGATTGTTGAATATCAAATCTAATGGCCAAAGTAAATGCAATGTTAAAAAAGATGAATTTAACACTTTTTTTTCTTTTAAAAAAAAAGAAAACTCCACAAATATTGTATTTATATTTAATGTTTGCGGAGTGAGATAAAGGGACTACAGCTCGGAGGTAAGTTGCAACCCTGCCCTGAGCTCCTCTCCTAGGGATAAAGAAACGTGTGTTAATTTTTTAATCTTATTTTATTTGACTTCAATAGGTTTTGGATATGTGGGGTAGTTTTGTAGTTTCAACAATTTATTGTTCATAAAATAAACAATGACCCTTACTATGTAGACTGTTGGATATAAAATCTAATAACCCAAATAAATACAATGTAAAAAATAGATGAATTTAATAATCTTTTCCTTTTAAGAAAGGAAAATCTAAAACCGTTGGATTCATATTTAATGGCTTCAGAGTGAAACAAAGGCTAGCCCCAAAACTGAGTTGCAGCCCCGCCCCGAACTCCCCTAGGGTTTTAGCAACGCGTGTCAATTTTTTATCTTATTTTATTTGACTTTGACAAGTTTTGAATATGTTGGTTAGTTTTATAGTTTTAAAAAATTATTGTTCATGAAATAAATAATGGTCCTGACTACATATATTGTTGGATATAAAATCCAATGATCCAAATAAATATAAAGTAAAAAGAAAAAGATGAATTTAATGATTTTTTTTCTTTAAAAAAAGAAAAGGAAAATCCACAACTGTTGAATTCATATCCAATGGTTTTGAAGTGAAACAAAGAAGCTACACCTCGGAGGGGAGTTGTAGGCCCGCCCTGAACTCTTACAAAGAAGCGTGTCAATTTTTTTTATCTTATTTTATTTGATTCTGACAGATTTTAGGCATATTAGGTAGGTTTATAGTTTTAAAAAATTATTGTTCGTAAAATAAATAGTAGTTCTTACTACATAAACGGTTGGATATAAAATCCAATGGCCCAAATAAAATAATGTCTAAAAGATGAATTTATCAAATTTTTTTTTTCTTCTTTTTTTAAAAGGAAAATCCATAACCACTGGACTATATCCAATGGTTTTGGAATGAGACAAAGTGGCTAACCTCGGAGGTGAGTTGCAACCTCACCCCGAACTCCTCTCCTGGGGCTAAGGTTATTTGCGCCAAAATTTTTATCTTATTTTATTTAACTCTGATAAGTTTTGGACATATTGGATAGTTTTGTAGTTTCAAAAGATCACTATTCATAAAATAAATTAGAGAAGATTTGTTCCATTTTTTAATGTGTTATAACACAATTCATTTATATCTGCTCACCGTTAACTTGCATACTGTTCATTTCCGTGAGATTCTCTGGGATTAGAAGACAAAAATGTGTTTTTTTATTGATAATTTACAATAACATAGTGTTATTAATGAATTATATTCACATATCTATAAATTGATTAAATTTTAGTTAATGTGTCCAAAATTTTAGATTAAATTATTGCCTAATCATCTCTCTCTCTCTATCTCTCTTCTCCCTTCGCTTCTCTTTTTCCGGTGGTTGGTGTTTTTCCAATGCAGGTAGAGTCGAACGGAACGGTGCTGTCTACCAACTGGAAAGAGGTCGGTGAGAAGACGGTGGAGGGAAGCCCACCCGACGGCATGGAGCTGAAGCAATGGGAATACTGACAAGCCTTTACCTTCAACTTCTTCTGGTGTGTTCATATTATTATTTTTGCTTTGATGGTAATAATGACAATCTCTCTAATCGAAATCTTCTCTGCTGCCTTCTTCCTTTCAAACTGGTTTCGTTGTGCCTCAGAGGTACCACACCCTCTTCTCCCTGCTTTCAATTGTCTCAAATATGCTCTCTTGCTTGGGATAATTCTATTTTTTTTTCTTTATTATTTATTTTGAGTTTGTTTCTTTTTGCTGTGTGTTTATAATGTCAGCCAATTAAATGTGTAATGTGTACCAGATAGTGTTATTCTGATAGAATGTTTTGATGGATCAGTGACGTCATATTAAAAGATAAAATCATAAACAATGACATTGCAGGTATTTAGAAGTTGTATTTATAGAAGATAAGATGAGGAAATAACATTCAAGGCAACTCAAGCACCCGAAACATAGACTAAAAGAAGCATATGTGAGAAAATATGAATTACTTGTGGTTAGATTAATAAAAGAAAAATACATATCTGAAAATTTTTGAAGTGATTTGATGAAAATGATTTAAAATTTATTATTCTTTTTGATGGTATCATACTAAATGTAATGGAACGATGGGAACGTATTCTTGTATCTGAATTTATTTATAGGGATATGTGACTTTGTTGTTGCTGTCTAATTATTACCTGCAAAATCTAGAATGTTGAATTTCTCCAATTTGATCCTCTTCTCTAATTATATATGGCTCTATTTTGGGTTCCTAGCTCTAGAAAATATGACTAAAGTTTAGTTATGTCTCTTCCAATTTGATCCAAAGTTCAATTTCTTTATTCATTTGAGGTTAGAAAATCTCATATTACATAGTTTATTCTATTTGATTTGTCATGGTTAATGAAAGCACCGTGATTAAATCCATAATCACGAGTTTGATTGATGATGATGCTCTTAACCTTAATTGATCAGACATATGATCTTTGTAAGTAAGATTATACAGAGCCTGGGAAAAGTTAACAAAGTATGAGTATCAACTCTTCATTGTTAAAGAAAATAGCACATTGGGCATGGTGAATGATGGCATTATAGTTGTATATGTGGTAATGAGCTCGATAATTGCTGCTGTATATGATGCGAGTTTTTTATTGAGAAGTTTGAGATAGAATCTTTAGCTTAAAAGTTTGGGGATTTCCTTCCCATAGGGCGTTCTTTTGGGGTGAGCTCTCTCCTTGGCCTTATGTTCGCGTCAATAATGCTTTCATTGAGATCGATTCCGGTTCGGAGAGGGCTACCCGCGGAGGATTCTGATTGGAAAGGGTTACCTATAGAGGGGTTGATCTGTTGCCGGTGTACTGGGGCGGAATGAAGCGTCGCATGGGTAAAAGCCGCCAAGTGAAGTGTTGCATTTCTCGTAGGGGAGAGAAATGATATGGGTCCTACATCAGAGAGTTTGAGATAGAATCTCTAACTTATAAGTTTGGAAGACTTTCCTATGGGGCATTCTTTTGGGATGGATTCATCCCCTGGGCTTATGCTCGTATCAGTATAAATTGGATTTACTGGTGCATGGTGTTTGCTTATTAGATCATTCTTTTGGACGTTATCACGAGTTAAGAAGTAAGATCGGATCTGCTTTGTTAGTAAGGCTTTGTTCGTTTGTCAGAACTCAATCGAAAAACGCCGTCTGCTCTTTTTGGGGTTTTACATGTACTTGAAAGTGTCTTTCTGAACTCGTCCACTATTCACCGGCATCCATTGACTACGGCGTTTCAAGTCACCGCCACCTGTTGGCGGCTGACAGATCCCTCTACCCATGGCTGGTTCCAACAGTCGGCACATTAAACCCCATTCCGGCCACCAGCGCCCCAGTTTCCACCTCCGGTCTCAATGACGCCCCTGACTCCTGTCATCCCACCCCCGCCGCAGGTTGCGGGTCAATGATACTTCAACCCTTCCACGTGCGGTCACGTGGACATGGCATACTTTCATCGTGACAACCAGGGCCCACAGTGAGTTGATTATTGGGCTATAGCCAAGATGCATGGCCCAGTTCTGAGAGGCCGATTGGGGTTCAAGGCCCATAGACAGTTTTATTTGAACAAGCATTCGTAGTTTGTCTAGTAATCAAGTCTCAGCTGAATGCTGACTCTTGCTCGCCAACCTGTCTATATCTGACCGGTTGATGTCGCACATGCTTGACCGTAGATCTCTTCAACTTACATTAATATTCTTTAATAGTTTATTTAAATCTAAAAAAAATTTTAAAAAAATTTAAAAATACAATTTTTTTGAAAAAATTTTGAATTATATATTAAAAAAATATTATAGAAAATATAGATTTAAACATTCATATTAAAAAATAGAAATTCTTTTTATTTTTATTTTTTATTATAAATTTTATTTTTTTAAAAAATTTTTTAGGTCTAAATAAACTATAAAGAAATATATTTTTTTAAGAAAAAAATAAACTAATATTTTCGGGTATTTTTTTTTTTTTAAATTGTCTAGTTTACTAATATTAGTAATTAATAAAATTACTAATATTGAATTAGGATTCATAAGATTCCTAATTCAATAATTTTAAACAAAATTATTTGTCAGTGTTAATAATAATCTCCTTTGAAAATTTCAAAATGTGAACTTACGCGGGGGGTGGCATAAGGGGAACGTGATTTCTACGTCTTCTATCTATATCATTGATTAAAAAAAAAACAATTTAAATTTAAATATTAAAAAATATTATCTAAATAATTATTTTTATTAAATTTTTACGTATTAAATTTAATATTTAATATATATTAATATTTTATAAAAAATTAACCATTTTAAATATTTTTTACATTTAAATTATAATTATTAATTTTTAATCTAATAACCATATTCTTTGGCGTAACGTAAGTCCCTAAAATGGGAAAGAGAAATCCTCGGGTATATATGAACTTCTTTGCTAGATAGGTTTAGTGGTGGACCGGCGACAAGTGCTATCCGCCGCCACAAACAACCATGGCGGACACCGTCGTGCTATACCCTTCACCAACAATAGGCCACTTGATCTCCATGGTTGAGCTCGGAAAGCTCATGCTCAACCACCACCCATCACTCCACATCAAAGTCATCGTCAGCACCGGACCTCCACCTTTCAATACCACCGCCTCGGCCGCCTCCTACGTCGACCGCGTCTCTTCCACCACCCCGTCAATCACCTTCCACCACCTCCCCGCCGCCGCCCTCTCCCCGTCCGCTTCTTTCGAAGCCCTTTGCTTCCAGCTCACCCGCCACAACAAACCCAGCCTACTCAATACACTCCGCGCTATTTCAAATAGCTCAAGCCTTAAGGCCTTCGTCATCGACTTTTTCTGCAACCCTGCATTCGAAATCGGCCATAGCCTTAACGTTCCTACTTACTATTTCTGGACTACTTGTGCCTCTGGCCTTGCTCTCTTGCTTCACCTCCCAATTCTCCACCGGAAAACACTAATCAGCATCAAAGATCTCGATCAAGAAATCAACGTCCCCGGGATGCCCCCTTTCCCACCACAAGACGCGCCGACGCCTCTGCTGGATCGTACAACCGAAGCGTACGATAATTTCCTCAGCACATCGGCTAACATGTCGAGATCTGATGGGATAATTGTCAATACATTCGAGAGATTCGAATCACGGGCGATAAAATCGCTCTCCGGTGGACCAGGTCCGGGAATCTACTGCATCGGGCCGTTGATCGGCCAGAACGACGGGACAATCCCCGATCCGGGACCGAGTCAGTGCCTGGCGTGGCTCGACTCGCAACCGAGCGGAAGCGTCGTGTTTTTGTGTTTCGGAAGCATGGGGTTATTGTCTCGAGCCCAACTGGTGGAAATCTCAGTAGGGTTGGAGAGGTGTGGCCACAGATTTCTGTGGGTGGTGCGCCGTCCACCGACGGACGACGACGGCGACGGCGGGCGTGCCCTATCGTTGGACGACCCGGATTTGGATTTGTTGCTGCCAAGAGGGTTTTTAGAGAGGACTAGAGACAGTGGTATTGTGGTGAAGTCCTGGGCCCCTCAGAAGGAGGTGCTGAGTCATGACTCGGTGGGTGGGTTTGTGACTCACTGTGGCTGGAACTCGGTGTTGGAAGCGGTTTGTGCCGGGGTGCCGATGGTGGCGTGGCCTTTGTACGCCGAGCAGCGGTTTAATAGCGTGATTCTGGTGGAGGAGATTAAGGTGGCGTTGCCTCTGGAGACGACGGAAGACAGGTTTGTCAGAGCCGACGAGTTGGAGAAGCGGGTGAGAGAGTTGATGGACTCGGACTCACTGAGTGGGAAGGCTGTGAGGGAGCGAGTCACGGCCATGCGGGATGCTGCAATGGCCGCGATGGGTGAGGGTGGTTCCTCCCGTGCTGCGATGGATGAGTTGACTCAGTCATGGAATCGATGGTCCTAAATACAGGTCATGGGCCAGGCCCAGCCCATGTACATGTTTAATGGATATTAATATTGATGTTATATTATTCAATTATGAATGCCAATAGAATAGAAGAGCGGCCATCGCCAAGGTAGGGCAATATCCAATATTTGAAGAAGCTATATAATTATATTTATTTTGGGCTATTTTTTCGAAGTCATTATTTATAATAGTTTTAAAGTATTGTAAAACATACAATATTTTCTCCCTTTGGTTCTCATAACCTTCTCTATGATATTAGAAACTTCAATAAGATACATAAACGTTCAAATTTAATATAGCACCTATGGGTACATAAAAATGTATTAAATTAATTTGTATTTTAATATGTTTTTTGTATTTTTTGTATTGAATTTCGTTTGAAATTCGTAGGTTTTCTCTTAAGTGGAACTTGGTCAATCTCATGCTTTTAAATATGTGATTTTGCTTCAAAACATGTTTCATTTTTATGTGTTTCGTTTTAAACTTTATTTCATTCACATGTGATTTCAATTTGGATTTTGTTTTGTTCAGTATATATTCCATATGAATTATGATATGATTTTGGATTATATGATTTCGCTCCTAATTATGTTTCGTTTAGAATACATCCCGATGGGATTATGTTTTAGTTTTGATTATATTTTGAGTACGAGACTAACTTCAGATTTTCGATATCGAGTTTTTAAATTTATGACTTTTTCCCATTTTAATTGTGTTTATTGCCCCTCTTCTTGATTTTGAACGTATATGTATTACTTTTTATATATACCGATACTTATTAAGTTTTAAACTCACGTTTTATTCATTATTACTTTAGATTAGTGAGTTTGGATGCATTGTAAAACTTAGACGTGATTGATTGTCATTTGTCTATTTTGGGTGAGTTTAGTTTCATTTTTAGATTGGATATGTATCATATGCATTTTGGATTTTGAGTTCAACCAAATGTGGACTTTTGGATGTGTATAAAAACAGCTGGATTATTGTGTATATTGGATATATTATGGTTGATTTTGTTCCTCCTTTATGATATTGTGGAATAAGTCATTTTTATTATTCTATCTGAATAGTTATTTGATGAGATTATATACAGATTGTTAGTTTTATAGTTATCATATCGAGTCATATAGACGTTTATTTTGTTACACCTGGGTTTGGGATTATTAGTCATTTTTGTATTATCTTTAAATTTTAATTTTTATAAATTATAATTATTTAGACCTACTTTAGTCAAAATTCATAACATATCAAATATATAACTCTTATAAATATTAAACTAACGCTTGATTGCCTATTGGTGTAACAAAATGAAAGAAAATGGCACTAGTTGCAGTGCTAAACTTTTCCACAATTCCTAAATTCATAATTATTAAGCCTTTTGAGCGAAGTAATTCCTCTTAATGTATTATCCACTTTATAAGAAAATGAGAGACTATGATCTTCATTGTCTTATTAGCACAATTCTTCTCTCAGAAATACCTATTGGTTGAAAAAGGAAGCCTTCTCACTTAAAAATAGAGTGACAAAGATAATCTATTATTTAATATAGTCTTTTTGTAGAAAATGTGGCTATACTACTATATAAAGAACACTGGTATGGAATCTCATATATGATGTTACTGTTAAGGTTTAAGGTCGAGTCACTCTTTTTGAGATATTGTCTGTTATAAAAAAGTAAAATGAATTATGATCCTTATTACTCCGTGCACATGTCTTTGTCATAAAAACAAGTGTCCTAAATTAAAAAATAAAATTTTTAACTTATAGGTAGAAGATTAACTCTTTATTTAGCTGATATTTGACAATCCATCCACACTACAAAATACATTTGTAACAAATCACGTCTTAAATCTCATTATTAATTATAATCATAATTAATTATCTTTTAATTACCACTTTGACTGTTATACATTTTATTGACCAATCGAATGTGAATTCCCACATTGTTATCATAATTAACCATAAATAAATAATACATTATTATATACAATATCCAAATCAAATGCCACATCATCGATGGTACCGATAGCGATCCAAATAACATGACATCGGACCTTAATAAGGAAAAATGTTTGTTCAATACCGACATCAATATATAAAAATCTGTGGAAGTAATAAATATCCATAAATTTAACTGAACGAAACTAAAATCATTGACGTCACCAAACTGACGTCAAACTATGGACATACAAAACCCAAATTATAACATAGGATTGCAGTGGATCTTAAATTGATACAATTTATTGTCCAAACTTAAAATATCAACTAAAATGCATCCTTTCATTCATTCACACGTTACTGCAGTATAAACAACACATTAACTAATACCAAATAACATAACATATCATTTTAGGTATGTAAACACTATCCGATAATTATATACATCACAATTCATCATCTAGAATTGAAAATTAAACTAAGATACAATCATGAAATATATTAAACATCGTCTAAAAACAAAAACTAACAGAAATCATTCATATGAGTATAAATTAAAACTCTTCAGGCTTTACTATGATTTATCCTGTAGGTACTCCTATATCTTATCTAAGGAGGTTAGTAAAATAATAAGAAAGCTAGATAAATGTTTTACAAGGCACATAATATATCAATAAATATGCATACTTTGCGTTTTAAACATATCGGAAGGAATAGAGATTATGATCGGATGTAATGTGATGGGTACACCAATAATGGGTTGGCCCAAAGAAATGTCAACAAGAAGGTCGGTCAACATTTTTGAGAGCCCAGTAAGAAGACGGGCCCGGAGATAAGATGGTCAACTTCAGCGTTGGCCGGAGTCTTGTACGACTTACAAACGGCAGTCAACTCAGCGTTGATTTGGTTGGGCCTTTAGAGCTTTCTGTGGGCACATTACCCTCGTATACCCCCCATCGATTGATAAGCAGCTCGCTCTCGCCGTTCTCCCGGCGGCGGCCAACACACCGGCGAGTCGGCTTCGGGCGTTGGCCGTCTGCTCCTATACGTTGGGCCCCAACTTACACGTAATGGGCGACTCACTCGGGCCGATAGCCCATCTTGACGGATACCTTTCATAAGAGGCGGACACGCACGCGGCTTGACAGTCAACCCGAGCGTTGGCCGATCGTCCGCGCTTTGCACATCCCGGCCCAAAAGCCCTTTCAACGATGCCTTTTGACCCATTTAGGCTCACGAATCATCAAAAGGTCAACAATAGCTCTCTAAGGATACTCCACGATCCCAGTGGCACCAAAATATACTGGTAATATTTAAGGAAGGCGCGATTTCTCCAAATCTTTGCCAACCTAAAATTTCCAACGGTAGCATGCACAAAAGGAAGGTGCCCAACTTGGAAAGCGGTTGGCCGCCTTAGAAGGAAACAATCCTCCACAGGGTGGCAAAATCATCCTCCAAAAGGAAGGCCAGCGGATCACAGAACGATCACTCCTTCCCGAGGAGGAGGATCGCCATCTTGGCCATAAAGAGGCTCGGATTCACCATCCGGTATGCTCACATTCATGCTTTCATTGAGGCTCTCATTCGGATTTAAAACCCTAAGTGCTATGAGAAAACAAGCTCTGGTTCCCTGCAACCAGACTCTGAAAACACAATTAAACTCCAAGATAACGAACGAGTCTCTCCAGCCGTTCTCTGCCTTCCCACTATCCAGATACAAAGAAGGCCTTGCGCCTCTCGACATCTTGGAACAAAGCACTCTCTTCCCCTCTCCCATTACTCTCTCTACTTTCAGTTCCTTCCATTGAAGGCACACGACTTGAGCGTCGGAGTGTTTCGGTGGGATTACCTCCCGCCGTTAACGACCTCTTGTTCGTTTTAGTGGTGTGCGAGATTCGTGCTCGGTGAACGGAGCGAGTTCGCATCATCCCAGGAGAATGCAGATGTTCAAGTCGGATCCAGGTACGCATCATAATGGTATAAACTTGTATAGGAAAAACTTACATAATACATTTTCAGATTTCTTATCTTATTCTTTTTTAATCTTATCTATCAAAACATACTTACATCTTATTTTTCTTTAATGATTAGGGCCAGTAGGCCTTATTGATTAAAAGAGCGAACAATTGAAGATCGGGTTGTATATATCCCCATACAATCAAAGGTCATAAACTTCTATTCAAGACCCGAAAGTGGAACGTTTATATATAACCCTATAGATGAAAGTAGACGCCACTTTTTAACCCCGTGGTTTATTGGATTGGATATTAATAAATTATTATAATATATTAAGACATACCATAATACACTATTCACTGAAATATGATCCATAGTCCAATATTTAATTTAGAAAAATTTTACACTTAACTTCTTAATTTTTAATTTTTCCTTTTCTAAAAAATAATTCATAATCACTTATCATAATTGTAAAGTTCTCATTCCATTTTCTGAATTTTCATGTACATATCTTCGCAGAAACTTAGGCATGATATAATTTTAACTTGTGAAAGGCTAACTTTGTATATGGTGCAGAAATTTAGTACAATTGATGTAGGAATTCAGCTGGCGCATGATTTCAGTTTGGTCACGTGCATGCAGAGAGCTGTATGTATATTTTAATAACATGTAAAGTATAAAATTAGTAAATTCTAGGCATGCAGGAAGACTTATATTTAATAATTTAGAACATGTATAAGCTATTGCATGAAATTAAAACATGAATTTCAGCCAAATTCAGTGAAACCCAACAAAAATCGGCAATATGGGTAATTTTCTATAATATTAGCTTATATATTAATACGCAGTGCTTAATTTTTTTAATTTTCTAAGCATGCAAGCTTATGCTGTAAGTCTAGAATCTACTGTAGCATGAGGCACAAAAGTTTATTACATGCAAGGTCATTAAATCACGAATTTAAGACATACATGCAGTTAAAATTTTAATATACGAGACATATATGTGAAGCATGGACATACCATGAATTTCTCATGAAATTTGCTATAAAATTATGAAAAATTAACATGCATGCATAAAATAACATATTAGCTTCGAAATTATAATTTGTATGAGTATTAAAACAAAAACACCTAGAAGAATTGCCAAGGAACAGCAGCAAGAGAAAAAAGAGCTTAGAGTTTATTTGCATTAGCTTGGGTTTACTTAAATTCTAGCTTAGATCACCTCAAATTCGAGTTTCTTGGCTTCTTCTCTCTTCTTCTCTCTCTTTCTCTTATCTGAATTTTATTGCAAAACTGACCAAAATTGAGCTCGGGGTCATTTTATAACAGATTGGCATGCAAGCATGGCTTGGGCCGGTATCGAGTGGCCACATTCTACTAACAACCTCTTGAGCGGCTCTCGAGTGTACCTCAAGCGTGGGGGGTTTTGCTTTTTGGGCTCGCGCGTGCGTCAAGCGCGCATCAAGCCTGTGTAAAGCCTGCATTGAGCCTCAGTTAGGCACGAGTCGTCCGATTTAAATTTTGACTCTTTTGATCCAATTTTTTACATCATTTAATTTTAAAATTATTTATATTAGCTTAATAATTATAATTATTTTAATTTAAAGACTCGAGTCTTACAATATTAATGCAACAACATAGTTAAGTTGCGACATTTACGATTACAAATGAGTTAAAGACTTTTATAATAACTTAAATATTTCACATGATAAATATTCTTCAAGCTTTTTGTTTGACATAATTGAAAGACAAATCGAGTTTAATTTTAATCAGATGAAAAGTGGTCTGACTATTTTTCAAAACTTATATTTATTAGATTTTTTTCATAAAAATAGTAATTGATGGGTACACCAATAATAAAATGTGGCCAAAGAAAGGTCAACAAAAGTTCTTAAATGCCGGTCAACGTTTAATGGCCCGCCCAAGAAGATGGGCTAAGAACTAAAAGCTGGGGCGGTCAACGTTGGCGTTGATCGTCCGCAGCTAACTGCTCACAAACGGTCAACTCGGCGTTGACTGGTTTGTTGAGCCTTTTAAACTTTGGCAATGATGGGCCTATTCCATTCTCGCCCGCACCCGCTGATTGATGGCGTGTCGCTCTCCCTTCGTTCTCCACGGCGGCCCAACAAGTTGACGGTCAACTCGCACGTTGACCGCCTGCTTCCCTCTGCTTGGCCCAAACCAGGCCCTTCTACAGTAATGGGCCTGACTCACTCAGGCCCATAGCCCAAAATGGAGGCCAACGACGGATGCCTTTCATAAGGGCGGCCAACACGCACGCAGACGGTCAACCAGCGTTGGCCGTCCGCGCTTTACATTGGGCCCTGGTGCCTTCCAGCGAAGAATTGCCCGACCCGTTTAGGCCCATCAGTCATAAAAAGGCCAACCACGATCCTTCAAGGATATTCCACGATCTCAAAAGGAATATCAGCAAGATTGGCGCCCTTCAAATAAGGAAGGCGCCAGATCCTCCCAACTTCTTGCCAGCCAAGGAACCCCAACGGTAACATGCTGGGAGGGAAAGAAGCTAACTTGGAAAGTGGTTGACCGCCTCAGAAGGAAATAATCCTCCACAATTGGGCAACAAGCATCAGCCTCCAGAAGGAAGGCCAGCGGCAGATCCTAGGGATGATCTTCCCTTCCAAAGAAGGAAGATCGCCACCTTTACCATAAAAGAGGCCCTGGATCCACCATCCAGGGCATGCTTTCTTGAATGCTTTTTTCCATGCTAGCAAAGGTTTTTTACGACGCTTTTGAACAAGCTTTCGGCATACTTTCAATTACGCCTCTCTGTTGAAACTCCCAACGCATAAGCTCTCTGCTACTCAAAACACGTTCGTCTTCAACCCTAATGGTGTGCGTGGATTAATACTCGGTGAAACGGGCGGTTGAACCATCCAAGAATCCGAACTGCTCAAGTCGGATCCGTGTACGCATCATCGCGGCGCCTGGGAAGAAGACGCTACGAAAAGCCTACCAAAAGAATGCGCACAAACTCTCTCTGTCACCTTCGCTTCTACAATGGTGAACACGAGCACAAAGCTAAGCGACCCGCTAGAGATGCTTTTTAACCCCGACCAGGGGCCATGCCATCGATGTCCTCTGCAGTCAACGGGCCACAGCGAAGTCCCACCGCCTTACATTCAACAATCTGGTGGAGCGGATGCGAAGCTAACAATCGCCTACTCCAACCGCTTTGTGAGCGTAAAGAACAGCAACAAGCGGCTCCACCAAGAGTTATTCCGGCTCCCGCCACCAAAAAAGGTGGCCGAGAGGAAGAAGAAGCCGGCCAAGAGGCCCTAAAGCTAGGAACAATCTAACTCAATCCTCCCGCGTTCTGGCCGAATAAAGCAATGGAATGCTCCGGAGTACGTCCCCGACGGAGAGCCTGTGACGGAGAAATCCTCGATACTCTCGGGCGGAAGACCGCCACACGGTCCGAGCGAGTCTCGGGATCGCCGAGATCCACAGAGGAGCGGCGGCGACTGGCCGGGCCAAACCCACTGGAAACAAGACGGAGTTGAGGGAATTTTCTCGACTCCAAGAGATCGAAAATGCCACTCTTGCGATCCGCGAGTGGACCAAATCGGAACCACGTGTTCCCGGAATGACGAGCGCCATCGACTTGGACAGTCTCCTTTCACCGCGAAATCTGAACCGCCCACTGCCAGCCAAAGTTTAAAATGCCGTCCCTTGACTTATACGATGGGCGGTGATCCGGTTGACCACCCGGATCACTTCCGCACCCATCTAAGTCTCTGAGGGTTAGAAGACTCGGCGATGTGCAGCCGCTTCCCGCTTACGGCGAAGGGAGACGCTGAATGGGTTTCACCATCTCCCTTCGAGCTCTGTCTGCCAGCTTTAGTGAACTCACGGACCTCTTCCCCGCCTCGGTGCCATCGAGCCGACGGGAAAAAACAGTAGTGGCACCTCTCCCACATAAAGCGGCAACCGAGAGAACCCACGGCGCTTCTGGATCGCTTCATGGGTGAGGCCGGAAGGATTCCTAGGATTACTGAGGAGATAAAGTTGGGCAGCTTCATCTCACCACTGACTTATGGGGATTTTTTCAAGCACTTGGCCCACAAAAATCCCCAGACATTTCGCGAGGCGGAATCCATTACCCGGGGCCTACGCTGCCGCAGTAGGGCCAACGAGGCAAAACGTCCTAACGGGCGGATCGGCCTCGGCCAACCCCTGGAGAAGGAAAAGAAAGTTGTCAAGCGAGAACACCCCCGCCGAAAGCATGGGGCCGCCAGGCCCCGTAACCACGAGACTACGGGCCCACCACCTTCACACCCTTGACGGACACGCGCTCCAATGTCCTGGCGGTCCCCGTGGAGAAAAGTTTACGAAGTGGCCAAAGACCCCGAAAAAGACTCGAAATCGGTCTAATCAGTGACTTCCACCGCTCTGTGGCCACTCAACCGAAGACCGCAAGACGCCGCAGAGGGAAATCAAGACCTGATTCGCGGGGGACATCTCACTCGATTCGTCGAGGACCTGGAAAGAACCCGGGAGCAAACATGAAGAGGGGCGGAGCGAGACGCCTCCCGGGAATCGGATCGCGGCGAAGTAGTTAACATGATCACCACCCGACACAGCCGAGTCCAGAAAACCCGAAGGAGCGGCAGATCGGGAGGAAAAGCAGCGCGCGTAGACAAACATCATCATTAGCTTTAGTGATTGTGACTCGAACCATGTAATCTCCTCCCATGCCGACCTTGTAATTTCGGCACTCGTTTCAAATGGTACTTGGACTACCACCAAGCGAGTCTTTATTGATAATGGTAGCTCTAAAGACTTGCTTTATTTGGACGCGTTCTTTAGATTAGGCTTAAAAGAATCAACTAAAACCTCCACAAGGACCTTTATACGGCCTTGACAATGTACCGTGCCCGCTCAAGGGACAATCCAACCGAAGTCACCCCGGCACCTACCCCCAAAAACAAAGAAGTCGTATGCTAACCTTTTTAGTGGTTGACTCGCCCTCTGTGTAACGCGATACTAGGCGTAGTAGCCGTGCTGGCGTTTGGGGCGATCACGTCAATTCCACATCCGAAAATAAAATTTCCAACTCCTACGGCGTCGGGAGAAGTTCTGGGAGATCAGGTCACTGGGCGGACCTGTTACCTAGTCCAGATTGCCCCTAGTGGCAGAACTGGCACGGTGGGAGAACTCGATCACAGAGACGAGACCACCTTGCAGCAGGCGCAGCCTGGTGAATCCACGGATCTGGTCCCACTGGACCCCGGGAAACCGGATAAGTGTGTCCAGATTGGCAGCTCACTCACCGGGCCGCGACGCGATGAATTGATCGCGTTTTTACGAAGGAACGCAGACCTTTTTGCCTGGACTCCCGCAGACATGCCCGGGATTTCAGCTGAGGTGACGGTCCACAAGTTGGGCCTTGATTCAGACCGAAAGCCGGTAAGACAGAAACGGAGGAACCACTCCGTTGAAAAACTGATCGCCATCCGAGAGGAGGTGAAGAAGGCTGACGCAGGCTTCATTAGGGAGTCCAAGATGCAGTTGGCTCTCAAACGTCGTCCTGGTTAAGAAGAGCAACGGGAAATGGCGAATGTCGTCGATTTTATCGACGCGTCAAATGCTGCCCGGCGACAGCTTTCCACTTGCCCCAGTTGACCTGTTTGGTTGACTCCACGGGGGCGCACGTGCCGCTAAACTTCATTGGCGCTTATTCGGGTTACAACCGGATCGAATGAGTGCGAAGGCGAGGAGCATACCTCGTTCGCGACGGATCGAGGGCACCTATTGCTATAGGTCATGCCCTTCGGGTTAAAGAACGCTGGAGCCACCTACCGGCGACTAGTGAATGAGGATGTTCGAAAAGCAAATCGGTGTAACATGAACATGGAGGTTTACGCCGACGACATGCTGCGTTAAGAGCAGCGAGTCACGGGCGACCACACGTGACTGGAAGAGTCATTTGGGGTGCTCCGCCAAAGACACAAATGAAATTAAATCCGGCCCAGTGTGTCTTCGGGGTAGCCTCGGGGAAGTTCTTGTGTTTCATCGTTTCTCGGCGAGGATCGAGGCAAACCCGAGAAAAGATTAAGGCCACCTGGTGACATGGCTCCCCCCAAGAACGTAAAAGACGTCCGAGCGATTAAGCGGGCCCTGGCCGCCTGTCTCAGCTTCCTCGCGAAGTCTGGAGACAAGTACCAGCCCTTCTTTAAAGCCTTAAGAGGACAAAGTCTAACGGTTTCCGGTGGACGGTGACCGCGACACCTTCGATGAGTTGAAGCGAAAGATCGGCGCCCCTGTTGTTAGCATCACCCAAAGACGGAAAGGAGGCTGTACCTTTACTTGGCGTGATCGGAAGCATCCTCAACTCCGTCCTCGTGCGGCCAAGAGTCCGACATCCAACAACCGGTCTATTATGTGAGCAAGACATTGGCCGCCCGAGAAACTCGCTACCGCGCTGAAAATTGCATGGCACTTATCTTGCCACAGCGAAATGAGGCCATACTTTCGGGCGCATCGCGTAGTGGTCCTTACGGACCAGCCGAAAGGCATACTCAAAAGCCCGACGTTTCGTGGCGATTGGTAAAGTGGGCCATTGAATTGGGAGAGTTCGACATTGAGTTCAGGCCCAGACCTACCATAAAGGCGCAGGCTTTGGCCGACTTCATCGTTGAGACCACAACACCCATTCAAGAGGGACAGCCCGCAGAAAACGAAGACCAGCCCGGTGAGGCCCCAGAATGGACACTCCACGTGGACGGATTGTCTGCGGACAATGGCTGTGGGGTAGGGGTGATCTTAACAACCCCTGACGGATTCGAGATCAAATATTCCCGAAACTTAATTTCCCAAATACCAACAACGTCGGCCGAGTGAAGCCCTACTAGCCGGCTGCGATTACAAAGGAGTGCTGCCAAGAGGTTGGCGGTCCACACGCTGACTCGAATTAATCGTCAACCAGTCAATGGGGCTTCGAGGCAAACAACCCTTTCTTGGCTGTGCACTGCGAAGGCAAAGAGACCATCCGAGGGCCCGACAAGTTGACCACAGTTCACGTTCCTCGAGCCGAAAATTAGAAAGCGGACAGTGGCAGAGCAAATTTCTTTGTCGAGAACCCGAGCGATGTTTTGAGGGACATGTGGGAGGTCCAGAACGCTCATAGCATAGAGAAACAGGATGCCATGCAGATTTCTAAGACGGAAAACTGGATGACTCCTTACCTTAGATACTTGGCCGATGGATCACTCCCGGAGGACACGGAAAAGGCCAAGCAGATTAAAAAGACAGCTGGCTGGTACACGGTAGTTGACGGACGACTGTATCGCCGCGGATACTCAACTCCGTATCTCCGCTGTCTATCCCCCGAGGAGGCTGACTACGCGCTGGGCGAAGTTCACCTCGGTATCTGTGGATCACACGTAGGCGGGAAGAACCTAGCCTTCAAAATTATGCGGCAGGGCTACTACTGGCCCTTAATGAAAAAGGACGCGCTTGAGTTTGTTAAGAAATGTGAGAGCTGCCAAGCTTCATGGCAACCTTCGCCACCAGGTAGTCCAGTGACCAAGTCCCTTCGGGCCGTGTCCCTTCGCGCAATGGGGCTTGACATTCTCGGCCCATTTTCCATTGCCACGGGACGAGAAAAATTCATCATAGCGGGCATCGACTACTTCACTAAGTGGGTCGAGGCCGCCTGCTCACAAAGATCACAGAACACAATGCTCTAGAGTTCCTTCGCCAGAGCATTGTCTGCAGATTTGGCGTCCCTGAGGTAGTGGTAACCGATAACGGGACCCAATTTTTGGGAAAACGCTTCACCAAGTATTGCACCAGCCTTGGAATCAGGCTGGTCCACACTTCGGTAGCATACTCCCAAGCCAACGGACAGGTGGAGGTCACAAACCGTACGCTACTCCACGGGTTAAAGACTAAGTTGGAGGACGCTGGGGGCTCCTGGGCTGACGAGCTCCCATCCGTCCTCTGGTCTTATCGTACAACCCCGAAGGAACCAACGCGCGAGACGCCCTTCAGCCTATGTTACGGGACTGAAGCGGTAATTCCTATTGAAATTGGGCTCCCAAGTCTCAGAGTGGAGTCCTTCGACCCACAGACCAACTCCCAGAAAATCAAGGAGCATTTGGACTTGCTAGAGGAAGCCCGCGACGCCGCCAGAATACGGACAGCAGCATACCAAGACCGAGTTGCCCGATACTATAATAAAAAGGTAAAAGTCCGGCAATTCGACGTTGGGGACTTAGTCCTACGAGGCATCGAGGCCACAGTAAGCCAGGGCCGGCCAAACAAGCTCTCTCCCAACTGGGAGGGACCTTTCCTCGTCTCCGCCGTCCTGCGCAACGGAGCATACAAACTCCGGAACCAAGACGGAAAGTTGGTCCCACGAACGTGGAACGCAACCCACCTGAAGCGCTACTTCCAATAGGGAACCCAGGTACGCACTTACTCGCTCCTGTGCATTCATTCATGTGCTTGTTTTCACTTTGAAAAAATGGGAGTTTACTTAGCATATAGAATCCTAGGTTATATGAACTGCGTTTGCCTTACAGGTATCCATCCGACCTAGACTGCCCCGAAATCGGGAGGGTCTTCACCCTCTCGTTAAACCCTAATCATCTAGGTGGCCCAAAAAGTGGTCTGAAATCCTGGTCATCCAGGTGGCCCATAAGCGGTCTTAAACCTTAGTCATCTAGGTGGCCCATGAGCGGTCTGAAACCCTGGTCATCCAGGTGGCCCATGAGCGGTCTTAAACCTTGGTCATCCAAGTGGCCCATAAGCGGTCTTAAAACCCTAGTTATCTAGGTGGCCCATGAGCGGTCTGAAACCTCGGTCATCCGAGCGACCCAATAGCGGTCGTATTAAACCTTGGTCATCCAAGTGGCCCATAGCGGTCTAAAAACCTTAGGGGGCAAGAATGGCACACGCGACGACCTCTTTTCGGGGAGCAGCAACGTCAGTCAACGACGATCGAAGGGAGAAGCATTCTTTCTCCAACATTGGCAGCCCAAGTCTTCACTCGAACGGCGCCACCAAGTTGGTTCTTACAGCCGCCTACCTGACTTAGGGATCTCACTCCTTAAGCAGCTAGCCAACCAAGCTGGCTACCCCACGCACCAACCTCCTTTATGAAAGGATGGCGTGATTAAACAATAAACGAGAAGCGTTCCTTCTCAAACACTGACTGCCCAAGTTTCCACTTGGACAGTACCGCAAGGTTGGTCAATGCAACCACCTGCCAAGCCTGGGGGCTCAGCTCCTTAGGCAACCAAGTAACGGTCGCCGGCCAACCAAGTTGGCCGCCCCATACAACGACTCATGCAAACAACAAACACAAAGCAATAAAAGGCAATGGACACTGGACTGAGAAAGAGCTCCCATTTCATTAAGTATGTTACAATTTACATACTGTCCAAAAAACAAAAGGGAGTACAAAAAGCTATAATCTTTGGCACCATTCTCGATCACGGGGCTCTCCCATGTGTCTTCCTTACGCAGCCGCGGTTTCTTTGATTAATAAACTCCACCCAGGAAGTCGAACGACCAACCGCGCGACGTGGCGTCCAATGTTGAGCCGTCCAACAAAGCGCGTGTAGTGCGCCGCCTGACCTCATGAAGGCTCTCCGAGTAGCTGCCTGCTTCTCTCGGCGGCGGCTCGATCTGCGAGGTTTGATACCGTTTTCATTCGATCATCCTCCTCCTTTAGGCGAGCAACCTCCGCTTTTAGCTCAACAACCTCCGCCTTGACTCGGCGTTCTCGGCCTCCACTCCCGCCATGATAGCCTCAAGAGGTACTGCTCACGGAGCTCCTCCCCGAGGCGGCCGCCTTGGCATCTAGCCGAGCTATTTCTGCCTCTTTCTCGGCCTAGTGCCTCGTCGTGGCCGCACTATTGCCTTAAAAAGTGCAAGAGGCGACCTTCAACTACCGCACAAACAACAACAAACAAAAGATGGGTTAGAAACCTTGAAGGGACAAGGTATGGGGAGTCAACCGTCAAGAATCATACCTCCAAAAATTTTCTCGTGGGTCCCTTTAGGCCTGGCCTCCGACCGTGCTCGGGATGGCGGAGGGCCAGAGCATCCTCTCGCGCCGAGCACACCGGGCCTCCTCCGAATTCTCTCCAAGGACTCATCATCCTCAACGCGCAAATGCTCCTCTCTTGCAGCCTGCTGGAGCGAGGCTGCGGCGGGTTTCTTCCTCCCGCTGCCTTTGGGGCAAAGGTTGGTGAATCGGCTCGTGACGACGGCTCTATAATATAAATGCGTGAACCTCGAGCACGTCGCGAGTCAATGGGGCTACTGCGCATCCCATCCGAGCGCGCTGAGTCGCCTCTTTCGCCCGCAGCTGCGCCGACTCCTACGGCATCCGCCACCTGTCCTCAACGGACCTCTCCTCTCCCGGAAGTCTTCCGACCACCGCAAATCCCGGCAGACCACAAGGTCAATTTGTGAAGAAGAAGAAGATGAGGGCGTGGCACGCCCTCTTAGCAGCCTCCTCCCGAAGACATTGGCGGATGAGCAACTTCTTTGAGTCATCGAGCCTCAACATTTTAATCGGAGGGTGCGGCTTCTGAACCGGGGACGGCGGTCCCCATTTAACCTTTCTGGTTTCCTCAGGGGAAACCAAAAAATCCCTCCTAAACTCGTCGGGATTTTGCCGTATCGCCTTGGTTAGCCAGGCGTAGGCGGCACTCTCCGCCGCAGACGGCGTACCTAGATGTATGTCCGGGACCTTACCCCAGTCTCGCGCGATAGGCCACTTGTCTCCCACCTTTACAAAGAAGAACCGGTTTTTTCAGTTTTTCAGGGAGTCGTGGATGGCCTTATTTATTTTCATCCCCTTACGGGGGCTGAGTGAGATCCACTCCGCCCCCTGAGTTACCTTAAAAATGCCCTTAAGGCTGGACATCCTGAACTTATGGCCAATTTTTCGGGAAAAAATACACAGGGTGCAGATATACCTCATTGCATTGGCATGAAGCTGGGCCATGGGTACTTGGAGGGCCGCCATGATCGACTCAAGCTCCTCCGGCAACGGCAGGCAAAGGCCGCTCCTTAAGTGAGCCTCATAAACGGTAAAATAGCCCTCCGGTGGGAAAGAGGCTTTATCGTCCACGCCCGGGACCTTCCAGGCCATCTCTTTCGGAATGTTGAATTCGACGCACAAGGCCTTAATATCATTTTCCCTCAAGTCAGATGAGAAATCCGCCACGGAAGCCATGATCGGAAAAGGCTTTAGGGTTTCTTCGAAGGAATCAGCTGGGAAACAAGAATGAGGAAGACGAAAGGCTTGGAGGCGTAACTGATTTCAAACAAAACGGAAGGAAAACTTAAGCGCTAAGCATGCAAAGGACGCCGTCAGTCTTGCCACGTGTCATCTCCTCATTTGACCCAGCCAAAGGACGGGACTCTCGCACGAAACCCCTCATTAATGGCACCGTCAGAATTGCCACGTATCGCCACTCCACTTGACCCCCCGAAAGGACGGATCTCTGGCGCATTAATGACCCGAATCTCCTCCCAACCAAAGGAGGACATGTGTCGCCGCCTTGCGATCGCCAAAAGTCAGAAATCATTCCCGAGTTGGCAAAGACGGTCAACACCCCGGGTACCGGGAATTGACCAGGGCGGTCAACAATCACGGAACGCCGGAATGGACCGGGCCGGTCAACAATTCTCAGTACTCGAATCGACCGGGACGGCCAATAATTACGAACATCGGAATTGACCAGGGACGGTCAACAATTACGTACTCGAATTGACCGGGGCCGGTCAACAATTTTTGGAACACCTAATTGACTGGATGGTCAACAATTCTAGTACTCCTAATCGCCAAAACGGTCAACAATTCCTCGCCAAGCCCTCCTTCACTCCTTTATAAGTTCCCACAGGAATCTCAAGGCAAGGAAAACGTCCCATCATGAACATACTGGAGGCCAGAAATCTGACCACCAGCATGGGGGGCTAGTGATGGGTACACCAATAATAGGCTGGCCCAAAGAAAGGTCAACAAAAGCTCAGAAAGGCCGGTCAACGTTTCTAACGGCCCAGTAAGAAGATGGGCCCAGGAACTAAAAGGCCTAAGGACGGTCAACGTTAGCGTTGGCCCAGTAGCTTAACTTGCTCACAAACGCCAACCAACTCTGGGCGTTGACCGCTTTGTTGAGCCTTTAGAGGCTTTGCAATGTGTGATGGGCCTATTCCATTCTCGCCCGCAGCCCACCGATTGATCGCCGTCGCTCTCCCTTCGTTCTCCGACGGCGGCCAACAAGTCGACGGCCAACTCGAGGCGTTGGCCGACTGCTCCCTCTTGGGCTGGCCCAAACCAGGCCCTTCTACGAATGGGCGACGACTCGAACAGCCCAAAATGGAGGCCAACGACGGATGCCTTTCATAAGGCGGCCAACACGCACGCAGACGGTCAACCTGTGCGTTGGCCGTCACAGCGCTTTACACATCAGGCCCCGAAAAGCCTTCCAACAAGAACGGCCCGACCTTTAGGCCCATCCGGTCATAAAAAGGCCAACCACGATCCTTCGAGGATATTCCACGATCTCAAAAGGAATATCAAGCAAGATTGGCGCCCTTCAATAAGGAAGGCGCGCCGATCCTCCCAACTTCTTGCCCAAGGAACCCCAACGGTAACATCTTGGGAGGAAAGAAGCACTTGGAAAGTGGTTGGCACCGCCGAGAAGGAAATAATCCTCCACAATTGGGCAACAAGCATCAGCCTCCAGAAAGGAAGGCCACGGCAGATCCTAGGGATGATCTTCCCTTCCAAAGAAGGAAGATCGCCACCTTTACCATAAAAGAGGCCCTGGATCCACCATCCAGGGCATGCTTTCTTGAATGCTTTTTTCCATGCTAGCAAAGGTTTTTCTGGACGCTTTCGAACAAGCTTTCTGGCATACTTTCAATTACGCTCTCAGCATTGAAACTCCCAGAACTGCATAAGCTCTCTGCTACTCAAAACACGTTCGTCTTCAACCCTAATGGTGTGCAGGATTCGTACTCAGTGAACGGAGCCGGTTCAAACCATCCAGAAAAATCCGAATCTGTTCGAAGTCGAATCCAGGTACGCATCAGTAATAATTTTATTTTTAATTTTTTATAATATAAATATTTAATATTTAAAAAATATTTTATATTAATTTCAATAAAATAAAATAAAGATGGATGAGTCATCATCGAGATTTGCTGGTGAACGGAAATCCGCGTGGGAGGGCCGCCTCGTTCCCTCGTCAACGCGTCTCGCTGTTGGCAGTGTTGGGTAACGCAGCTCCTTCGATCTGTCACGCAGCTCTGTGTGTTGAATTTCGCCGCCCTGGGCATAGCTCTCTGAGAATGGCAGTCGAATCATAGGTATTGTAAATCTCTTTTTTCCCCTCCTGTTCTTTGCTACTAATGAAGTCGCCGTCTTTCTCTCTCACAAATGGCATAGTCTTTCTATACTTTTCGTGGACCCGTGATTTACTCCAGTCGGTGGATGCTTGCTGCCGCTCTGGTTCTGGTAGCTCTGCCCTAGGAGTCTAATTCTCAAGACTAGTAGTTCAGGAACTAATTTGATGAATTATTCTTCTGATTGATGAATTCCGAGCGTGCTGCCACCGGTTTCGGGAACTGCTGTTTTGCACGTTGAGTTTGCAGTTTATGGGGTTAATTGGACATCATTCCTCTCTGTTTGTATTGCATCAGAGGAATAACTGATCAATTCTTGATGAAACTTAGGTTATTGTTTCTTTCTAGATCAGGCTGTTAATGGATCAATTGCTGTTGAATTTTATGATTGATTTCGCTGAATGAAATTGGAGGGAAGGAAAAGGCATGAAGGTGGAGAGAGAAATTCACAAACATCAAGAAGCAAATAGGTTGAAATGTAGACATATACGTGGATGACATGCTATTCAAAAGCTTACTACCTATCATTGTATATTCTTGCGATGATCAGTACATGAGGGTGCTTAACCATTGCAACAGCTCATTTAACGGAATAGCAGAACAACTGCTAGCTCAAACTGAACCAATAGATTGCTAAGCACTATAGCTAATACAAGCACGGACCCAGTGTATTCAGGTTGACCAGAAGCTCTTCCATCCTTTCTTGTTGATCTTGACTCAGCAGCTGCAATACCTGATGCATGAATCTCCGGCTTGAAAAGATCCTTGTCTGCAAGGATTATACCCAGGAATCTAACATTCATAAATGAGGATTACAATCTGATAGCTTCTTCTGGAGCGGCATTGGATCATTGAGTGAGATTTGTTTGATTGCATGATTGCGTCTTTTGACCAAAACAACAATAGGTTGCCATGGCAATTGGTCATCAGAAATAACCCAAGCAAGCTTGGTGGATGGATTCCTTTATGATTATGACAGTTTCTTCTAAGGATCGTGAAACAGGGAAAACTAGGTGAATGAAAGAGTCTTCTGGTAGCCACAAAATTTTGCATACTTTCTTAAGCAATTGAGTTATGGGGAAAGGACAACAACACCTGGAAAAATGCCCTAGAGGAGTTCTCAGGGCTCTTGAAGTATCTTTGAAAGGCTCCAACTTTTAAGTACACCAAATAACCCACTTCAACTGCCCTGTTAGATGTCTTTAAGACCACTAAGATATTTAATCTGTATCATATGTAAGGATATGTGAGAGGATGAAACAGAGTCAAGGAAGGGGCAGAGGCAAATGAAGAAGCATTTAAAGGAAATTATCTAGTCTAATATTGCATATGTTGTGCTAGAAAAGGAATTGAGGTGAAAAATCCTTCTAGTGGACTCTTTGAACAGGAAAAGGCTTACTTTGGTCTGTTTCCTTTTTATACTAATTTGGACATAATGATAGCTGAACTTTCCTTAATAGCATGTGAGAAGAAATCCCCTCAACACTTTAAAGAAGATGTCTTATGCCAGCTTTGCATAGCTTAAACTGTAGATAATTAGTAGTCAGCCCATTTCCCAAAATGAAGGGGCCTGGAAACTTCATTGGGAAATGGAGGGGCCTGAAAACGTCATTCTAGATTTTGACCAAAGAAAATATATAATTCTTTGCAGAAGTTTTAGGAGATATGACGGATTTTTTTTTGTTTTTTTTTGGTAAGTAATTATGATGGATCTAAGGTTTGTATGGTGAAATCAGATGCATAGGTTGAATATGATTCTTAATGCTTACTCAAGCTTTTATCTGTGTAATATAAACCTTGCTGCCAATAAGCAAGTGGTATCAAGCCTGATTCCAAGCTCTCGCTGTGCAGGCAATGATTGATTTTGAGTTGCTTTAACATTCTGCTTGATGTGGGTTTTGATGTTGATGCTGTAGATTAAAACTATATACGGCCAGCCCCTTCTAAATTTAGTGTAATTCATGATTTTTAAACTCATTGGTGCAAAAATTAAACTAAGATTTAATTGTTATTGAAGCAACATGGTTAAGCAACTTTTAACAACGGTGATGCGTGATTTAGTAGACTGTCTGAAATTTCTTGGGGCTTTTTGGCAGAAGTGATATACACGCTTTCTTTCCCATGTGGTGAAAAGGTTCATAGAAACTGCCCTGGGCCTGGGAAGCAAAGGGAATAATCTCAATTGCTTATCCTCCGCACTTTTTTTCCTCTGTTTCTGTTCCACATGTGCTCTGCTTGCTGTTTGCGCTTTGCTTTCTTTTTATGGCTACGGAAAGGAAGGGAATAATCCCCATTGCCTGTTTGCTATTGACACTTTTCTCGGCGTTGGCACTTTACTCTCTTCTTATGCTTCATTGGACGGTTTGGATGTATCACACTGAAGATTATACTTCATGAGTGAGATAGATTTGAATTAGAGGAAAGCCGGAATATTAGTAGTGCTGTTTAAAATCTTGATTGGAAGCTTTATTGATTTGGTCTGGTTGACTGAAAAACCATTTCTTACACGCAGTTTAATGTCACTGGAAATGCCTTTTACGCTTGCTATAAGGGCATTCAGTGAAGATTGAATGAGACTGTTAAATCTTTAAGTGGGTCCCCTCCCCCCTGCAAGATTGTCAAGCTGGAAAGAAACTATATTCCTGAAAAGACATTATATTCCTGAAAAATACTCTGATGTAATTATCACTGGCTGCCTGGTTTCTATTATCTACTGGCAGTTAGTTTCCTTTTATATCCTGTTCAGTGCCATGGAAATGGAGTTTCTAAAAATCCATGCCAAGACAAGAGACTCGTTGGAGTTTTTAGTGGCATTTCCATTGGAAATGGAGTGCAAACATCACTTATGTGATGATGCACTCACTCAAAGTTATGGGTTGTGTGTAATATTTCTTAAATTATTCTAAAATTCCATTCACAGCAAGGGGCTTTGAAGTTTTTGATTAATAAAGGTCAATTGGGAGTTAGAAAATTCTCCAACTTCTTCATGTTGATGTGTAGAACAGTGCTTCTTGATACTCAGAGGGAGAACTGTGATATATGCAGCATTGAAGTTGAAAGGTGGTTTGATGTTGAGCTTTATTGTCATGGCTTGTCAGCTTAAATGTAAGAGAGCTGAGGCTGCTGTCCTTCCGTCGTGCACCATTTCTGCTCCTGTTATGATGAAAATTTTGCTGGGTACGCAGCATGCTGGTGGGTTTTGGATCATTGACAACCTTTAAAGAAGGGGAATCTTTTCCCGTTAGTGTAAGTTATTTTTTTGAGGATGTAGCTGAGCTGGCAACCTGGCTGATGACTTTTTATTCTGGTGCTTATTGGACTAGAGAGAAGCACCTTGGGAAATTACCTGCTTTATCATTGACTACCTTTAGAGAAGGGAAATCTTTTCCAGTTAGCATATGCTATTTTTTTGAGGATGTAGCTGAGCTGACAGCCTGGTTTATGGCTTTTTGTTGTGGTGCTTATTGGACTAGAGAGAAGTACCTTGGGAAATTACTTGCTTTATCGTTGACAACCTTTAGATAAGGGAAATCTTTTCCAGTTAGCATATGTTATTTTTTGAGGATGTAGCTGAGCTGGCAACCTGATTTATGACTTTTTGTTCTGGTGCTTATTGGACTAGAGAGTAATACCTTGGGAAATGACTTGCTTTACCGTTGAAACTTTCTGGGTGATAGAACAGCTGATTGAGGATGAATTTTATGGGTATATGCCTGTAAAATATATTCCTTGGGCTAACCTTCTCATAATGGTAATGATTTTTCCTTCATGGTCTTTAGTCATTAGTTCAAACCCATGAAGGTGTCTCTTTGTATTACGGGAATAAGACTGCATACATGACTCTTAGTGGAGCTTGCAATGCATGAAGTCTTGTGTACTATGTTGCCCTTTTCATGCTTGTACATGGAGAGAAAGTAGTTCTTACCCGGATTCATCACATGTTTTTTCTGATTTTTAATGTTTATGAATAAAAGAGCTTTTGAGGTATAAGTGTCATGACCCCAATGCAAACATATCAATTTACGACGTCAAAAGACTTACCAAATATTGGGATTCAACTCTGCACCAAAATTGTTAGATGAGCCAAGATAACCTGTAAAGTCTCAGGATATGGCCATCACTCTTTGAATGGCCATAGCTCAATTTGCTCACAAAAAATCCATGCGTAAGGTGAAGCATCCATATCTAATGATTGAATATTTACAAAGCAACAAGGAACATAATTTAAAGTCCATAACCATAATTATAAATGTTTTAAACTATCAAAAGATTAGTATATATTTCAAAGCCAGCTACGATTGCATTGATACAGGACCATCCTAGAATGATTTCTTCACAAATAATTAACTTTCTATCTGACAATCCTACAAGAGCATCCAAGCCTACTAATTTGAAATATTACAAAACATGGTAAGAGTTAGCCTAACGTTTAGCAAAGTATATATATATTGGAATACTACTACATTTGGATAAATTCGAATTGGATTCAAATATTTCTTATTCATTCCTGCAAAACGGAAAAATTCTAAAAACTTATGTAATTAAAAAAAACTATTAATATTTTATATTTTATTTTTTATTAGAGAAAAAAAGGACAAATATCAACCCTCTTGGTAGAACAAGAAATTGGTTATTGTTCCTTTTATTTTTTTCAAAAACTCTTGTACACTAATATTGAAATTTTATCCATTTGTAGATGGAGCTTTGATAGCAACTAGATCTAGAGAAAGTTATGAGCATTGCGTTCATGCATAATTTTCATATTAAGGTTAGCATGGTTAATGATATTAGTCTAGGTATTAATTATACGCCATTGACTATCAATTATAGATTGGTCGAAATTGAAACTATTTAAGTTGAAAGTCATAGTACTAATACCTAAAGTAGTAAACCAAATACCTATTAGTTGCTAAGTAGCTAAAAAGAAATGTAAAGAGCGAGAATTTTGAAACTAGCATATTGGAAGATCGATCGGCCAAATAACCATGAGTAGATATGATATTATAAGTTTCTTCCTCTTGACCGAATTTGTAACCTTCATTAGCAGATTCATTTTCGGTGGGATATATACATATATATACACACATATGTATATATATACATACGTATATATATGCTTACGTACGTACATACATGTATACATACATGCATGTATATATATAAGTATATATGTATATATACACGTATGTATGTATATTTATATATGTGGATTTATATGAATAAAGCAAGAGAAAGGACGGTAATATATATATACATATATATATGTATATATGTATACATACATACATGTATATATAAGTATATATATATACATATGTATGTATGTATATGTATGTATGTATGTAGATTCATATGAATAAAACATGAGAAAGGACAGTAATAATCAGACGTGAAAATGCTAGAAATGTCAATATATTGATAGATATGTTTCAAATACATAAGAACTTAGTGAGAACACCATTACCAAAGGTCGAATATCGAAAATTGGGTTATAAATGTTTTTCTATAACATTGGGCTGAATGTCACTATTCAAGACACGTGGATGGATCGATTAATAATATTTCCTATAGACAGAGTTAAACACAACTTTTCTAATTCATGGATTTTATATTTCTAAACTCCACAACAAAATAACAAATACATGAAATTTTCCTAAACTTGGAAAATAGATAGTCCTTACAAATTTAAGATAGAGTATTTTGTTAATATACTTGAATAAAATGACATGCAATGCCAAATAATGAAAATTTCATGATTTTGTGACAAATTTTATAAATGTAGGTACAAGCCTTCAAATCTCATAAACGAGAGCCAAAATTTCACATGCATGCTAAAATAAGTGAGATGTAACACCAGAGAACAACATACATGTAAATAGGGAAGAAATAACCGAAATATTTCAATAGTAAATGGAGAAATGGGTTCAGATGCACTTGTCTTAACTCAAATATTACCAAAATCTATCATGAAATCGATTTAAAATGAACTTCTTTCACTTTCTCTCTCATCTTCTTTATTTTCTTTCTTTTCTCACTCACTTTTCTCAAATCTCAACAAAAAATTATCCAAAATCACAAAGAAATCACTTGTATAGGCTGACATGTGAGCATCAGTCATGTGCTTATCAGTCATAGACACAAAACATATGAATGCATGAGAGCCCCTTACATCACGTACAAGCCTTGCCTATTTTGTTAGTTTAGATAGGAGTGTGCCTCTACCGCACACGCGTACAACTTCTTTTGTTATTCATGCACTAGCGTTACTCATGCCACACTTGAGTCTCACCCATTTTGTTATTTATGCACAAGCGCTACTTATGTGCTGGTTAGATATTGGTCTTCCTTCCTTCAATACATATTTTTTTCCAAACACAAATTTCCTCAAAAATTATCTAATACAATTTAATTTTGACATCATAATACATAATTAGGGGATCAGGTGTTAATAAAATAGTGTTGTTAAAGGTGTTCTTAGTCTTGTTGGTAGAGTGTAGCGCCTTGCTCATATCTCGTTGTTGCATATTTCATGAGATGAGGGCCTTTTTTGAGGCGCAAGGCATGCACCTTTAGAGCTTCATAGATTTTTTTTTAATTGAAAATTTATCTTGTTTGATTATTTATTTGGATTATTGTTACCTTTAGTACCAATCCTTGGATAATGATAACATATGAAAAAACTGTCATCGAAATAAGCTTAAATTTATTTCTACATATGATTCTAATTTATAGGATTTTTTTTTGTTAGAGCTGTTAAGTAAATAAGCCTACACTTCAATATAGATTTAGAATTAATGAATGCCTTATCAAGAGGGAGATCTTTATCCGTTTCGGCAAGTTCCTCTAGTGTTACTCCATTAGAGCTTATAGATGACAATGATGCTAATTTAGAAGAGACAATTGAAGATGAAAAAGACTTTGGAGCTTGTAAATCTAATGAAGTGGAATAAGATGAACTCTTGGTTGTTGATGATGATGAATATTAATCTTTGCCTGGAGTAGTTTGGCAATAGTATTTTAACTTGCAAATTAATACTGTTTTTGTGTGTTTGGTAGTAAATTGTGCTTGTTAATTAATATCGTTATTAGTTGAACTATGGGGATATTATTATTGTCCAGGCTATATTTTTGGACTTTCTTATTCTATTACTAATTTTAGCATTTGGAAATTGATTATAAAAACAAATTATATTGATATTCCATTAATGTGAGCCTTTGCGCCTAGACTCTAGGGACCCTTTGCCCTTAGTGTGCCATTGACAACAATGCTCTAGAATATGTTGCTTAGTTTAGAGAATTTCGATCTAGTGGGCATTGCTTTGTGGAAACTCAAGCTGCCAGAAAGATTTATCTGTGCTTTGAATATATCACTCTCTTATTTTGAGTTGGCAACCTATTTTGTGCTCTTTAGGAATTTGCAAAATAATTCCGGGAGGTGGTGATAGAACCCAAAGTGGTATATGGGGTGTCTATTCAGGTTGGAAATAGACTACTGCAGTGTACAAAATGAGGGAACTAATTTGTAGTGCAGGTTCCAGGTTCTATTTGATGGTTCTCTGCTTCCAAACCAGTGAATTGACCTACAACATAATCCATATACCTATTTATAAACTAATGATATTGGGTAGTTTCAACATTTTCAAACTTGCAGTTGCAATTGATCATGATCTTTCGACTTTCTCTGATTTCTCTTTGAGGGACATTACATCATATATGAAGTCTGCATGGATTTAGATATATTGAAGACAGGGAGGATACTGATCTTGAACTTGCTAGGAACAAGGTTACCTCACTTAGCAACCACAAGGTTTTCTTAGTGTCCTTTGACATTTACTCTAATACATAGATTTGTCACAGTTGGCAAAAAATATTTAATAAAATAATTTGGAAGGTCTTTGATGATTTCCTCCGTAGTAAAAATTGAGTGATACTCTTGAAGTTTTCCTATTGTCCAACACATTCTAAAAGCCAAACACACTACACCTTATTGCTTTGCTACATAATGGTCATATTTCAATAAAGGCCAATATCGTTATATAACAACCATGGATGAAAATATTAGTGCCAGTATTGATTGTTGTGTATTCGTATTGATCAGATCGAGCAATACATATTGATGTCGGTTACAAAGGTTTTTTTATGATGCATAACAAGATGAATTGCGAGACATCAACTTACATATTTGCCGTTTTAGGTGGATCTGCTGATTATTTTGAATCACCTATATGTTACTATTGTACCATATACAATATATTATGATTTCGTCATGATGTCAAAAAATATTAATATCAAAGGCTTGATACTAATATGTATCGGCAGATATTGATGATAACGGCCATAGTGAGCTATAGATATACTTTTTGGAATTTTAATATTGTTCCGGCTCTATATTGAATTAGCACCTTTCATATCAAGATCAGCCGGTTAGAGAGGCTTCTTCCAGAGGCATAGGCGTCCCCTCTGCTCTACTGAACCCTTAGACTTAGTATGTATTGGCTAATATCTTTTCCATCATTATTAGTTGGGAACTAACCTTATTACTCCCATTCTCTGGGTTGCTGGAGTCTTTATTTGTTTGCTTTTGAGGGAGATTTTATTAATGGATGAAATCTGATTGGATGAGATGAGATCTTATTCTACATCAGAGCAACTAATGATTGCAGGGCAAAGATGAAGCCTTACTGGTGATGTGACATCAAAACAATTGAGGGACTGTTGAGAGATTGGTGGGATGCTTAGTCCGCAATGAATGAGGACCGAATTGAGGAATGCAACGAAGTGAGCAGCAATAAGATCTGGCAGGAACTGATAGTCAAATTCTTCCTGTTATATTCATATGTTTGTTGCTGCTAGCAATTTTTTGCTTGTATTGGGATATAGGCACCTAGCTATGAGCTACGCAGATTTCTCAGGATGTTTTGTATTTCTTGTTTTCTGCTGCCTTGTTCCTGAATAATTATCTCTTTGTTATAGACTTCCCATTGCTGTTAATTACATATATGGACTTGTAATTATGCCCTCTACATGGATGTAAGTTGTCTAGTAGTATTCATCTGAGAATGCTGCTTCTATTCTGAGTTCCAATTTACTGGAATGAAGTGTCTTATGTGTTCGTTAACATTGCTTTTTTGCAATCTCTAAGAGGGCTTTGTATGGGTAGGTCAGGTTTGTCACATGGGAGCAATGTAATTGAAAGAGGATTGACGAAGAGCAGAGTGATACTATATCATGACAACTGACAATCCTGGGCGTCCAAATTTCCTTGGCAGGCCAGCTGCTACACCCTCTGCAGCAGCACCCCATCAAGCTGCAAGCCCCTTCTCATCATCTATGCCTGTAGTTAGACCTGAGAACTCTAGTTTTAGACCACCTCCAACTTCTGCTTCCCGTACTATGGCACCTTTGTCATCTTCGAACCCTGTGTCTGGGTCTGAGGCTACTGGATTTAATCCAAACATGGCAGTTAGGTTTGACAATCCACCTTCTGCTCCGCAACAAGTTTCACAGGCATTGAATTATTTCCAGAGTTTTCCGACACCACAATTTCCAACAACAGCTCAAACAATGCCTATCCGGGTACCTCCTGCTGGGCCACCTAATTTAGCTCCACCATTGCAGTCAAATATGCCCTCACAAAATCAACCTTCTGTTGGTCATTCATCAACTTCCATACCTTCTTTCGTTCCCCCCTCTCAAACACCATTTCAAATGGTATCTCCTCCACAAGGATATGTTGCAGCACCCCTTTATCGTCTTCCTCTTATTTTAGACAACAGGGAGGTTATATTCCACCTCCTCCCCTACCAGGTATTACAGGGCTGCATTCAGGAGAATCGAAGCAACAGCCGATTTCTGGGCCTCCTGCAGGTGTTTTGCAGGGCTTGGTAGAAGACTTTAGCTTTTTATCTCTCGAGGCTGTTCCAGGTTCAATGGATTCGGTACTTGATTCTAAAGCATTGCCAAGGCCGCTCAAGGGTGATGTGGAGCCGACAATTCATTGGGATATTTATCCGATGAATTGTGACCCAAGATATTTACAACTTACTACTAGTTGTATACCAAATTCCCAATCATTGCTGTCAAGGTGGCATCTACCTCTTGGAGCTGTTGTTTGCCCGCTTGCTGAAGCTCCCGTTGGGGTTAGTATTTCTACTTTTCAAGAAGTCTTAGTTTGGGGCATTCTATTCTTATTATTTTCTGTACTAAGTTTACCTGTTTTCAGGAGGAAGTGCCAATAGTGAATTTTGTTTCAACTGGCATTATTCGTTGTAGAAGATGCCGAACATACGTAAATCCATATGTGACATTCACAGATGGTGGAAGAAAGTGGCGTTGCAACATATGTGCTTTCCTTAACGATGGTAATGCATTGAAAATTCAGTAATACATTCGAGAATTCTTCATTTTTCATTTGAATGATGCCTACTCATGCATGTAGTTGTTTATGGATCTCTCCATGGACTCTCCTTTCCCCCTCCCCCTCTCAATTTTTTTGCTTTCTTGATCATACTAAAGTGATTAGATTTCCTTTTTCACAAATTATTGTTGATTTTTTCGTTTGTATTTTGTGATCATCTTGTCGCTAAAATCACCTTAAGCTTCAATTTGGCCAACTCCATGTGTGTTGCTTGATGCTTGATGTGTTGTGACATTGTCATTCTAAATGGGAGAATGTTTCTGTGACATTGTCTTTCTAAACGGGAGAACGTCTATGTTGCTGCTTGTTGTTAAATTTTAACAGTTACACTTGCACTTGGTCATTTTTTGTGATGCCGTTTTAATTTTTAAAGTTAGTGAAGCTTGGATGTTTTGCAAGGCATTGATGTGAAATTTAAAATTCTCTTGTGCAGTACCTGGTGATTATTTTGCCCATTTGGATGCGACTGGAAGAAGAATTGATTTGGACCAAAGGCCTGAACTTACCAAGGGTAGTGTTGAATTTGTTGCACCAACTGAATATATGGCCCGGCCACCTATGCCGCCTCTCTACTTTTTCCTTATTGATGTGTCAATCTCATCTGTTAGAAGTGGTATGCTTGGGGTGAGCGGTTTTCATTCCTGGGCAATAGCTTATGTCACAGTGCTTGCATGATTCTTATGCAAGGATAAATTTGATAATTCTTTTTTTCCTGTTGAATTGCTTGCTAGATTTGCATTATTCAAGATGGAATACATATATTGTGTTACTGCACATATATGTGGCTCTTTTTTCCACTGTCGGCATAGCTCAGGGCAACAAGATAGGAAGAAGGATGAAGGGACTTGAAATTTGAAATTTTATGCACTTTGCTCTTGCAAATATCACAAGATTATATGAGTATATATACTACTTTTGGATACAAGCATATTCTCAATATATGAACCACTTTAAAGCATCCGGTAAATATAAATATTTTAACCACCTAGATATATAGGTTAAATAAAGTAAATACTTTAATATACATTAACTTGGTTCATCACACACAAGTTTCATGAACCTTAAATTAATGTGTCCATTAAACTAGGAAATAAATTTAATTCTCACTAGTCCCCTCAAATTTAATTCCTATTAACTCCAAGCATCTTTCTCAATCTTGTGAAAGTATCATACTTGAGATGCTTTGTAAAGATATCCGCAATTTGACCATGACTCTTCACATACTTCATCTCCACGTCATTCTTCACAATGCAATTTCGAAGGGAATGATACCTGGTATCAATATGCTTGCTTCTATCATAGAAGACTTGGTTCTTTGCCAATATAGTTGCTGACTTGTCATCAACAAATATCTTTATAGCTTCTACTTATTTCACATGTAGAAAGTGTCACAATTGGTTGCTTTTTCAAACATCAAGTTGTATTCCCCATGTAGAAAACAAAATTGTAGTATTCTTCCGGTCATCAATATCTCCATCCCAATCACTATCACTATAGCCCATGAGCTTATATTCCGTAGAAAATGAATAAAATAGACCATAACCAATTGTACCTTTGATGTAATGGAGGATTCGTTTAGCCGTTTTAAAATGTGTCTTGGTCGGTGTCTCCATAAATCATAAAACCCAACTCCAAAAAGAATTTATGGCCGTGTGCGAGTCAAGTATATCAAAATTCTAACTAGACTTTTAGAAGTCATAGAATCTACCTTTTCTCTAGATTCATTCTTGGATGACTTCAAGCCACATTACACCTTGGTGTTCACAAATTGACAATTTTTCATCTTAAATTTCTTAAGAATTTCTTTAGCAAATCTTTCTTGGAAAATAAAAATCCTATTTTTTGTTTTCTTGATCTCAATGCCAAGATAATAAGATATGAGACTAATATTGGTCATCTCAAACTCCTTGTCACAGCATCCATAAATCCTCCAAACATACTTGGATTATTTCCCATCAAAATCAAATTATCAACATATAGGCAAAAAATCAAAGTATCTTATACATAAGTGTAGAGGGCATACTTATGCGAGCACTTAGTGAATCCATTCTTTTGAAAGTACTTGTCAGTGTGGCTGTTCCATGCCCTTGGCGCTTACTTCAAACCATACAACGCTTTATTCAATTTCAATACTTGGTTTTCATGACCCTTTATCACGCAACTTCAATGATGCCATTCAAAAAAACTTACCTCCATCCATTTGATAAATCTTTTTTCTTTTGAAATGAGATTAACAATCAAATGGTATCTAACCAGCCAGCACGTGCAAATGCCTTATTGCAGTGTTCCTGTTCCGTATGCTGTTCCATGCCCTTGGCGCTTACTTCAAACCATACAACGCTTTATTCAATTTCAATACTTGGTTTTCATGACCCTTTATCACATAACCTGCTGGTTGTTCAACGTACCTTTTCTTCAATGATGCCATTCAAAAAAAACTTACCTAACATCCATTTGATAAATCTTTCATTTCTTTTGCGCTGCAAATGAGATTAACAATCAAATTGTATCTAACCAGCCAACACGTGCAAATGCCTTATTGCAGTCGATTTCGAGACGTTGGATATAGCTCTTGGCTACTAATCTTGCTTTATATATCTCCACTTCTCCCTTAGCATTCTTCTCCTTGAAAATCCACTTCAGACTAATGAGCTTTTGTCCTTTTGGCCATATTGCTAACTCCCAAGTATCATTCTTTTCAATCGTCTTGATATCTTCATTCGTAGCAATTAGTTACTTCTTTTCTTTCATTTCTTCTTCAAACACGAAAGACTCACAATTGATAAAGTAACAATAAAGAGCAACATCTTCATTTAAATTCTCCATTACCTCATAAAGATCTTTAAGACTCCTCATTCATGGTTGCCTTTCACTAGAGCTTCCACTTGAAGAAGATGATGATTGTGTATTCAAAATCATTGGTGACCGAGGATGTGTTGCTAGCCCTTGAACTTCTCTCCCTTGCTCATCCTTGAGGAAAGGAAAGAGCTTATCTCTCTCCTTATGTTCATTACTCCAATTCCATGTGTCTTTTTCATCAAATTCCACATCTCTTATTATGATGATCTTGCCAGCACTTGGATTATAGAGTTTGTAACCTTTGGATTGTTAATCATACCCACTTGAAGATGTACTGCTTGCTTTTGTCATCAAGCGAGGATCTCTCTTGATTAGGTACATGTACATAGCCAATGCTTCCAAAAACTCGCAAATGAAAAACACTTGGCTTTTTCCCAATCCATGCTTCTTGAGCTTTGTCCTATATGCTTCTTATTAGACAACAGTTGGATAAGTACACTGCCAATCAACCACTTCAGCTCAAAACTGTTTTGGCATCTTCTTTGTTTGCAACATGCTACGAGCCATATTAAGGATGTTTCTATTCTTTCTTTCAACAGTGCCATTTTGTTGAGAAGTCATTGGAATAATCAAGAACCGCTTAATGCTATTTGCTTCACAAAACTCATTGAACTTGTTAGAAGTGAACTCTCATCCTTTATCCAATCTCAAGGATTTAATGTGATATCCATTTTGCTTTTCTATAAGTACTTTGAATTTCTTAAAATAACGAAATGCTTCAGTTTTTTTTCGAGAAATATATATCTAAGTTTTTAACTAAAATCATTAACAAAAAGAAGAATCATCGATTATTACGTAATGAAGATGGCTTGATTGGGTCCATAAACATTGGCATGAACAAGTTGTAGTGGCTCACTTGCTCTTGAGTTAGCTTTTCCAGGAAAGTTCTTTCAAATTTGCTTACCAATAAGACAACCTTCACATAGTTGATCTAGTTAGTTGATAGACGGCAAGCCTTTTGACATCCCTTTTTGGTGCAATAACTTAAAGTTTTTGAGGTTCACATGCCCAAGCTTCAAATGCCGAAGCTAAGAGGTATCTTTCATGCAAGTTTTAAGATATTTTGCAATATCAGTTTGGATATCAAGTAAGAACATTCTATTTTTTTTCATGGGTACCTTGGCTATCACATTATTCCGATCATCTTGAAGTAAAAGACTACGATCTTTCATGTAAATCTTGTAGTTCTCCAATAATTGTCTCAAGCTCAAAATGTTATTTTTTATGCTTAGAACATAATAAACACTACTCATAAGTTCATGATCACCATTTTTCATACTAATTAAAAGTGTACCTTTGCTTCTAGTTAACTTTGGAGTTATCTTCAATAGTAACAGACTCGGTCACCAACCCATCAATCTCTATAAACATTCTTTTATCTCCACACATGTGATTGCTCGCCACATTATAAAGTTACTGTAAATTCATTTGGCTTGCCCTTCCATCATAGCCTAGTAATAAAGTGGCTTGTTCATCCTTATTTTTGACGAAATTCGCCTTTTCTTCAACGTTGTGTAGTGAATTCCAACATTCACGAGCATAATTCATGTTCATTTGGCAATTGAAACATTGGACTTTGGACTTGCCAAATTGCCTCGAGTAACCTCCTCTTCCATGCCTTCGTGAGGATTGACCCCAATCTTTGTCATTGGAGTTTTGAGAGCCTTGTCCACCTCTTCCTCCTCTCTCTCAGTTTTGGCCACGCTCATGCCCACGTTGAAATTTCTCATAATCATCTTCCTTCTTTATTGAGAATTTGGTGGTTAAAACTTATTCAATCAACTCATCCTTTTTCCTGTTGATTCTCTCTTCATGGGCTTATAGGAACCCTTAAGTTGATCAACCATTATGGTCACCAAATCTTTAGATTTCTTAATGGCTACGAAGACATGATCAAAACTTGAGTGTAAGGAATGAAGGACTTTCTCAATGGCCCAGACATCCTCTAATTTTTCTCCATACTTCTTCTTTGATTTACTACAGCCATATCCTTGAAAAAAATCTGTAATAGATTCGTATTCTTACATTCGTGAACTTTCAAATTCTCCTTGTAACATTTGAAGGCACACTTTTTTCACTTCATCGACTACTTGGTTGGAGTTTTGTAAAATCTCCCATGCTTGTTATCGGTGGCCACATTAGCCACTCTTTCAAACATGGCATCATCCAAACATCGATGGATGAGAGTGAGTGTATGCTGATCTTTTTTTCACATTTTTTTGCAAAGCCTCCTTCTGAATATGAGTCAAAGTGGCATCTTCACTAGGCTCATCATGTCCTCTATCCATGTTCTCTGAAAAATCTTAGGATCCAAGCAAAATCCTTCACATGAATGAGCCAATTTTTATAATTCTCTTTTGTAAGATGAGGGAATTGAAATGGAAAATTGGAATTGGCCATCGCAAGGATTATAAAATTTTGATGATCTAATACCAATTTGTTCAAATATCAGAAGATAAATTTGTAGATAGAAAAAGGATGAAGAGACTTGAAACTTGAAATTTTATTCATTTTGCTCTTGCCCTTGCAAATACCACAAGATTGCATGAGTATATATGCTACTTTTGGATACATGCATAATCTCAATACATGATGCATCTAGTAAACGTAAATGCTTTAACCACCTAAATACATACATTAAATAAAGTAAATACTTGGAACATATATTAACTAGGTTCATTACCCCCCAAGTTTCATGAACCTTAAATTAATGCATCCATTACACAAGGAAATAAGCTTAATTTTCAACAGTAATGTATTTTCAGAGTATAGGGTAGTCAATATTTTCAAATTATTGACCTGGTTATTTTCTCCTAGTGATGGGCTTCAACCTTCAGGCCTGTTGGTGGCAAATTCCATTAGCATGGAAGGAGCATGTTTACCATTAGTTTGGGAAAAACGTTTCTTGATATTTTCTCTTGGAATATAAATACTCTGGAGTAATATTCTGTATGTGTGCCTTTGGATATAACTGCTCGTCCTTGATGAGGCAATGCTGTGCAGATGATTGGGTTTGCATTTTTCTATTTCAAAATCATCACATGGTTTCCATTGATGAAGCCGAAGGTAGTAGATTTTTGATCTAACTAGGGATTTACTCACCTAGTTTATTGGGACTCACTCAACCAATCTAGAGGATAAATACTCAAAAAAATTCAAAGGCTTATATTATAATCTTTGAAATTTGCCAGACAAATACTTGAGAAGCTTTTAAATATTGAAGCTAATCCTAAATGAATTAATTAAAGGGGGATAGGGGGAGTGAGCTAGTTCAACTAATCATAATTAAGAGGGAAGATCACACAATTAAGAGGGGAGCTGGGAAAGGGAGTAGACAGGCAGCTGAAGCCATCAAGGCTAGTTGGGAAGTTTTGCTTCATCATTTCCATTACACAATCGGATTAGGTTTTTTTTTTTTTTTTTGTGGCTCAGGAGGACTGTTTTATGGGCAATACTGTTCGTGTTAGGTCTTTCCATTCTTGAATATATTGTTCTTTAATCTAACATGAACTGTGAATATTTTTTATATTCAATTTTGCTTTGCAGGCTGTAGCTGAAACTATCAAGTCTTGTCTGGATGACCTACCTGGCTTCCCAAGAACTCAAATTGGTTTCATAACATTTGACAGCATGATACACTTTTATAACATGAAGGCAAGTAATTGGTCATGTCTCCAATTCCATCAAAGTTTACTGCACTCTGTTGCTGCCACTTCCTCCCTCCTACACTTACCTGTGTCTTTACTTTGACCAGTCAACATTGACACAGCCACAAATGATGGTGGTCTCAGATGTAGATGATGTATTTGTTCCTCTGCCAGATGATCTCCTTGTCAACTTGTCTGAATCAAGAAGAGTGGTAGAAACATTTTTGGATAGCCTGCCGTCCATGTTTCAGGACACTATGAATGTAGAATCCGCATTTGGTCCAGCCCTTAAAGCTGCATTCATGGTTATGGTATGTTGCTCCCTCACTGCCGCCCCCAACAAAAAAATAAAATGAAAATTTTATAGTTCTTTTGATGTGTTATGGTTTCCTCTTCATTGTGATGTGTTCAGGAGGTTGATGAATCTTATATCTGCTGGATATTTTGCCATTTGTTCTGACTTTCCATTGACTAATTTAACTTCAATGTAGAATAAACTTGGGGGTAAATTGATGATTTTCCTGAATACACTCCCGTCTCTTGGAGTTGGCCGATTGAGGTTACGTGGAAGTGACACTCATGTTTATGGAACAGATAAAGAACAAGCACTCAGAGTTGCAGAAGATACATTTTATAAACAAATGGCTGCTGACTTTACAAAGTACCAGATAGCAGTCAATATATATGCATTCAGTGACAAGTACACTGACATTGCTTCCTTAGGTATGCCCTTGTTCCGAGATGAGACCTTTATTAGTATCATTGATTTAGATATTGGCCAATATGTATTGGTATTGGGCTCCCTGATATCGCGACAATATCGGGATTCCGTATCGGACAATATGGTCAATATATTAGTCAATATAGTCTTGTTAATTTATGATTTTTAGAATTTTTTTCCCGTCTAATATGTTTAATGCCGTAGGTATTCTCGGATATATCTGATATTAATATGACTACAATCGATACCGATATTTTCATTTGTGATCAATATGCTTAATGTTAGGCTAGGTAGGTACCCTGCACTCTACACGTGCAGTGATCCAACCTCATTCTAAGATGTTTGATTTCAAGAAGAAACATCACAGGAAACATCTTAAACATATTTTTGCCCGCAAACTCTCAGTATTTTTTCTTATTGTTTGTAACTTCTATGGAAAATATAATGTTATTGCAAAATTTGGATACGTCAGGTTTATATTATTTGATGAATCCTGTTAGAATAAGTTAGACACCACCTTCATTGAGAAAAAGGAAAGATTACTTCAACAGCCAGCACCTCAGCCCATTAATCCAGGTGTAATCAGATTAAATATTTCAATGTTTTCTGTATTACTGAGCATTTTGGAAAATCTTATTTGATAATCATTGAAATGAAGTTATTCCATTAATTTTGTAGAAGGGCTGTGGACACAATGGCCCAGATATGAAATAATGTCATTCATATGGGTTTTTTTCTCCTTGTGCTTTAGTAAATCTCTGTATTTTAGCTCTTAGAGATTGTTGCTTGCTATTTATTTTTCTTGGAGAATCTGCCTTGACCTCAGTTTCTTAATATGAAAAACTCAAGTTGATCCATTTTGAATTGCATAGCTTACATGTTAAGTTGTCTACAGAAGGTGTTCTCCACTTAATTCTTCCAAATCTGAGCCCTCATTTTCTGCAAAAAGAGGACTCAAGTGGCGTTCATGTTGGCTATTGTGCAAATGCCTCATAATTGATTCGAACCTCTGAGTATGCTTTCGCTATCAATCAAGCCTTCTACAGTTGTACCTGTTATCTCATCCGATTAGCATTTTATTCAATAATGACACCCATGGAACCACCTATTTGCCATCCACTGGCGTTTTTCCTGTCGGATGTTTCCTGAGCTTTGGAAATCTGAAATATATTGTTCCGTCTGACAAAATGCTACTTCTAATAAACTAGAGCTTGTGTCCCATTGTTTTTTTTTTTTTTTTCATTTCTACTTCCTTTAGTCCATGCATTTATTTTCTTTTGCTTAATTTGCTATTTGTATAATATGAAATAGCCTGTTATTGCATCCAGTCATCCAATCATGATGCATGTGGTGTATTAGTATTTAGTATCTGATTAATTGTTTGCTTTATCCATGTATTACTTTTCTTCAGCTGAACATTTAGATGATGAATTGTGATATTTGTTCATTCTTTTTTTTTTCCAAATTTATGGTCTTGTCTTGGCAAAATGCTGTCTTTTTTTGGGGGGGCAGGGGGCTTTAGTTCATATTGCAAATTATTTTTGTTGGCCTTTTCTTTTATGTAGTCAACAAAAAAACGCAGGTGTTGTTTTTCTTTTGCTTGCTTTGGTTATATACTGGAAAGGATGCCTAATGTTTGCTTGTCTATTCAAATGTACTCAAAAATTTGCCTTGACCAACTAGATGGAGAGATACATTCTGGAGTTATACATTTCCTCGTCATTAAATTTGAGTGTCTGTTTACTTTTGCTGATTGGTAGTTGCACAAGTAGTGACATAGAAGTTGAGAACACACTCGTCTTTTGAAAGAGGCTGCTTATTTTAGACAAGTAAGTTTAGCAGACATGTTGGTACTCTTGGGATTGAGGGTTACCATTAGGTTAACTTTTAGAGTATGCTTGGTTATACGAATATTTAAAGGAAAGAAAAATATTGAAAAAAATAAAAGACAATAAAAAGAAAATTATTTTCCTCAAATGTTAATATTCTAATGATATTTTTCATCATATTTTTTTCTTGTGATTTTTAATTCAATCTAAATGTAGAAAAATATAGTTTTTTTCAATTTTCTTTTTCTCTTCAAACTTCCCTAAATCCAAACAAGGCCTTATAGTTATTTGCTAGGTATTGTAGTAGAAGCTTATACAGTTTTCAGAAATCGTATCTGTAAACTTTAAAGTATTCTAAAGCATTTGTAGTTCATGTTCTTTCCGTAGTGCTCATGTTTTCCTTTTAAGAGCAACTGTCCTATTCATAGATTATAATTTGTGCCCTTTCAATAGTTCCCTTATATGAAATATGAAATGTCTGCATAGGATTTGCAATATTGATTTGCAACATGCTATTTGCTAAAGGATTTGTGGGGTCCCCCATGGAATTTTAAGAGAACTTTGTAGCAATTTGGAAGTCAAAGATTATGATCATTCTATGAGCATTTACGGTTTCTCTTTATATCCTTTTGAGCCAAGTTTCTAGGTTTCCTATTTCTGAGTTGAAAAAGGGTTATGGGTTTTAGAAGCCCTACATAAATAGGCTTATTTTGTTAGGGATTGTGGAACCCTTTGGAGGTGCTCATCATGTGACCAGTTGAAGTGAGGCGTTTTGGATAGCTGGAAGATGGCTTTGTAAGTCAGTTGTGACCTTTGGGCTGCACCACTTATGGTATGTTTGGAGTAAAGAAAATGTCAAGGAAATGAAAATAGTAAGAAAGAATGAACAGGCAAAAGAACTTTTGTTTGGATGTTATGAAAATTCATATTGGAAAGAAAATAAATTTTCAAAAAAAAGCATTTTTGTTATTTGGTTATCAAAAAAATTAAATAAATAAAATGAAAAAAAATATATGCCTTTAATATGAATGTATTTTTTTATTCCATTTGTTTTATTTTTCACTTGATTTCAAATGAAAAATTATTTTAAATAAAATATCAATATTTTTACTCAGCTATTTTGTCCCTAAAATTATCTTTCCAATTCAAACACAAGAAAATATTTTCTTTCATTTTTTTTTCATTTCCTTCACACACACACATATTTATTTATTTGATTCAAACATACCCTTAATGTTTGTATTTTGTCTTTTTGGGTGCATTTTGAGCTTAGGGTTTGAGATATTTTGAGAAAGCTTTGTATTATCTCTTTTGTTGGTGGATTGATCTCCTCTTTGCCCATGGTGTTTCCTCCCCATTTGAGGGTTTTCCCACGTAAATCTTGTGATATTCTCTCACCTTTTTTATTCTATTTATTATTGTTGATTTCACACTAACGCAATTTTTGTGATTTCTTGCATTGGTTGTAACCACTGATGTAAATATGACAAATATATTGCCATATTAATAATATATCATGATATAGGCCGATACAGCCGTATCAACTTATAATTTGTAGTAATTATTATTTTTTTGATATATCTAATATTGATAGGTATTGTTCGATATATTTGATAATGTTATAGCCACAACCAATATTGATAATTTCATCCATAATTGTAATACCTCCCCATGTTGGCAACTATTGCAGGAACTATTTCAAAATACTCTGGTGGTCAGGTGTACTACTACCCGAGCTTCCTGTCAGCAGTTCACCAGGATAAGTTAAAGCATGAGTTTGCCCGAGATCTTACAAGAGAAACTGCTTGGGAAGCTCTCTTGCGAATCAGATGCGGGAAAGGTTGGTCAATCATTTGCATCTCTTCAATTTTCTTCTTTGTTTGCTTTCTATGATATTGATTATTTTAATTTATTTTTGGTATCAATTTCACTCAGTAATTTTGGAATTTCATGTGAAGGTGTGCGTTTTACATCTTACCACGGGAACTTCATGCAGCGGTCCACTGATTTGTTAGCACTTCCGGCTGTAGACTGTGATAAAGCTTTTGCAATGCAGTTATGCCTTGAAGAGACATTACTAACAATTCAGACAGTATATTTTCAAGTTGCTTTATTGTATCCTCCAATTCCCCGAGTCCATTTTGTTCTGTGTATTTTCTTCTTTGTATAGCCACAACATACACGAAAAACCATAGATACAAATATCGACTCAATATATATTTATATCAAGACTCCCTAATGCCATTATTTTGTGATTTTGCAACCATATCACAATGTGTTTCTATATTGGTCGAGACAACCATGCCAGCTTATGATTTTCAGATTTGTTTTTCTGTATGATAAATTTAATATTAATACATCTTGCCTGATCTGTCTGATATCGATATGATTGTAACTACTATTGGTATTTTTATCTATGCAAAAAACACATTTTAGGCTAGATGAGAAAAGGTGGCTCAATATATAAGGTCCCTGTAGTGTAGTGAACATTGTGGTTTGATGAATGTAGCCTTACTATTGTATGATGAAGATATTTTTCTGATTTATACCCAAAATTTCAGTAAATATTAACCGATATGTATGGGCATCGAGTCTCTAATACCGATATTTCACAATACTGTGACAAGATTACGATATCTTGGCATATCAATAATATATCGTGACATATTAGCCAATATTTAAAATATCGATTGATACGGTTCTGTTAATTTACAATTGTCAATTTTTTTTCTTCCGATATATGTAATACTGATTCATACAGTTCGATATGTATAATACTAATATGGTCACTGTTATTTTTATCCATGCTTCATACCATAATGAAGGAGCCATGCGGTTGCATCAACACTCATCCACTAGCATTGATGCAAAGATTGGCCAATATGTATTGATATCGGGACCCCCTGATACTGATATTTTTCAATTTTGTAACAATATCACAATATATTTTTATATTGGCTGATATAATCATATCAACTTATAATTTTCAAAAATTTATTTTATTTCGATATATCTTATATTGATACATATTATTCGATATGTTCAATACCAATATGCCCACAATCGATATTGATATTTTTATTCATGCCCCTAGGCTGATGGAAGTGCTTCTACCCTTACTATTCAGTTCTTATTTGCTGGGATTTCTGTTTGCACGTGCTTCCATTTTTTATGCTTCTTATGGAAGAAGTGAACAAGCTTGAATTTGTTTAACAATCAATAGATACACTTCATCTTCTGGAGAACGACGCATCCGAGTACACACTGCTGCAGCTCCAGTGGTTGCTGATTTGGGAGAGATGTATCGTCATGCTGATACCGGTGCCATTGTGTCTTTGATTTGTAGGATAGGTAAAATGACATCTGAATTTAGTTCTATGCTATTTCAGTGACCTTGTTCTGTATATGATACATGCATGTGTCCCAGCAATTGAGAAAACCCTAAATAGTAAGCTGGAAGACGCCCGAAATGCTGTACAATTGAGGATTGTCAAAGCCCTCCGAGAATATCGCAATCTCTATGCCGTGCAGCATCGGCTGGCCGGCAGGATTATCTATCCAGAATCACTGAAGTACCTTCCGTTGTACGGATTATCACTCTGTAAATCGATACCTCTTTGTGGAGGGAATGCAGATGCTCTGCTCGATGATCGCTGTGCAGTCGGATCCACAATGATGATCTTACCTATTAAAAGATTGTTGAAGCTTTTGTATCCTAGCTTAGTCCGAATAGATACATATTTATTAAAGGTAACATTAAAATTTCCTGAACAATGCTGTCAATTTAGTGAATATCTAAAACTATGATTATAATGTTGTGTTTACAGGCATCCCTAAAAGACGATGAGCTTGAGGAAATTGGAGAAAGGTTGCCACTGACACTACAGAGCTTGGATTCTAGAGGTCTTTATGTTTTTGATGATGGTTTCCGCTTTGTCATTTGGATTGGCCGATTGCTTTCATCTGATATAGCTAAGAATTTAAACATAGACTTTGCTGCAGATCTGTCAAAGGTATTTCCTGTTTCACTGCAATGTTGATGTTTCTTGTTTTTGTTAAATTTGTATCCAGGAAATTGTAAACATTGATTGTAGTTGTATGTCATTGTGGGTTTTGCTTCATTTTTTTGTTCACTATAATACAGTGTTGTCAAAGGTATTCCGAGCGCATGCCTAGGTGCTCGGGTGAGGTGAGGCAAGGCGAGGCACGAATGCTTGAACCCATGACCAGGCGAGGTGAAATGGCAAGGTGTTTGCCTAGGCCAGCACCTAAAACAAGGCAACAGGGCCCTCAAATGCTCATTTTTTTCAACAAAGTTTTGTTAGTTACTATTTTGAAACAATTTACAAATTTATATTTATTTGGAATGCATTTTCCCCTTCCATCATCACAATCCTCACTACTCAACCCCCCTCTCTATGATGTTTCATTGCCCCCACACGAAATCATATTTATCATCTTCGCTGTTAGTTGAGGATGCTAACAATTCTTCAGCAAAGGAAAATGCTTTGAGTTCAAAAAGTAGGTGTAAATGCTTTGAGTTTTAGAGCAATAAGAGTCAAGGAGTAAGAGGCTGATTCAAAAGAAATAGAGGAGGAGATTGATGGTTACAAATGTTAGTGATAGATTTGATGAAAGCTTATCTAATGATGATAATAGTAATGATGATGATGTGGTGGATTTTGATGATGATGATTGGAATTAGAGTATCTTAGGATTTACATGTGCTAGAAGATGCATATTGCAGGTTGGTGTTTTTGTTGATCGTGTTGTATCATAAAGTAATACTTATTTTATAAATGTATATTGATTATTATTTTAAATTGTTTAAGTTTTGATTAATATTTTTATTAGGCAAGTCCTAATCACCATCAAAGCACCAAAAAAGATATTGCTCTAAGCTGCAAACCTTTCCTAACAGCTCATACACTTCTGGTCAGATGCATGCAATCTTATCCAAAGAATATTAGCAAATCCTTTTTACACATCTTGATATTGATTTTTATCAATTATTGTTCATAAGAATGCATTTTGTGGGTCAAAAAAGTATATTAATTCTAAATTTACAGATATAAGTATTGGTTGATATGTATTGGTATTAGCCCCTCGATATTGATATATCTCGATATAGTGGCAATATTGTGATATGTAGATTGATTCGACCTAGTCATCTTACGATTTTTAAAATTTTTTTTTTCTGATCTATTTGATACCAATACATATTGTATGGTATATCTACTATTGTGATGACTCTGATCCATGCTGGTACTAATATTTTCATCCATGTTACCAACTGTTTACCCTCAATTATCTTGTACCTTACCAACATGGGCTTATGGCGTTCCTTGCTGTTTATTTGTGCATCAGGTTAACCTTTTCGAGAGCGAAAACGAGATGTCAAAAAGGCTAGTCAGACTGCTGAAGAAGTTCCGGGAAAGTGACCCTTCATACTATCAGCTGTGCTATTTTGTTAGGCAAGGTGAACAGCCAAGGGAAGGATATTATCTACTCGCAAACCTTGTCGAGGATCAGCTCATGGGTTCGAGTGGCTATGCTGAGTGGATCATGCAATTGCACCGCCAAGTCCTGAAAAATGCATAATATGCAGGTAATTTGTGTAGTTATTGTTTGTTTTACTTTCAGTATTACATGGCTCAGCTATTTTTTTTATTATCTAATGGTATGCTTGAATGCTATAATGAAATAAAGTGAAAATAAAATATATATTTTCAAGGAACATGGATGAAATATCAATATCAGTATCAAGCAATATGTATCCGTTTCAGACATATCTGTAAAAACAAATTCTGAAAATCATAAACTGAAGGATTTATTTCGACTGATATATTACGCTATATTATTGACATGGCAACATATCGTGATGTTGTCGCGTTATTAGGAGGCTTCCTATGATGGAGAGGTTATACTATACTACGATTGTAGATTTTCACTACCAATTTATAGAGAGTAGAGCGACTCCTTTTTAAAAAAAGGGGTTCCCAAAATCAGGATGTTTATACTGCTTCAGCGCACCTGTGAGGCTCGATACTAATTTATATCATCTGATCATTACATTAATGCTTGGAATATATATTTTCCCAAGCATATAGCGTTGAAGCTGAATTAATTTTTGGAAAAAAAAAAAAAACCCATATTTTGGATATGCCATTAAATCCTCTTGTGAGTTGTTGAGTGAATTTTACATTTGCCTAACTATTACGTGGCGTTTGGTTGGAGAGAATAGAATTTGCCTAACTATTACGTGGTGTTTGGTTGGAGGGAATAGAATTTTTATTCCCTTCTTATTTTTAGTAGAATAAAAATTTTACTATTTGGTTGCTGGTTTGGGAAGAAATAACAATTCTCTGAAAATATTAATTCACAACTTTTGGGAATAATAATTGCCGTGCAAATAGTGAGTATTATTTATTCTCGGTTGAGATGGAATTCATATTCTTGCACGTTTAATTTGATATTCCGAAAACGCCCTTTGCCCTAATCAATTTCTGTCTCACTCTGCGATTTCCTTATCCCTTGTAGCAATCTTCTCTCGAATTGCTTTCGAAAACCCTACGCTTGCTACCTTCTCTCGCGATGCTTCTACTTCTTCTTCGACCGTTTTCTTCAAATCCGACTTCTCTTCATTATTTTGGAAGCTTGACATTATAGATTGCGGAATGTAATAATGTTCGAAAGTCACTTATTCTATTTTATTTTTGCAAAACCCTAATTTGATTTCACCGTCTACCATTACAAATTTATGAGAAATTTCTCAAATAAATCTACATTTGGGATGTGCAAAACAGCATTTCGATGTATGGGTTTTTGATTATTTGGGTTGTGTGAAACCTTAGTTCAAAATATTTTCCTCTGTTTATGTTTTCAATCTGAAAATCGTTTCTAGCCATAGTCATAATTTTTCCATATTTATATTTCTGTTTTTAGTGTTTATTTACATATGTTGGACCCTTCAATATATTCATTTCCAGGTTTCTATATTAGTTTTCAGATTTTCTCTCTACTTCTAGTTCATTGTAGAATTTCATATATTGTATATGGTGTATTTGCCTTGCCAGTTCGTTGTCCTTCTAAAAGTGTAAAATGGCCGGTCAACGAGGAGCAAATGGGCAGGGGGTGGAATTTGCCATTGGTGGCGGTGGTGTAAAATGGCCGGTAGGCAAATTTGCAAGCGCAAAGTGGCCAGTCAACGTGTTAATCGGCCAATGAGGCAACATGGTCGCACGGAATTTATTGGTTTCCTGCATTGCTGTGGTGTATATGATTCCTACTGTTGCTGCTGTATTTGGATTTTGCAATTATCAATAGACTATCTGATTGTATTATCTAAGCAGGCGATATTTTGAGCACAAATATGAACAAGCTCGATGAAATGTTGAGCAAAAACTTAGAAGGCAACACACATGAACAAAGGACAGCGCAATTATATACTATATTGTCCAAAATTTCTGAATTACTTGAGAGTAAAAGGAACGCAGTGTATATGAAATGCATACGTGATCCAACACTCATGGCGGGCTTATTTAATCTTCCACTGGGAAAAAGATTGGATTTCATCAACCAATTTGTACTATAAAACATTGGAGCCTTAATTGTTGCTGAATATTTTTTGTTAGATTTGTTTAAACAATCTATTTTTGAAATGTATATATCAAATTGTATTCCAGATTGTGTTTCAGTATGTATATTTTGTGTTAAAATTTGTTCTAAATTTTGTTACCTAGATTCTAAATTTTGTTAGATTATATATACATGAATCTGTGTTATAGAAATATTGTTAAAATATTTAGGTAAATATATATATATTGCAGAAATGTTACGGAAATATTATAAAAATGTTAAAAGATTCAGGTAAATATATATATATTGTAGAAATATTACAGAAATGTTGAAATATATAGGTAAATATACATATATTGTAGAAATGTTAAAATATTTACATAAATACACATATTTATGTGTAAAATATTAAAAATATTACAGAAATATTAATATATATATATATATTTTTTTGCACAGAATCATATATACATATGTATATATATTTTTAATTGATTTATTCCTTATTTTATACACGTAAATATATTATATACATATATATATTATATGATATATGATAAAAAAATATAAATATGTAAATATATAATTATTTAAAAATATATTATATATTGTATAATTATATTTTATATATATATATTATTTAAAATATTTATTAAATATGTATTTTATAAGATAAAAATAATTATTATACTAAATAATAATTTAGAATAATGTATATATATAAAGGCAAAATAATCAATATAATAAATTTTTATCGTATTTCTCGTGCTATTCTACAAATCAAACAATAGAATATTAATTCTCAATTTATTATATTTCAACAATCAAATATGGGAATAATAATTTTTAACTCTATTCTCATTCTATTTTATTCCTTGTGAATAACTATTTTATTCTCGCTTTATTCTATTTCATCAGTCAAACGTAGCGTTCGGGTTATGCAAACTGTTTATCCAAACGATATAGATATTGTATAATGTAACGGCCCAGATTCTAAAACATAGAAAGTTTCAGTTATCGAGTCAATATAAAATATACTAAAAAAAGTGAATCGGCCTTAAGATGAAAAGAAGTTCGGCTTTCCCTTAGGGTCAAAGAAGTTCGGCTATCCCTTAGTGCAAAACAAGTTCGACTCCATCCTTGAGAATCAAGACCAGTCACTTTAAGAAAGAAAATTTAAACCGGCCTTGAGCATGTTTTGAAATCGGATTTTGTTCCATAAATTTGAATGCCGGAGCACATTGTGTGAAGTAAGGCCGAAGTGGCCTTGAAGGCGGAGTTGCTTTGTGGTTGGTAAGGCCGAAGTAGAATTGCGGGTTCAAGAGGAAGAAAGCCGAAGTTGATGATCCGGTCAACACTTGTTGACCGGAAGTCGTGTAGGAGTAATTCGGTCAACGCCCGATAGTTAACCAGAATGTGATTAAGTGAGAAATCTAAATCCCGTTAAGTTCAGTTAACCAGCAATTAATAGTGTTTAAATGAGAAATTTAAATCCTGTTAAGTTCAGTTAACGAGCAATTAATAGTGTTTAAATGAGAAATCTCAATCCTGTTAAATTCAATTAACCAGGAATTAATAGTGTTTAATCTAAATCCTATTAAGTTCAGTTAACTAGGAATTAATGAACTCTTTAAAAAATATAAATTCATAAATAAAAAATATTTTTTCCGTACTACCAATCATTAATGGCGGTAATCAGACCCAAGGCCTATAAATAAGAACTAGAAAAGTGAGAAAGAGGCACGCAATAGAGTTTCTAGTAAAGGAAGGCCAAAAGATCAAAGCAAAGTAGAAGAAACCCATGCAAGAGTAAAGATCAAGGCAAAGTAGAAGAAACCCAGGTAAGAGTACTCTCCCCTATTTTTAAAGTTCATGATTATGCATGTTTGCTATGCGAATATATATGATATTCTTATGAAATTATGTATGTATGATGTTTATTCTGTTCTTGTGATTTATCGTTCTTAATCGCATATTTAAAAGAAACCCTGATATTTATGGTGTTAGATTTTATTCTGCTTGAAGTATATGATTAATTATCGACCTATATGAACTCTGATAATTGCATGTTTAAATAAAAGACTTCTAACTTTTAAGAAAAAGAGTTTCGGATTTTGAATGATTAAGAACTCCGGCCTTTAGAGCTCCGGATTTTAAAGAACTCCGGCTTTTAGAGTTTCAGACTTTAAATGGAAATGAACTCCGGTTTTTAGAACTCTGAATTTTAAAGAACTTCGGCTATTTGACCGTCAGTTTTTAATGGAATTAGAATTCCGGCTTCTGAACTACGGCTTTAGTTGAAAAAGAGCTCCGGCTTTTGAACTCCGTCTTTTTAAGAAAAGAACTCCGCCATTTGAAAAAGAACTCCGGCTTTTGAACTCCTGTTTTTTAAGAAAAGAATTTCGCTTTTTGAAAAAGAACTCCGACTTTTGAGAAAACGACTTCGACTTTAAAATGATTAAAGGAAAGATTATACGGATTTCAACTGATGAAGTAAAAAACAAGGCTATATGAAAATGTATGTAATTCGGACAGCAAGTAAAACTCTACGACTTTCGAACTATGACGGATGACCATCAAAAGATATGAACTAAGAACTGAGTTTCCATTAAACTTGCTGTTAAAGATGAATGAAGGATATTTGAGTGACACTCGAGGACTGCCTTCCTAAGCCATGGGGGAGACTTTTGGTGGCATAAGACTTTTGGACTACAGCCCCGTATGCCAGATTAGAGGCATTATCTCCCGCCTCGGGGAGTATAATGAGAGGATACGGCCTTAGGTTGTGGGGTTACACATAACCCTTCCTCGATATTGTCCGCTCCCGTCCGGTCCCTAAAGATAATAAGAATTTTCAATGATTTTTATGAGTTTTCCGAAGACAAGATAATAAGAAAAAGAATAAGGAAATTCCGACCTAAAGAAGAAACGATATAATGATTTTCGTATGCTAAGTTATGTTATGAAACTCTATTTTGATCCGCTTATATATATGTTTATGTTTTCTGCATGTGAGTATCTTGCTGTACTTTGTGGCTCACTCTTACTATTTTCAGATGAAGAAAGGCTTATAGAAGATGAAGTTGAGTAAGACCATATGAAGTAGCTAGACGGTATAGATGACCGGAGCTGATCAATGAAGAGCTTAATTTATTTTCCTTTTTATATTTTGAGAAGACTTGTAAAATGATTCCGCTGTTTAAGAATCTATGGATATTGTTAGTATGTTTCCGTGATTTACTTTTTAGATATTGAAACTGAAAAGTCTAGTAAGCATCTTAGGCTTTCAGGTCCGTCTAACCGTAGTGTTGGCCGGCCTGGTTTGAAGTTAAATCGGAAGGCCAGCTTATGTAGTTCGGCCTCAAGAAATCCTTTGTATGAAAGAAAAGAAAAATTTTTATGTCCACCTAATTATTATCTATTAATATTTATTTATTAAATATTTTTTTAAGATTTGACGGCGGCTTTGTGCATAGAATAAGGCCGATCCGTCACAGTGTAATGGCTTGTTTCCAACTCTTTCTTTCTATCTCCCTCAATCTTTTCCATTGGGAGACTCCTCTCCCGTCTCCCAGCAAGCATCAGCGTAACTATGCTAGCAAATTTACAGCCTGTCCCTGTTATGGTTTCTATTTCAACACGAAGAAACCCCTTCAAGTTAGTCTCTCACCTGTTTGTTTTCAATTGATCACACTCGGTATGATATCATTATACCTGGCTCTTGTAGTTTGACCACGCATTCAGTTAAAACATCTTCATTCGCTTCGCGATCATTTTAAATCACGTTGATACTCAAATCACCGATCAATTTGTTCCATAAAGCATGGATTTTCCGATAGCCACTTTCTCGGATTCAGAGTTTACCTCTAAATTTTCAACTCGGTATTAACAACTTATGCTTGTGTTGTGTAGTTAAAGGGTTTTATTTATGTATCGGTCATGACTGTATCGACATTTGCTATTTCAGGTAATAAATGCTGGTATTGAAGCTATCAAATGTTTTTATTTTTTTTTTTTGCAAATTGGGTCCTAGCAAGCAAAAAAATATAGGCTTATGTGTTGCAAAATATCGTCGATATTAGTGTGCCTGTAACCAATTTATATTAGCTAATATTTCATTGCATGATCCATATAATACTGTCAATTTATGGTCTCTGATAATTTCCATTTATCTATATTCGAATATTCTTCCCTTTATTGAAAAACATGTTTTGCCATTATATGCTCATAAACTGCAACAACCTGAAACAAAAAATTATCTTCATCTCTTTCCCCTAGCGATGCCTATGCATGTTTGTTAGCCCATTTGCACCTTAGCCGGCCGGCTATTTTGATCTCTCCATGTAAATTGTATCTTTCCATGGAGTCTCAAGGAATTTTGACAAGCACTGCGTGTGCTTGCAGCTTTGACGTCGGTGGCATGGGTGTTGACACCATCGGCCTGGGCGTCAACAATGTTCGCATGGGGGTGACAAAATTGTCGACATAAATGTCTACACTGCTATGTGTGTGCCGATGTTGCCGTGGACATTGACATTGTCAGTGTCGGTGATGCGGACATCCAAGACAAATATTCACTTTTATTTGCCTTCCAAATATGAAGACTTGCTTTTATTTGTTTTCCAAATTAGTTGTGATTTTATTTTCATTTATTTCATTTTATTTGATTTCCTTTTTACTTTTTCAATTATTTTCTTATGATTTTGTTTCCAATTTTCTTTCACATCGGATTCTCTATATAAGAATCTTTAGGACAATTGATTGATTATTGAATGAATGAATGAATGAGTATTTGAGAAATTGATTGCAATTGAACAATTGTGTTTCCCTTCCTCTCTCCCCATTAGTTTGATCCCTTTCTTATCCCTACCCCTCTAGTCTAACTTCTTGTCTTTACCCCTCTATTCTTCTTCTCTCTACTTTCACTCTCCTCCCTACATCAAATTGGTATCAGAGATAAAAATCCTATTTTTGCCGCCAGCAACACCCTCTCCACACCCAACAACCAGCCACACAACTTCCTGCCACCAACTGCCTACCCTACCACCACCACCAGTGTCCCGCCACCCAATAAAGTTTTTCTGTGCATTTGCCGACAAGCCCATCTCTACCACCACTGCCTCCTCTTATACTGTCAAACAAAAAAAAACAAAAAAAAAAGTTATGATTTTTTTTTTCTCTTGTGCCCACCTCTGCCAACCGGAAAAAAAAAAAGTTGTGATTTTTCTTCTCCTGTGCTCACCTCTGCCAAACGGAAAAAAAAAAGGAAAGAAGCAGCAGCAACGATACAGAGCAATCGAAGAGGCCAACACAACCCACAAAGCAACAATCCCCACCCGACTCCGCCATTACTGTCGGCGTCGCCGCCACAAGCCGCTAATCACCACCACTCCAGTAGCCGCCACGCCAAACCCCACCCAAAACAACCATTTACACTGCTCGAGAACCCTAATTGACCGCAAACTAAAGCCCACATTCCACCACCAACAACCAACATTAACCCTCACCCAAATCCTACCACCACCAAATAAACCCTAGCCTCCACCGTCCTCCAGAGAAAAAAAACAAACCAAAGAAAGGGAGTCGAAAGAGAAGTCACAACTCGGGTGTCCCAAATATTCATTTTCATTCTCTGTCATTGTCTTCGCCCTCGTCTTCGTTGCTTCATCAGATTCGTTCCCGACATCATCTTCTTCATTTGCGTTCGTCTTTGTCGTCATCCTCTTTGCCGGCTTCATCGCCGTCGCCGTCGCCGTCTCTCCCACCTTCATCGCCGTCAACGTCATCGGCCTGAGCGAGTGCTGCCGTCGGGCACTGAGCAGCCGCGCCTCTCTCCTCCCTCTCTGTCTCTGCGTGCTTTGAGGCCGAGGAAGGTAAAGAACCAGGCACGTGATTTACACAAAAAAAAAGGAAGGAAAACAGTAAAAACAAAACAGAGAGCGAAAAAAAAAACAAAAAGAGTGAGAAAAAAAAAAAAAAAAAGAAAGAGAGAAAAAGAGAGAAAAAAAAAGAAAAAAATAACAATAATAAAAAAAAAATCACACAATAGCAGATTTCCGCAGATTTTTGTCCAATCTCAAACAAGTGGGTCAGATCATCTCCGAGGCAGTTTCAACAAGCCGGTCAAATCATCTCCAAGTGTGTTTGTTCCATCTTCTTTTGAGTAGCATATTTTGTTCATCTTTAATAGTATTTAATTTTATCTACGTGTGCCATTTTATTGAAAAAAATATTTGTTCACGCCCTCTCACTACCACTTGACACCCCTCTCGCAATTGATTATCGCTTTATAATTTTAATAGATTAGTAACACTAGTTTGCCTGATCGAAACCATACAAATCTCACAAAAAAAAAATAAAAAAAAAATTGAATTGCCTCAATTGTTTATTGATCTCAATTCCATTTGGTGTTGTATGCATTTGCAAAGTGGTCGACTTATTTACCATAATACCCTTGATCTAAGCATGGACTCTAACCAATTTGAAACATTGAGTCAACAATTAGCCCAATTAGCTTCCAGTCAACAACAATTGCAAAATTACATGATTGCCATTCAAACTGACTTGGCCACCACTAACCAGACAAACTTGGATCTTGCAAATCGGGTTGCCACTTTAGAACTAGGGCCTCACTCATCAGATGCTGAAAACTCTGATGCATCACATAACAAAGCTCACCGACGAAGACAAAACAGACGAACTCCTAGTAGACACGATCGCAGGCCTCGATACTATGATTAAGAGCGGGATCCGAATGACCACCTCTTCAAAAATATCAAATTGGATGCCCCTACTTTTGACGGATGCTTGGACCCTCAAGTTTTCACTCAATGGGTTCGCGACATGGATCGTTTCTTTGAATGGTATGGCGTGTCAGAAGACCGGAGAGTTCAATTTGCCAGCCTTAAGTTGACCGGCAACGCCCAATTATATTGGGAGAGTGTGGAGGACCTCCTGATTCGGCGTCAAGCCGCCCTGACCAAGTTGGGCCGAAATGAAGCGGCGTCTTCACGAGAAATATTTACCCGCTCCTACGGTAGCCACTTACTCGACGGTGGAATTCCCTGCGACAAGGTAATCATCGTGGCGAATATGTGACCCATTTGATGATTTTCGAATGAGGTGTCACATCATTGAGGACGAAGCCATGACGTTGAGTAGGTTCCGACAAGGGTTACACGAGGATCTTAGGAGAGAACTTGTCCTTCGTGGAGTTACAACTTTGGACCATGCGTATAATTTAGTCCACGACTTTGAATTAGTTACCAGGATGCCGTATCGTCAATCTACATCACACACTCCTATCATCAATTCCAAGTCTGTCTTAGGAACCCCTCCCTCCACCGTCGCCCCTACAAGAGAACCTCGAGGAAAGGATGTTGAAGCCCCCAAAAGACATTCTCAATTACGTGTTTCAAGTTCCAATAAAGGTTTTTGGGCATATTTCTTTCAAATGTCCGAGTAAAACTTTATTCATTAACGTACAAAATGAAATACATGAAGAACTCCTTGAAGAACAAGTCTATGAACCCAAATTAGAGGAGTTTGATGACTTGAATGATGATGACCTTGACACATTTGTAAGCTGCATTCGACCTACTTTCTCTCATTTAGGCTCCGGTTCTTCCTCCCTCGATACACCATTTTTAGGCATTGTGCGTTGCATATTGACACAATCCAACGAAGCTGATGATTAGCGTCGTCATGCTATTTTTCACACTTACATCAAAGTGAACGAGAAAGCTTGCAAGGTAATCGTGGATAGCGGTAGTTGCATTAATGCGGTCTCTGCTAACACTATTTCTCGTTTGGGATTAAAGGCGGTCCCACACCCTAGTCCTTACAGCGTTTCTTGGATTGACACGTCTTCTATATCCGTTAAAGAACGTTGTCTTGTACCGATTCAATTTTTAGAGTACAAAGATCATATTTGGTGTGATGTTATCCCAATGGACGTGGATCATGTCATTCTTGGGCGCCCTTGGCTCTACGACTTGGATGTGACAATCCAAGGCCGTTCTAATTCCTGCTCTTTTGTTCACAAGGGGAAGAGGATTCGCCTCTATCCCCTACCTCCAAAATCGACGACTCCCAACAAAGAACGGACCGTGGTAGTGGCCAAAGGATTACATATTATCAGTCCCACCGCATTTGAACGGGCCGCTGTAAGTGAGTCAGTTGTGTTCGCCGTTATCATCCTCGAGACCTTGCCGAACTCTTCCACACTAATTTCTAATGAGACCCGTCAAATTCTCTAAAACTTTCAAGATGTTTTCCCTGATGACCTACCCAATCACTTACCACCTTTACGCGGAATTCAACATGCCATTGATTTTACTCCAGGTGTGTCACTCCCAAACCTCCCTCATTACAGAATGAATCATACTGAACATGCTGAACTCCAACGACAAGTAGATAAACTCCTTCGCAAGGGTTTCATTCGAGACAGTATAAGTCCTTGTGCAGTACCTGTCCTCTTAACACCTAAGAAGGATGGGTCTTGGAGGATGTGTGTTGAAGTCGAGCAATCAATAAAATCACCGTGAAATATCGTTTTTCCATTCCTAAACTTGATGACATGTTAGATATGATGGTTGGTGCCACAATTTTTTCCAAAATTATTCTAAAGAGTGGTTACCACCAAATTAGAATTCGTCCAGGGGATGAGTGGAAACAGCTTTCAAAACAAAGGACGGCCTCTATGAATGGTTGGTCATACCTTTTGGGCTCTCTAATACACCAAGCACTTTTATGAGAGTCATGACCCAGACTTTACGGCCTTTTATGGGACGGTTCCTAGTAGTTTATTTTGATGATATCCTCATTTACAGTAAAACCAAGGAGCAACATGTAGAACACCTCACAGTGTACATTTACTCGAAAAAAGAAAGCTTATTTGCTAACCTTAAGAAATGTTCCTTCTTCTCAGACAAAGTAGCTTTCTTGGGCTTTATTGTTTCTTCTGACGGGGTTTCTGTTGACCCTGCAAAGATCCAGGCAATCATAAATTGGCCGGAACCCAAATCCATCCACGAAGTTGAAGTTTTCGGCTTGCCACATTCTATCGCCGGTTCATCAAGGGTTTTAGCACAATCATGGCTCCCCTCACGATTGCATGAATAATGGTGACTTCACTTGGTCTCGATGCTGCCAAAGCTTTCAAACTCATCAAAGACAGGGATGACCGGCTCCCGTCATGCGACTTCCCGATTTTTCAAGGTATTTGAAGTAGAATGTGATAAATCGGTGTAGGAATAGGAGGAGTTCTTAGTTAAGAACGCCACCCATTTGCCTACTTTAGCAAAAGTTGAATGATGCCAGCGGTATTCTACTTATGATAAGGAGTTGTATGCCGTCGTAAAAGCACTCCGCTACTAGCACCATTACTTACTCCCTCAAGAGTTTGTCATCTATTCAGATCATGATGCTCTTCGATTCCTCAACTCTCAGAAGAAATTAAATTACAGGCACGGTCGATGGATCGAGTATTTACAAGCATATTCTTTTGTCTTGAAGCACAAGAAAGGCGTTGAGAATCAAGTGGCTGATGCCTTGAGCCGTCGTTTGACTCTCCTCTCTGCTGTTTAAGTTCAAATTGTTGGCTTTGAAAAGCTTAAGGAAGAATATGAGTACTACCCTGATTTTAGCAAAATCTTCCTCGCTTTACAGTGTGGGCACTTGAACACTACGGACGGATTTCGTCTTCAGGATGGGTACTTATTCCGAGTTAATAAACTTTGCATCAAAACGCCTATCCGAGATTTCATAGTGTGGGAAGTTCATCGCCGGAGGTTTATCGGCCATTTTGGACGTGATAAGACCATTGAGGAGGTTGAACGACAATTTTATTGGCCTAGTTTGAAGAAAGACGTGGCTAGAATCGTCAGTACTTGTCAAATATGCCAACTCGCCAAACACCCAAAGCAAAACACTGGCCTCTACACCCTTCTACCTATACCCAATGGTCCCTGGCAGAATATGAGCATGGATTTTGTGTTAGGGCTTCCCCGTACCCCTCAGAAACACGATTCCATATTTGTCATTGTGGATCGTTTTTCTAAAATGGCCCACTTCATTCCTTATAGTAAGATTGCTGATACTTCTCGAGTCGCTCGCCTTTATTTCACTAAGATTGTCAAGCTGTATGGTCTTCCTAAGACCATTGTTTCTGATCGGGATGTCCGTTTTACTAGCCATTTTTGGCGGACCCTGTGGTACATGGTCGGTACCAAATTAAAATTTTCCACTGCGTACCACCCTCAAACAGATGGTTAGACTGAAGTCGTCAATCGGAGTTTAGGTAACCTCTTACGGTGTTTGGTCCAGGAGCATCTTAGGAGTTGGGACTTGATCCTACCAACGGCCCAACTTGCATATAATAGTTCTTTCAATAGATCCCTCGGAATGAATCCGTTTGAAGCTGTGCATGGTTACAAACCCTAAAAACCATTGGACCTTATCCCGATGTCTCCACATGTTAGTGTGTCCATGATTTGCCAAACTTTTGCCTGAACATCTTCACGATTTACACATCAAGATCAATAAGCAATTAGAAGCAAGCAATGCCACATATAAACTGCATGTTGATTCTCATAAAAGACACGTTGAATTCCATATAGGAGATTATGTTATGGTTCGTATCAGACCAGAACGGCGCCTACGTGGGCACGTCTCTAAACTGCAGGCTCGTAGTGCTGGTCACTTTAAAATTTTACAACGACTTGGATCAAATGCATATGTTCTTGACATTCCATCCCATTTTGGTTTTCATCATATTTTCAATGTAGAAGATCTCATTGCGTATAAAGGCAACTTTTTCCCACCTGGGGATCCCTTTGCCCCCCTGCGTGCACCCCCTATTGTCCTTTCGCCCTCCCCTGCGCCACTTCCCTCCCTCCCGGCACACAATGATAAAATTGATACTATTTTAGATGAACAGGTGATGTTTACCAAGGAGGGAACTATTCATCGCTTCCTTGTCCGTTGGATTGGTCGACCAGAGTCTGAGAATGCTTGGATTTCTCGCGAGACACTACAACAGCTTGACCCAGACCTCTTAGAGTTTTATCAGAGCCAGCAGAATTGCACTTCTTCAGGCCCTAGTCAATGTCCTTCCGGAGATTTTGATCGCTCTGTCAACTTTCGGCCCCCTCTCACTCGAGTCTATCACCGTCACCGACGGGTTGCCCAGCCACTCAGCTTATGGTTGGAAACTTGATTCCTGACGTTTAACTCGCCGGGGTCGAGTTCCTCCCACCCGGGGAGAATTGATGCGGACATCCAAGACAAATATTCACTTTTATTTGCCTTCTAAATATGAAGACTTGCTTTAATTTGTTTTTCAAATTAGTTGTGATTTTATTTTCATTTATTTCATTTTATTTGATTTCCTTTTTACTTTTTCAATTATTTGCTTATGATTTTGTTTTCAATTTTCTTTCACATCGGATTCTTTATATAAGAATCCTTAGGACAATTGATTGATTATTGAATGAATGAATGAATGAGTATTTGAGAAATTAATTGCAATTGAGCAATTGTGCTTCCCTTCCTCTCTCCCCTTTGGTTTGATCTCTTTCTTGTCCCTTACCCTCTAGTCTAATTTCTTGTCTTTACCCCTCTATTCTTCTTCTCTCTACTTTCACTCTCCTCCCTACATCAGTCGAGCTTTGACCTTTGAGGTCTCACATTGACAGATGGTGGATGAGCTCCCTTGTGTCGGGGATATATTTTTCTAAGCATCAAGAGGATTGAAGCAAGTTCTAAGTGAGAGCATGAAACGACAACGAAGTCGTGTCTGGGAATTTGATCAGTTTGTGGACATGTTATTGTGATTGTTAGGAGATTTTGGTATTGGGCATTGGAAATCCTATAAAAGCTTAGAATCCTCTTCGGGAAAAATCACGGTGTTAGGCTCTTTATTACCCCCGGGGTTGCTATGGTACGTCAAACGATGCATGACACATGAGTGAGTTACCTTGTGATTGGGATGAGCTCTAGCCTCTAGGGTGTACGGAGAGGACAACCTCGGGTTTCCATGAGGCCGAGGCTAAGTGAACATTGTCTAGTGAGGGTCGAATGGCTCAATAGTGTGGATATTGTTGGCCTAGAAATTAAGACTTTTCATAGGTATTGGGATAGGCTACTTTTTATCGGGTTTTGTCATGGTGATCCCAAAGAGTAAGCTACTTTGTCATCCCAATGGTTAAATTTCATTTGAAAAGTGATGAACGGTACAGATTGACTCTATTTTAATGTATTGTCTTAATCTTAATATTTTATATTGTAAGAATTGATCTCAATAATTGGGAGAATAATGAGCCTAATATTTTGGAGGACAATAACAAAATCAGAACTTGACAAAGAAATATCATGTATAATGGCCGATATATTGAGTATTGGCAATTCATTGTAATTTATCGCTAATGTAGTGATATATCATGATTTTATCGTAATATTGATAAAAATCGTTATCTGTGAGCTCGATACTTGTATTTTACATATCGACTGATATTTCATTTCATAGCCCTTAACAAGCAAAACCTTTAGGCTCTCGACAACGTCGTCTTACTTCTAGTCAGTGCTCGTAGCGTTCTGAACTCGTTTAAAGTTGATGCTTTTCAATTCATTAATCAAGATTATGGCATCAAGGAAAAATCATACCTCCCGCCGTCGTCGCCCTGAGTAAGAGAGAAGAAGATAACCGATGTTTGGTCGCGGATTTGATCTCTTCAGTCGTATCATCTGCAAATTCTATAGCCACAAAAGGCTCGGTGTCTAAGCGAATGGTTTGCATTTCCTATCTCGTAGGGGAACTTCAGCCGGCAATGCAGCTCAGCGAATTCATAGATGATCCAAGTTCTACTAGCGGTCTTACCCGAGGAGCCCGCTCTGAGATCAATAAATATTTAATAATATTTAATAAATAGATGTGTTTTTTTTAATAAGGTAATATATTTTTTTTAAATTAATTTAATTTAAGGAAAATTGTTGTTCCTCCTATGTGGATAGCCGGGTCCTGATTTTCAGTGGCTTAGTCTTTATTTGTTTGACATGGCGATTCTTGCTATCTTTATCCTTTAATCCTTATTGTGTTTTTTATTGAAAGTTGAAGGCGGTAAATTTTAACTTTTTGAAATAGATTTATAGTAAAATTATTGAAATATATTTTTTTAAGAATTGAAAATGAACTATTTGTAACTTGTAATAAAATATATTTAATGTTTTTTTTGTAATTTATTTTATATTTTTAAATAAATTTTAGATAAATTATATTTTTATTGGTAGTATTACTAGCTTGGATGGTACCAAAGAATTGATACTATCTAGAATTGAAATCTCACAGTATCAATACTGATGTATCTCTAGAATTTAAATTGTTGTACGAATTAGTGTGCCGAATGATTTGCTTTGATATCTAAATGTAAATAGGTCCAATCTTCATAGTTATAAATTAGGATTTTGTGTATTACAACAAAATAAATTAAAGGTAAGAGGTATACAAGATTTGCTCTCTAGTATATTTTACGACGCTCAAATTAATATTTTTCTCATAGATATGCTCAAGAGAATGGAGATGAGTATATGTTAGGACGGTTATACTCCTTTTGTGCACTTGTTTGATAGAGTAGCGTTTTTGCTTTTTTGTGTCTCTCCTCCCCTTGTTTGGGGATAAGGTTTGATTTATAGATAGAAGCACCGTTTAGCTAATCGGTATCTGAAATCGATGTGTGTGTATGATACTGTTTCGAATCAATGGTGAGAGGCAATACCAGCAGTATGTAATGACCATCTCTATTTAATGATAGAAATACCTAATTTTCAAACTCAGCGTTGCTTTGGTCGCTAATTTTGGTCCCTTAATGTCTGGATGTTAAGATTTTCCTTGTTTGGTTCAGATGTTTAAGTACTATCGCCTGATAGATTTTGTAGTATTTTTTATTAGAATATCGATATTTAGGTCTCTTATCTGGCCAAGCATTTGGCCATTTATCTGAGTATTGATAAGCCTGTTTTAGTCCTTGTCTAACTAACATGAGTAGTTATAAATCAACCGTGCCTAATAAAAAAAACTTAGAGAAATGTTTAGTGGATATATTATATTAGTCATATTTAAAGACATCAATGAATGATATTTATGTATTTATTTATTTATTTATTTATTTGTGTGTGTGTTATTTAGAGTTGTTGAATAAGTAAAATGTTATGTTATTAAAAATACTCATGATTAAAAAATATTCATAATTAAGACAATTTTTATTTATTATTATATCAATAATTTTTATTTTAGTATTAATTTATGGTGAGTAAAATTTATTTTGCGTTATATGGTAATATGCAGGTAAATTTTAATAGTAATATTTTATGAGTGTATAATTTCTTAAGTATTTGAATACTAATGAACCGGTATTTGATTTATTCATCCCTATCTTTAATTATTCTGAGGATACACAATGAGGATTTACTCATCCTCAAAATTTCCTTTTTGTTCCTTTTTGCCTCCAATTTTATCTGAAAATTCAGAATTTCAGAATCTAATGCCGACTTAATATGAAGCATTTTGATTTCTTCTACATTCAGATGCACTGTAAACTCTATTCTTTTTCATTTTTCATGATAAATGGCCTTCCTAGCTGTCTTAGTGCATTGAAAATATAACTTTACAATATGAAAAATAGGCAACCACTAATACCCAACAAAGAATTATAATCCAAACATGCCCAAAATTGCCTTTTTATGTCTTTAGAACTGTCAGATTTCTACGTCTACACTATCGCTAATTATTACTTGTAATAGTTAAACTTGATGTTTCGATCGATATTTTATTTAAATATCTTCCATGTAAAATATGACAATAAAATGAGATAATCGCCTTTTGATGTCTTTAGAACTGTCAAATTTCTACATCTATACTATCGTTAATGATTGTTTGTATTAGCTAAACTTGATATTTTGACCGATATTTTATTTAAAAATCATCAATGTAAAATATGACAATAAAATGAGATAATTGCCTTTTGATGTTTTTAGAACCGTCAAATTTCTACGTCTATACTGTTGCGAATGATTACTTGTATTAGCTAAACTTGATGTTTCGACTGATATTTTATTTAAAAATCATCCATATAAAATATGACAATAAAATGAGATAATCGCCTTTTGATGTTTTTAGAACCGTCAAATTTCTACGTCTATGCTATCGCTAATGATTACTTGTATTGGCTAAACTTGACGTTTCGACCGACATTTTATTTAAAAATCATCCATGTAATAAAATATGACAATAAAATAAGATAATCACCTTTTAATATTTTTAGAATCGTCAAATTTCTACGTCTATACTGTCGCTAATGATTACTTGTATTAGTTAAACTTGAAGTTTCGACCGATATTTTATTTAAAAATCATCCATGTAAAATATGATAATAAAATGAGATAATAACATTTTGATATCTTTAGAACTGTCAAATTTCTACATCTATACTATCGTTAATGATTACTTATATTAGCTAAACTTGATGTTTTGACCGATATTTTATTTAAAAATCATCCATGTAAAATATGACAATAAAATAAGATAATAGCCTTTTGATGTCTTTAGAACTGTCAAATTTCTACATCTATACTATCATTAATGATTACTTGTATTAGCTAAATTTGATATTTTGATCGATATTTTATTTAAAAATCATCCATGTAAAATATGACAATAAAATAAGATAATACCATAATGTTTTTTTTTTAAATTTCTACATCTATACTATCATTAATGATTACTTGTATTAGCTAAATTTGATATTTTGATCGATATTTTATTTAAAAATCATCCATGTAAAATATGACAATAAAATGAGATAATCGGCTTTTGATATTTTTAAAATCGTCAAATTTTTATGTCTATATTATTCCTAATGATTACTTGTATTAGCTAAATTTGATGTTTTGATCGATATTTTATTTAAAAATTATTCATATAAAATTTGACAATACAATGAGATAATTTTACAACCATGCGTGCTATTGTCATCCAATATCAACATTGCAGTTCATAACATTAGGCGATCACTATTTTCATCCTTTGGCTGGCTCGCCCCTGATTTGCCCCGGCCGCTCATCCCGTCGTCGAAGTGTCTTCTTCCCAGTTTAGACTGAACCCATCTCTCTCTCTCTCTCTCTCTCTCTCTCTCTCTCTCTCTCTCTATCAGTGTATCTGTAAACTTTGATTTGAAGGCGGACAGAAATTTTAGATCTGGATTGGGGAGAGATATTCTTTTCGATTGTATAATCGGGAACGGAGAAAAATGCAAAGTAAAGGATCGAATCAACGGCTTTCTGGAATGGTGTTTCGATCGCGAATTTCAATCCTCATGCTTTCCATGTTCAGCTCTGTCGCTTCTTTCTACGTCGCTGGACGGTCAGCCGCTATTTTCTCTTTCTGCTTTTCAATTTCCAATTTGTAATGCTTACCCCTTGACATTTCATTTCAATTTCTAGTCCACCGCTGGGTAATTCGATTTCTGTTTTTGCTCGCGGTGGAAAAATATAGACAATGTTGTGAAAAAACTTGGTGACTAGTTCCTTTTAGAGCCTAGAAATGGTTGTGGCAATAAGGAGGAGAGTTGTTCTGTTCGGTAGCGCGAGACAACGTTGCACAAGTGATTCAAATGATTTAATTTTGAACTTGGATCCTATTCGCCCGACAGGTCTCTATGAACTTTTTCCTGTTGGAAAACAAATGTGTAAATTACAAAGTTTAAGCGTTTGAAGAAATTTGAAAAGATTTAGCGTTTGAACAACATGTCAAAGGTTGTGATGGGAAATGGATAGCTTCGGAAGCGAAAGAACTCTATCTGGCAATATGTGAATTGCTACTCCCGCTTGAATTTTACTTCGTGGGGCGGAATCAACGAGTGGGAAAAAAAGAAAAAAAAATTATCAGCCTCTGTTGCTTCTCTAAGTTTGATATTTGCCCTTCTACTATTCCAGTTCTTGAAAGTTTCATTACGCACTGCAATATCTCAAGATTAAAATTTAGTCCGGCATTTTGCATTATGTTTGGATACTGTTAAGTGTTAAGATGTTGATAAATAATGGATTGATTAAATCTTCGGTACTTACATAGGCTGTGGAATGGTTTTCTAAGCTAAACTATCTAATATAGTTTACTTTTTTCAACTCTTTTTTAATTGATCTTTTGTGTGGGGGTAGCTGATTATTGTGAGTTAGGTTGTAATCGAGCCAAAGGTACTTTAATATGCTTCTTAGGGTTGGCTTGGTTGTGCTTTAACTGAGCTAGATCTAAGCTGAAGCTGAATTGAGCTTCGAGAACCCTTGTTCAGACTCATGAACAAGGTCTACATAAAATTCATGAATTATCTCATTAGAAAGCCAAGTTCAATTTCTTTCTAAACAAACCAAAATCAAGCCTCACATATGAGCTCTGAATTGGAGAGGACATTAGAGAGCAGGGTGTATTTTGACAAGGCTTTTATGCCTTACATAAACAAGCATTTGATGAAAATTGACGAGCTTCAATCAAGCCCATATCCAACAAGTACTAGCTCTTAAGCGAGCTGTTCATAAACATAAATGAGTTGAGCTTTCCATTGCTCAATTGGCCCTTTTATTAAACATGCCTAAATCTTGTTGAAGTTTGTTTAATCAGTTTAATATATGAGCTAGAGTGGCTTTTCAAATATAATTGTTGCATTTGCATCCCTACTTGCATGTAGTTGATGTTAAAGAGGCTAAGTTGATGATTAATTGGCTAATTATATGTTGTTTCTTTTTATAATTTTATTGCATTTATTCATCATAGCTTTTCTTTTAACAGTCTATGGCAGGATGCAGAGAACAGGGTTTATTTAGTTAAAGAGCTCGATAGGATTACTGGTCCTGTAAGTTATCATACATAATTTGTGTACTTATTGGTCGTCCTTTCCTCCGTTTGGGTGATTGATCAAATACTCATGAGCCATTGTTGTTAAATGAGTAAATTTTTAACAATCATCATCTTCAATGTCTTTTTACAGTTTGATTAATACTCATGAGCCATTGTTGTCAAATGAGTAAATTTTTAACTATTGTCATCTTCAATCAATGTTTTTTTACATCACCACATTGGCTCTATGGCTACCTCTTGACATGGGGGAAAGTCGTTTGAATTTCAATTACACTAGTCATGTTGCATAGTGTTCATTGCCTACTAGTACCCTTCTGTTGCAATTATTTTTGTCACAAAATTGAATAGCTATACCATAGTAAAGGCTTTTTTTTTTTTTTTTTCTGAAAACTCAACTGATTTTTCTGTTACATTCTCATGCACATGAACATTTTTTTCCTTTCCATCTACAGAAGGATTATCTAACTGAATTAACGGTCTATTTTTGACAGGGCCAATCTGCTATTTCCGTTGATGATTCATTGAAGATCACAGCCTGCAGGTGAATTTTGTGTGCCATTTCAATAGTCTACTGATTTTATTACTTCAGTTCAAGATCAATATTGTAGTTCAGTTAACAATTTTCTGCTTGATAGGGAACAGAAGAAAAAATTGTCAGCCCTTGAGATGGAGTTGGCTGCAGCAAGGCAACAGGGCTTTGTTTCAAGATATTTGACAGGAATTGATGAAACTCATTCTAACAAAAAGCCACTAGTCATGGTGGGAATACTGACTAGTTTTGGACGCAAAAACAAGAGAGATGCCATTCGTAAGGCCTGGATGGGAACAGGTAAAGTGTAATCTCTAGTTTGTCACACTAACTTGTTTTGTCTTCTTGAGCGAAATCTTGATCATTTATTCTCCATGGAAATGCACAAGAAAGCATTAGTTAACAAATTAATCAGGAAACTATTGTCCACAGAAAGAAAAGAGGGTGCATTCTTCTTGTTCTACCATTGACCATGTTTTCCTGTGATTTTGAGACTGTAAAAGATTTGCAGTTTGAATGGTCTCATTTCAAATCTCATTAAGGCTCTAAGGGCCAGAGTTTGTTGTTCTTGGTGTGGAATCTATGATGGGAACAAAGAGTTTTCAAAATCCAAATTTCTTGCTGTGGCAAATTTTCCTTTTCTGGTTTTCCCCAATACTTGTCAATTTTGAACATCTTATATATAGCCATGTAGTTTTATGACTTGACCTGTCATGTGACTGCATTGAACTTTTAAATGCTGAATGCATGTTCATCTAAAGTATGGATTCCAGATAATGTCAAATTTTCTGTAATGGAGGCAATGATTAATAAATTTGATTCAATATAAAGTATAGAATATTAGGATGCCCATGGTCTGCTTCCATTGGTGTTTAGATCAAACGTAATCACCTATTTTGATTGTTTGATCCAATCTTGTATGTTTTGTTCTTTCTTTCTTTCCATTTTTTTCCTTTTCCTTTCCAAAATCTTCCTATAGGAATTTCTGCGTGGTTTGGTCTACTGGTCAGTGTAGGACACTACGTTGTAATGCCCTCAAATAGAGCACAGGACCAACAACCTAGCTTGGGCCTCAAAAAGGGGAGCTCTTGATGTTAGTACTGAGCTACTCAAGTCTTTATAAACTGAAGGAAAACTCCTCAAATTCCTGTTGTGGGACTTTTGGGGTGTCACATGTATTCTGCAGGTGCTGCTTTAAAGAAGATCGAGAAAGAGAAGGGAGTTGTTGTACGATTTGTCATTGGAAGAAGGTTGCCCTTCTACTACGATTTTCATTTTGCTGCTTATTAATTGTTTGAAATTTCTAATTCTTTACGTAAGAAAAATTTAACGCTATCATCACATATTGTCTTGCAGTCCACATCGTGGGGATAGTTTGGATTGGGACATTGACATTGAAAACAGACAGACAAATGACTTCATAATTCTTGTATGTTTGATACCAGTCTCAAATGCTTGTATGTTTGGTTGACTTTTAACAATGTTCTAAGTCATGCCTTTTCATGATATAGTTTCATTGCATGGAATCTTCTTTGTGAGCTTACAGATAGATGTGTAATGCGTCCTTGGGAAAACAATTCGACCCGAACCTGTTAACAACCCATATCCAAGTGTGATTCATGGGCTTGAACTGGTTTCCTACGCATCACAAACAAAACTAAGATATAAAAGGGACTTTAGGAGGATTCTTCCAGTAGATTCCTTTAACACTCAAGTTAGTTAAATATTCCAAATAGTAGATTAAATAATATGATGCCTTGATATAACTAAATTATAAAGAGAGAAAATTTAATGGACCCAGTGCATTGAGCGTGGAGGTCGAGTCCTATTTAACGGACCCACCAGTGGGTTGTCTGAGAGAAAATATTATCACGGTGGATTCCCTGGTTGACCAGTACCCGGCCTAGTTGGTGGTGCTACTTGGGTGGCTTCCTTAGGGGAAATCATTGTAAGGCCAATATTAGCAGATGGTTGTCAAGGCTAGGACGGTGTGGAATTGGGCTGCGCTGGTGGAGGAAATCCTTCCCCCCTTTCTCTGGCTTTTTCGTGGGAGCTCAATCTCTTTCTCTTGGAGTCTTGCTCCAGGCTTGCCCCTCCTTTACCAGCTCCCCTTTGTAGGGGAGAGCGTGAAAAAATCTTTGGGGCAAAGTAGTATCTTCTTACTATGTGTGTGTGATGCCGCTGGAGCCTCTTGATTGGCCCGCCTCCATGGAGGCCCCCATTAGCCGGATGACACCATGGCGTCTCCGGATTTTATTACCTACTTTGGGCCTGCGGGCCTGCCCCTGGACTCCAGCTTATTGGAATGAATCTTAGGAGCCACCTTCTTTCCTCTGTTTACCCACTTGGGTCTTCCGTTTTTTTTCCCATCAGGGTCTTCAGTTTTTTGCCCATCCCAGTCTGGCCCATTTTACCTGGACCTGTCAATTTGGACCGCCATTTGCATAACTAACATCCTTTCCAATTCCTTTTTCTTCTCTTTTTGTATCATATTTAGTGAAGCCACTGCTAAATTGTTAATCATTCCTCGTGACTTCTTCACTCTGCAGCTCGGAGCATTGTAATAACTTAGGCTTTTAAATGTAGTCAGAAGAAAGATGTATTGTCCAGTCTGTTGTAGTTATTATCATTCTTGATATATTCATTGCCTTGCCTACCAATATGAAATGATATCGAAGTAAATGTTGCTTTTAAAATATATTTCCTCCTCCCCTTTTCTCCTTTGCCTTTTGTGAATCCTATTCTTATGCACAACTTGATTGCTGAAATTGGTCATTTAATAGAGAACGACAGAAGTAGCAAATGGAATTCTTTAAAAGGGTAAGCATAGATGCAAATATCGGTCAATATGATACCTTTCAACCGACATGGATCGGTATTAGGGCCCTTGATACCACGATAATATTGTTATATGCTTTTGTATTGATCAATATATCAGCATACACAACTGATATATCGGCTAATATAACCTTATTTACGATTTTTAAAAGTTTTTTTCCATCCAATATGTTCGATACCAATGCGTATTGTTCAATATATCCGATATCAATATGATCGTAATCGATATCAATATTAATATTTTCATCCATGAGGGTGAGCTTTAGTACAATAGTGAGTCTGCTCTGTCAATGTTGTTAAAAACGCACCTTACGTGCACTTAGTCATGCCTAGGTTCTTGGCTTAAAGCTTGGCGTCTCAATAGATTTGATGTGTCCCTGGTTCTCGGGTTATGGTACGGATTAGAGAGCCATTCGATCTTCCGCTGCGGGTCGAATTGGAGTGGATCTGATCTTTGTCACTACTAACCCAAAACCTGCGCACGACAAACTACAAACAAGAGGTTAGAAGATTGACGAAACTCATTCTCCGGTTTATCCTTAAATGTTCAAATTAGAATTCTTTCTCAATAAATAGAAAAATGTAAAGAAGATGTTGGATAATATAGAATTGCATGTGAATGGGGGATGTGAAGGGAGGATTGGCTCTTGTTGAGCGCCCGACAGGCGGCTTGGAGAGAAAAGGAGGACCAAGCTCCTTTTATGCACTCGACGGTGGGTAGCTTAGAGAGGAAGAAGGATTGGGTTCCTTTCTAGTCGCATGCGGCCAGTGCAAAGAGCGGCTTATTATGGATGCAATCGGTAGGGGGTGACTCACTATAGATGCACTTATGGAGTGGCTCACTACAGATCGACTGAGTAAGTGGCTCACTAGTGATGCACTCAATGGAAAGTGACGTTGTGAGGAGGAGGAAGAGCTCCCTAGGGAGAGAGTTTGGTTCTCCCTCTTTTTTCTTCTCTCTCTCTCTCTCTCTGTTTACCTCCGATCCCTTTTTTCCCCTCCTCCTTGGCCTTGCAGTGGCGAGGGGTATTTGCAATGATTCATGGGTGAAGATTTGGCGCCAAGGTCCGTGACAGGTGTCGCTTCTGAATTTACCGGCCACTAGAGGGCTGGCGGGAGCCACTTTTGTTAGGCATTGCCTTGCTGTGGTGAGGAGGACGTGAGTGGTCCCCCGATCCAGTCGTTAGGTGGCTTCAGGTGGTGCTCTGCATGTGCATGCTCTGACCGCTCTGCTGGCCGCTTGTCTGAGAGCCTTTCATATTGATCTGTCTAGCTGTACTGCTGGTTGGGCCGTTAACGCTTGTCCCCTTTGACCCATTACTCCCTGTGCCTCATTTTGGTCGCCACTATGGCCTAAGGATTGAGCTGGATCGATCTCCTTATTGGGGCTTATCCCACTACTTGCTAGGTCCGTTGTTACGCTGATGGTTGAGCTTGGGGTTGGACTGGCCTATAGTATCACCGAACTCATCAATGTCTAAGTAAGGCTCATTCCTATTTAGGCTCAAGGTGTGTACCTAGGATGCCTCAATTTTTTATTAATAAAACAAAACTAATTTTTTCTTTTTCAAGTAAGTTATTATATTTTATTGTTACTTTAAATGTAAAATTAATGTTTGTGAAATTGATAATGATGGAAGTAATTATTAACTCATTAGGAGAATGCAAGAAGATTATAATAATAATGAATTTGTATTTGAGGATGATTTTTACTATACGATTTTGTAGCTAAAATTATTTAAATAAATGATGCTACATATTGTACTAAATTAGGAGATAGCGTGAATCTTGAACGATAATTACCAATAGAACTAATCCTTTTGAACTCGTAAATGATGAAGATTTTAACTCCATTAATGGGTGGCTTACTTTCATCAGGCCCATGCTTACACTATGTGTCTTGCGTCTAGGCCCTTGGGACCCATTGTGCCTTGATATGCCTTATACCTTTAACATTACTTTGCTTCATTGTGACCTTGAGGCTTAAGGTTATGAACTTAAATTATGGAAAGAACTTTTGCTATGTGGAGATAGGGTTGCATACATATGACTCTCCCTAAACTCCACAATCTAGGGTCTTGTGTACTGTACTACACTTTTTTTAGTAGAAATGCTTTGTCATGGTTGGTCGGTTCTTTTTTTTTTTTGAGGGGCCTGTGTATTTTTAATAACATAATAGATTGTCCATTTATGTATCACTCTTAACCGTTGATTCTGATGTCATAACCATGACTGAAAATATTAGTATCAATATCGGTCGTAGCTATATTGATGTTGGATACATTAGATAATATGTATTGGAATCAAATATATTAGAAAGAAAAAATTTCTGAAAATCGTAAGCTCGTAGAGTTGCATCGGCCAATATATTGACTCTATGGGATGATATATTAGCCAAATATTAGTTTTATTAACCGATATCTTAAATATTGGTCAATATATTGTAATATATCACTGGTACAGAAATATATCACGATATTATTGTTATATTGGAAAATATCATTACTGAGGTCCTTGGTACCAGTATATATCAGCCAATATTTACAATATTTGCTGAGATTTACATTAGTGGTCATAACTCTACCTATCTGCACCGTACATGATGCAGCTTATTATGCAACTTCCTTTTCTCTGGATCGATTGGACAATTTTTCATTTCTTGTTGACAGAATAACCATGTGGAGACTCGTGAAACTCTGCCAAAAAAGACAATGTTGTTCTTTGCACATGTGGCAGATAATTGGGATGCTGAGTTCTATGCCAAAGCTAATGACGATGTTTATGTAAATGTTGGTATGGATTGAATCCCCTCAGAGTTGTCTCCCATTGGCATCCCAGTATTTCCGTAATGCTAGTTGATCATATTGTGGATGCATGCTTCACATGTACACATGCGCAGGTGCACACACATTTGTGCATTGTGGTGTGTCACTTTTTGAATTTTTGGCGCACGGGAATGGCTTGTACAGTTGCTGTAGGATTTGAAGAAAGGAATTAATCATGATTTTGAATTCCCGGTTGAAAGAGATTTTGTTGCTTTTATTGTAACAAAAGATTCCCTTTTTATATGGAAATGCTTGTATCAATAATTATGCCTGCCCCTAACTGGGATCAATTATGACAATCATTGCGTGCTCTACGTTTGGAGGATTTGCAAATCCTTCCTGCTTACTCCCAATTGCCTAACCGTCCACGTTATAGGATGAACCTAAGGAGCATGCTGAGTTTTCCCCCGAGGACCATATTGTTTTAATCAGAATATTTTTTTCAGAAAGAAAAAAATGACCATTTTGTTTTTTATCTCTTGTAATATATATATATATATATATTCCAGAGATGAGGGCGGTGCCCCAAAGAGTCATGTCATCTTTAAGAGTGACTTGCTGGTCTTAATATTTTTATTGGTAAGTAAAAATTGTATTTGAAAAGACACCAAAATGGGCCCCCCCACCACATAGAATATATACTATTGCCATATAATATATTAGCCTATTACAAACTATTGCCATATAAAATCTAATTTTTTGAGAAAACTATTACTCCATTTTCTAAATAGATGTTTCTGTTATACCATCTTTATGACTAACAAGAACACTTTTTTCACAGATGCCCTTGGAAATACACTTGCAGCTCACGTGGACAAGCCTCGCGTTTACATAGGGTGTATGAAATCAGGCGAAGTATTTTCTGAGCCGTGAGCCCGATTAAGAACATACTGGACGATGATTGTTTAGATCATGAACCATTTAGATATGCAATCTAAATGTTATGCTATCTCGCAGGAGCCAGAAATGGTACGAACCAGAGTGGTGGAAATTTGGTGATGGGAAATCGTAAGTAAATTGGGGGGGGGGTATGCTAATATTTCCTTTTGTACTGTTACCAGAGTAGACCACATAGTGCAAAGTGAAAGAAAGTAATGAAAAAAATTGCTATATCTTAACACGCACTCAAAAAATTGCAAAGTGAAAGAAAGTAGGCAATATATTTATCTTAACTCGAGTAATCTTGTTGTCTTTATCTTGCATAGTCTCTGGCATTTATCTAACCTTGTCTGTTGATCATTGTTTATCTGTTTCTACTATTCAACCAACTGTGAATGAATCGTTCCTTTTTGAACAATTTTTAAGCCATACAAGCCTTACCGTATACTTCAGTAGCAGAATTGATTTGTGATGCTCATGGAGGAAAATATTAGTATCGGTTGTAGCCATATATTTGATATATTAGATAATACGTATTAGTATCAAATATATCGGATAGAGAAAAATTTCTAAAAAATCATAAGCTGATAGGGTCATATCGGTCAACATTTTAAATATCGGCTAATATATTTCGATATATTGTCAATGTGGAAACATATCGCGATATTGCTACGCTATTAGGAAATATCAGTATCGGATAGCACCGATACCAATATATATCGGCCGATATTTGTATGAATGTTGCCGCTTGTTTTCCATATGGCCAAACAAAGCTCACATTTAACACTTCTACAGCCCTCCATTGTCTTCCAAGTTCTATGCTTTTGAAGGCTGCTCATTTTCCTTCAACAGGTACTTCCGCCATGCTTCCGGTGAAATTTTTGTTATATCACAAGCATTGGCTAAATTTGTTTCAATAAACAGGTCAGTTCTTTTTACTAGCAAGCAGTTTCTTTGTGTCCTTGCCATGGATGAAAATATCAGTATTAATATCTATATCGGTTGCGACTATATTGTTTTCGAATATATTAGACAGTATATATTAATATCAGATATATCAGAAGGAAAAAAGATTTCTTAAAATCGTAAGTTGACAAGGCCGTATTAACCAATATTTTAGATATCAGCCATTATATCGCGATATATTGTAAATGTGGAAACATATTGCTGTATTATTGTAGTATTGGAAAATACGGTATAGGGGTGCCCCAATATTTGCATCACTGGTCCTTGCTAAGGAATCTAATGATCGGTTATTGGATTCTGTTTTTGAACTGGCAGGTCTAATCTCCGCACTTACGCCCATGACGATGTCAGTGTGGGCTCCTGGTTTATTGGGCTTGATGTCAAACACATTGATGAAAGAAAATTCTGCTGTTCATCTTGGTCATCAGGTCCTCTTCCTCCCTCTCGCATATGCTTGCAAGCATAATAAAATATGAAAACCAGGTCATAGTCCCTAGTTGGTGTGTTTGGAAGTATTGATTTGGCTTAATATCATTGGGTACCAGTTCATCAGGATACACAGATGAAAAAGTTAGTATCAGTGTCGTATTTTTACTAGTCTCAACCATATTAATATTGAACAGTACTTGTTGATATTGGATATATCGGAAGGAAAAAAAATTTTAAAAATCATAAATTGACAGGATTATATCCGTTGATACATCGTAAAATATTGTCGATATAGAAACATATCATAATATTATCACGATATCGAAAAATTTCGGTGTTTGGGGGCCTCGATGCTAATATATATCGGTCAATATTTGCATCTATAATATAGATGGTAAACAAGATTCCATTAGAGGATTATTGTAAGGTTCTTCTATGATAACTTGAAGGCCATGGGTTCAAATACGAAAACATCCTCTCTGCAGAAGCAAGGCTGCGTGCCGCTAGCCATTCCTTGACCCAACAATGTGGGTCTTGCATTCACTGAGCCTCCCTTTTCGGTGGGCCATATGACTATGACTCTGTCGACATTGTGGGATCTCGTCATCCAGAGTGATTATGTAGACATTAAGATTGATCCGCTATGACCCGAATGTCATAGACTTAAACACAGAAACAGTCTCTCTGGAGAGGCAAAACTGTGTGCATCTGGCCATTCTTAGATCTCATGACATGGGACTAATGTGCATTTGGCCTCCCTTTTATGGTGGGCAAGATGACTACGTTTCTAGCACAACTTTGCTGCTGTATCTATATTTATGATTCAGCAACCCTTCTGAACGATAGCCTCGGTTAATAATTTTGCAGCTTTCTGAGTGATACATAGGGGCCTAGATAATAATGCTTGTTTCGGGTTAATGTTTCGGGTTGTGCTGTATCTATATTTATGATTCAGCAACCCTTCTGAACGATAGCCTCGGTTAATAATTTTGCAGCTTTCTGAGTGATACATAGGGGCCTAGATAATAATGCTTGTTTCGGGTTAATGTTAAGGGGATTCTCATAAGATATTTACGGGTATTATGGCATCTCATCCATCTTTCCGCACTAATGGACCCACACAAGAATAAATTGATGAGATTCTATTTCACACGAAGATATCCCAAGGCTTTCCACATTCATTTCAGTGGGCCCACACGATAATTGATAAACGGATGAGCTAGATTATCATAGCACTCAGAGGATATCCCAAGAGTGCCTTCAAAAAATTTTATCTTATTTCAGCTCTCAAATTTCCTGTATGCCAGGCGGCGTCTGTGCCGGTGTTTGACGAATTTTTCCGAGCGTATTGGATATCTAGTTGAGATGAAATATGTACGAGAAATTGCCGACAGTCTCTGTCGAAACTATCGAGGTCTTTTCCCCCTGGAAAATCCACCACACAGCTTAAACATCTGGGTATTCTCTGCAAACTGGAAGAGCTATTGAAGCCTATCGGAGACCAAACTTCATCTGTCCTGTGCATTATATAAAAGCAGGTGCACTCTGAATATTCTTCTCTCTGTTTTATTTTTCTGTTTCACACAATGATTTAGCTATATGATAAACCTGTCACCAAATGCTCTATAGTTTGAATTCAACATATGAAAATTGACTTGTGTAGCCATCCTTTGTGTGAGGATTAGTCTTTGTAGGAAGCATCAAAAACAAAAAAATCACTGAGTTAAATTGTCACTCAGACAATTTGAAGAGTTACCCTTGCTCATATGTAGGTACATATATTAGTGTTGAATATATCAACTTTAATTATTTTAAATGCCGTTTTCTTAGCCAAAATGTCAAGTATATCGGCTAATATTTTGAAAACTGACCAATATAATGCCATTTTGTCGTGGTATGACAATATTTTACATATTGTCTGATTGTTCATTTCATTGTTTTAATCTCTATGTCCTCAACTGGTATGGCATGACAAACATCCAGAACTAGAAAACAAATACATCAAATATAAATGCCAATAAAGGGCATCAGAACTGAGGCAATCTACAGCTTCCCTTCCCTCTCTTCTACCTTCACTGGTAAATCTCAACTTATTTCCCTTCGCCATCTTCGAAAATCTCGACATCTCGTCCCTCCTCGCATAGCTTTATAGCCGTTGCATGAGGCTTTCCGCCTATCAGCAGAACATGCAGCTGCTCGAACCCGAGAGGGAGCTTCAAAAGTGTCTTGCCAACCCAAGGTTTCGAGAGAATCCAGTTTGCTACCCGACCCTTTTAGAATGCACGGTCACCCAAACCTCACCTCGTGTGTTCCTTCTAATATTTTTGTGATATCCCGGAAGGCCGTCAAAGGTGTCCAGACTCCGCGGAATTTGAACCCGTGAGCCCGTATCTGAGGATCTCGTAAGCAGTGGTCTCGGATACTAGTACAAAGGTGCTGTATCGGCTCAGTGCAACTCCATTAGCAGAAGCAATGCCTCCTAGCAAAATATTAGAATTCCGGTATCTTTTATTCAGATAGTCATTTGCATATCGGAAAATCACTTATAGAGTGAAGTTGAACAACCGGCTCGTTCAATCATCTAATCACATTTGACCCAAAGGACTATGCTATCGTAAATAAAAGGAATCGGTGAACCTCAGATGTGCACATCCTCGTGTGTATGTCGGAAATCATGCAAGGAGTGAAGCTAGACGATTGGCCTATTTTTCTACGACATCATCGCAGGCGGTCAGGAGAGTCGGTGGTAGCAGGAGACTGAGTATGTCGAGAGTCGAGAGGATAGCGTGCACTGCCGCCGTTGCTGCGGCTAGCTGTAGCCTTGAACTGCTTATGCTGTCGCCCGTGCCCCGCTACTTGACAGAGGGTCAACGGGCGGTTTAAGGGCTCATGGTTTTGGACCAAATGGCTCTGCGATATGTGAGGTATTGTAGTGCCTCTGACTCTACTTCCCCATCTTTAGATTTATATCTATGAGTGAGTATTTTATTATATAAATATTATCAAGATGGTTAATTTTATGATTTTTTTATAATATTAATATTTATTAAATATAAAGTTTAAATATACTAAGAATTGTTTTAAAAAATTACTATTTAGATGGCTATAATTAAAATTTTAAATATTATTTATTGGAGTCTCATCCAAGGAATGAGAGGCACATTAGCAGCATCTTTATAGTACGTTTGATTATTAGAATAAAATAATATCGAAATAGAATAGTTATTCTCAGGAAATAAAATAAGATGAGAATAGAGTGAAAATTGTTATTTTTATATTTTGTTATTAGAATAGAATAAGGTGAAAATTAATATTTCATTGTTTGGTTTGTAAAATAATATAATGAATAAGGTGAAAATAATGATAATAATAATAATAATAATAACATGGGAATAGTTATTTTTACATATGTGGTAATAAAAATTATCTAATTGGAGATGGTAATTTTTTTTTTTTGATATATGTGAGAATAAATATTTTTACGAAAATATTCGTTTTCAATTAAATTGTAACTAAATGGAGAAATATTTATTTTTGAAAAATGAGGAGTGAATGGAATTTCTATTCCTTTAGCTAAATGTAACCTCTTAGTTTTATTCTTTTGCGATTATAAAAAATAATTGACATTGAAAACATTAGGCGGATCCATTTATGAAGAAAAATAATAAAAATAAAATCATTTAATAAGCTTTGTATTATATTTATTTTTAAATAAAATTATAGTAATTGTTTAGTGAACTGTTTTTTTTTTTTTTTTTAAAAATTTGGCTAATGTAGTTGGGAAAATAAATAAATAACTAAAAATAAAGCAGATAAAAATAGATTCTCATTATATTTTGTTCAGAGATCTTTGTTAATATATATATATAAAAAAAGTGTTTAAATTAATAGTATTGTTTTTTAATTGATTTTTCATTACTATTATCTATAATTTACTTAGGATAAATAAACAAATTCACGACACAAGATCAAATAGATGGAAAATGAAACTTTTTATTTATTTATTTATTCATTTATTTTATTATTTATTAATATATATTATTGAGCTTGTATAAAAATAGAGTGATTGGATGTCATATTAAATAGAGTGATTGGATCTCCAATGAGAATCTCAAATGTCTCTTCTCCAATGTCTTCTGATACAGAGAATTTTCAAACTTCCAAACATTTTTTCTTTTTTGTTTTTTTTTTTTCTTTTTTTTGGGGGAGTTGTTAATTTTTATAAAATTAAATAAATTTTATTAATTAAAATTTTTTATTATCAAATTAACACATTATAGTCTGATACGGTATCCCATCTCACCTCATCTTAATACCCAAAATATTTGAAATAAAACGGGAAGAAATCTGAAATTAAAAGTACAAAATTAAAATCAAAAGTTAGGATTTAAAATGTCAAAAATAAACTTAAATACTAGATGCCTTTTTGATGGGTCTCGGAACCCAAGGTCCAAAATTACAATTGCAGGCCCAAAGGATCAAATGGGTAAGCTGGCCTAAGAGGCACACAAGCCCAACTAGGCTCAAATAATTAAGTTTGTTCCGAGCGCCCGTAGAACTAAACTAAGCAATCAAGAATGGCACTGGTAGTCCGAGAGGACACTTTGACCCATGTGAGAACGAGGACAGCCAGAAAAGCCAAAATGACCGGCGACGATGCCTTAGATGACTTCAACAACACGCGCCATACGCCACGAGTGATCAACGGCCTCGGCCTTATTCGCCATACCCGCAGGCATGCGCCCGCACGCTTTATACTCAGCCGCGACAGCGCACCCCATGTCACGACCGCACCTATAGTGGTGTAGTGGTGGTCGCAGCAGCTCTAACGTTCCTTATGTCAAATGTCACCTCTCTAACTCGACCACATTCCTTATAAATACCCCTTTCAAAGCTCAGAGGGGGATTCCAAAATTTTCATCCGAGCACACTTAGTAGAAAACCCTCGAGAGAAGAAAAAGCGAAGGAAGAAAGAAGCTAAACTTCTCACACTGTAATTCTCTGCAGAAGCGAATAGCTCCGTAGGTTCTCATTGTACTCTCTCGCAAAAATAGTGAAACTTCTCAAACTTTTCGTCCGTTGCCGTGGTTTTTCACCCTTTTTTGTATAGCGGGGTTTTCCACGTAAAATTATGTTCTCTTCGTGTCCTCATGCTCCTATTTCACCACTCATTTTTCATTCATTCTGTGTTGCTCGTTTCTATCCGTCTGCAAACCCACAAAACCGCTCACACTCCATAAGACGGACCGCCAGAGCTCACGGACGCAACACTTTTGAATTTTATAATAAATTTTGTGATATTAAGGTCATAATTTTTTTAAAAAAATATAATTATCTTTATTTTTTTTTTCTATTTTTAAATACTAATAATTGAATTTTAATTGAAAAAGTAATTCATATCCTAAACTCGTTCTAAAGGGCCAAAAGATTGGACTTGGGGATCCTACTCTCTTAAGGAGAATCAGGGCTTTCCTTTTCTCTGAACTGTTGGGTAAAAGAAAATTTAAGGATTAAAATTTAATTATTAAATAATAATATCTAAATAGTTATTTTTATTAAAATTTTAAATATTAAATTTAAATTTTGATAAATAATATTATAAAAAAATTAAAAATATAACTACTTTTAATTTCTTTTTGAAAAAATAGGATCCCCATTTTTTCAAAAGATCCCCCCTATGTTTACCAATATGCTTAATATCTAACCTAACCCTAATAACTACTAAAGACCAAAATACAAAGACACCCATACCAATAATAATTACAACCATGCTTTGTGCCCAAGCTTCCCTGCAGCGCTCCGATGTGCTTGGCCATAATCCGACCCTATAGAGCTTGGTAACTCTGCACCCGTAGCCGGGCCCTTTTCTAGTTCAGCTTCAGCTCGGCAGCGCAAAGCCTGTATTTGGCCTATTGATCGTTCGGCACCTCAATGCAACATACTCGTCAAAATCCTACTAATTTGCACAAAAAAACTATGATATGAAGATTATTACTAAAAAGATGATATTATAATGGCAAGCTTGAGATCAAGCATACCTCTTCGGGAAGCATCGAGTGTCGGATTCAACTTTCTGAATTGTTATTTCTTCGAGTAATCACAACCCGAATATGGGGTCATTTGTACCAAAACAAGGCAGCATTAAACTGTCTCGCATTAAGGTTGCTTCCATCCAAAGACGAGCTGAATCGATTGAGCCATTGAGTTGAACTTGGGCTCTTGATCGCCTCCACCCAGTCAGACGATCATATCGATGTCATTGATCTGGATGTCATTGATTCATCGATCTGGGATTGACATCTAGAGACTTCATCGATCTCGTAGCATCTTAGCGCTTCGTGGGATTTGTTAGTTTATCTAGCGACAAATGTTGATACAAAATGCTTCGTTGTCCATCTTATTGCGCTTCACCGTGTTGGAATGGTTATTTTTTTCAAATCCACTACAAATGTTGATACAAAATAATAAGATGGACAACGAAGCATTGCTCGTGACAATCAATGTTGATATACAATAATATACTTGAAAATTTTAAAAAACGTATTGCAATGGATTTGTTAATATTAATTGTATCAACTAATACGAAAATATATTATAATTTTGGACAACGAAAAATATTAGGAAAAATCACATTCCAACAATTAATTTGCTAACAAGAGAATTGAAAGACATTAGTAAATTCTATGAAAAAATCATCTTACTAAACAGAAAATAATAGTATAACATTAATCGAGCTGCTAAAAAGAATACTATATTGTAAACTTTGTTTAGAAAATATACTAAAAACATAGAAAATTGAATAATCATTTAATGAAATTCCTATATTTGACACAAAAATAATAAATATAGTCCGACAAGAGTAAAAACAGAATAATATTAAATTTTCTATCAAAAGGATGATGAATATTACAGAAAATTTTATGATAAATTTTGTGATATTAATAATTTTTTTCTATTTTTAAAAACTAATAATTAAATTTTAATTGAAAAAGTAATTCAGATCCTAAACTCGTTCCAAAGGGCCAAAAGATTGGACCTGGGGATCCTACTCTCTTAAGGAGAAACAGGGCTCTCCTTCTCTATGAACCGTTGGATAAAAAAAATTTAACGATTATAATTTAATTATTAAATAATATTATTTAAATAATTATTTTTATTAAAATTTTAAATATTAAATTTAAAATTTGATAAATAATATTATAAAAAATTTAAAAATATAGCTACTTTTATTATCTTTTAATTTCTTTTTGAAAAGATAGGATCCCCATTTTTTCAAAAGATCCCCCCTATGTTTACCAATATGCTTAATATCTAACCTTGTACTAAAGACCAAAACACAAAGACACCCATACCAATAATAATTACAACCATGCTTTGTGCCCAAGCTTCCCTGCAGCCCTCCAATGTGCTTGGCCGTAATCCGACCCTGTAGAGCTTGGTAACTCCGCACCCGTAGCTGGGCCCTTTTCTAGTTCAGCTTCACCTCGAATAACCTCAATGCAACATCTTTGGTCAAAATCCTACTAATTTGCACAAAAAAACTATGACACGAGATTATTACTAAAAAGATGATATGATAATGACAAGCTTGAGATCAAGCATACCTCTTCGGGAAGCATCGAGTGTCGGATTCAACTTTCTGAATTGTTATTTCTTCAAGTAATCACAACCCGGATATGGGGTCATTCGTACCAAAAAAAGCAGCATTAAACTGTCTCGCTTTAAGGTTGCTTCCATCCAAAGACGACCTGAATTGATTGAGCTACTGAGTTGAACTTGGGCTCTTGATCGCCTCCACCTAGTCGGAAGTCATATCGATGTCATTGATCTGGATGGGATTGACATCTAGAGACTTCATCGATCTCGCTAGCTTGAGGTTGTAGTTTAAGTAGACGCAATCGCTTAATGCTTCGTTGTCCATCTTATTGCGCTTCTCGTAGTGGATTTGTTGGAATGTGGTCCATTGCAACACCGGTGCCAAGTCCCTGAATTGCTCCCACCAAATCCCTATCACGAGTTATTTTGTATCAACATTTGTCATTATATAGATAAAAATATCAATATTTGTATTATTATCGACTACAATCATATCGATATCAAACATATTAAACGTTTCGTATCAATATCGAATATATCAGAAAAATTTTAAAAAACGTAAACTGACAAACCTATATTTATTAGTATTAGTTGTATTGGCTAATACGAAAATATATTATAATTTTATCACAGTATTAAAAAATATCAGTATTGAAAAACTACAATATTAATACATATCGACTGATATTTGTATTAATTTACTAATAAGAGAATTGAAAGACAATGTAAATTCTACTATGAAAAAATCATCTTACTAGACAAAAAATAATAGTATAACATTAATCGAGTCGCTGAAAAAGAATACTCTATTGTAAACTTTGTTTAGTTTAATACCAGGTACTAAAAACATAGAACAATTGAATAATCATTTAATGAAATTCCTAACCGAAGAAGGTACAACACAAAAATAATAAATATAGTTTGACAGAGAGTAAAAATAGAGTAATAAAATTTTTCTATTAAAAAGGATGGTGAATTATGCTTCAAATACATTTGTCTTAATTTGATTTCTAACAATCCTTTAAAATTCGACTCCAAAATCTCCTTGTTATCCTTTTTTTGTCATTTTCTTTTCTCACTATCTAAAATCTAAAAAAATGGGCTGAAACTTTTTATATATACAGACTGACGCACACGTGTCAATCATGTACCCATTAGGAATAAAACCTAATTTTAACTCGTGTACATGTATCCTTCATGTGCACATATGATATAGTGCTACCGGAACAAATGGACATAAATGTTCTTCATACGTATATCAAGTACAAAATGCTATTTCAAATAATTTCATGTGCCTCTCAAACACCAACCTTACTGCTATGTATGCAAGAGCCCTATTTCCTGAGCTTCTTAGACATCAGTTATATATACTGAAACTTTTTATCTAAATAGACTGACGCAAATGTATCAATCAAGTGCCCATTAGGAGTAAAGCCTAATTTTAACTCGTACATATGTATCCTTCACAAGCGCATATGAAGTAGCGCTATTAGAATAAATGCACATAAATGTTCTTTATGCACATAACAGGTACAAAGATACTGTTTCAAATAAGTTCATGTGCCTCTTAAGCACCAACCATACTGCCATGTATGCAAGAGCCCTATTTTCCGAGCTTCTTAGACACCAGTTGCATAGATTGTTTTCATATATGAGTGGTCACTACTTTTTATATACACAGATTGATGCACGTGTGTCAATCACGTGCCCATTAGGAGTAAAGTTTAATTTTAACTCGTACATATGTACATTTCATATGTGCATATAATGTAGCACTACTGGAACAAATGCACATAAATGCTCTCCATGCGCATATCAGGTAAAAAGATACTGTTTTAAATAAGTTCATCTGCCTCTCAAGCACCAACCTTATGCAATAGCCCTATTTTCTTAGTTTCTTAGGCACCGAGTACACTACTATTGGATTACAAATATTGCTCATACGCTTATTAAGTGCCAAACTCAACAATTTAATATTCAAATTTTCACTCAAATCTTTAATTTATTATTAATATTTTACTCAATTAAAGTTAATTTAGACATAATATTTTAAATTAATACATAAATCTCACAATAGCTTTTGTACTTTTATTTTGGTCAATGGCTTGGATGCATGGGATAAACTATACAATGGATCTTAGCAATTCTCCCAATGGAGTTTCTTGTTGGATCCAAAAACTTGACTATCTATTGTTGCCCAAAACCCCCTCCCCCCCCCCTCCCCAACCAACTTTTTTTTTCTTTTTTTTTCCATTTTTTTCTCCCCCTTTTTTTAATTTATTTTTTAAAATTTCTTTTATATTATTTTTTATTTTTAAATTTTTTTATAAAACAAGAAAATATCAAAAAATATTTTTATAATTTTTAAAATCCTATTAATATAATAATATTTTAAAAATATATTATTATAAAATTATTATTTTATAAATTTATAAAATATAATTTTCCTTATATAATAATATTTTAATAATATATGACTATAAATTATTATTTTATAAATTTATAAAATATAATCTTATTTGTATAATAATATCTTAAAATACATAATTAAAAGATTATTATGTCATAAATTTATAAAATATAAATATTTAACAAACAAAAAAATTTGATGAAATTTATAAATAAATTTATTTATATATTTAATTTTTATATGAATTTATATTTTATACAAATAATTAAAATATATATAAATAATAAATATAAAAAAGATGAGATTAAACAAATTCAAATAAAAAAAAAAAAAAAATTCAATGATATAGTTATTGTTAGTTGGTGACCGATTAAAATTATAAAAATAACCTCTTACATAGTGTGGATTAAAAAGATAATCATACTATTTTTCAAATTTCGTGCATAGCACGTGTTTCATGAACTAAGTCGACCCTACTAATCTTTGGCCTCAACTTATGGCAATTGTCAGTGAATTTTTGGGATTTTTATTTATGATGATTGAGATAAAAAACTTAGGGACTGTAATTTAAAATTAGAATCGGAATTTTTATTTACAAGAATATTCAACATTAGAAATCGGACCGTAATTAGAATCTAAACACCGGACTAATTCAAGTTCTATTGTTCAGTAATGGTCGAAATTAGAATTCTGATTTTATATTCTAATTCCTAAAATTGAAAAATATTATAAAATAATTTGTTATAAATATGAGAATGTGAGAATTACCTGTTAATTAAATATGATAAAATTAAATAAATAAAAATAATTAGAAAAAATATTTTTGATTATTTTGCTCGGGTAGAGAACAGTTGGTCATGATTTTATTTTTAATTTAATTTTTTAAGAAATGTATAAAAGCATTGTTTAAAAACTCAAGAGCTAATATTTTATTTAAGAATGTTATCTAAAGATATCTTAAAATAATATATATTTATAAAATATTTTTTAAATTTTAAAATAAAATATTTTTTAAAAAATTATATTATCAAATTTCATACAATAATAAGTTTATAATTCACACCGGAATATTTATTTTTTATTTTTACTTATGGATTAAATAATTACTCATTCCTTAACTTTATTTTTTTCTCAAAATTTTAATTTATTATACAACCCAAATAATAAAACTATAATTCTGCCCTATATAATTCTAACAAAACTGAAATTAAAATTATATTTCTAAATTTTAATTTTAATTTCACAATTCAAACATATTAAATTATAAAAATTTCTGTTAAATTTTATTACTCATATTTTTCTTTTTCTTTTTCCCTTTTTTCTATGCAGCTAATAAATAGCCAAGAGGAATGAATGAGCCTCCAACCCAATATCAAATACGAATCCGTAGCATTCAAGTGTCAACTGCACTACCTTAATGTCTCAATTTCATCACTCATCTTTGATTAAGTTGGATTCTTAAAAATTGAATATGCTTTTCCACATTTTACCCATGCCCCCAAAAAAAAAAAAACAAAAAACAAAAAACAAAAAACAAAAGATTTTAAACTTGCTTACAATGATCAAATTATATCTGATCAAGTTTCTACTTTTTAAGTTTTACGATCATATAAAACCAAAAAATAAAAAAACTAGAGATTTTCTCAGTGGAATGTGAAATTCAAAAAATGCTTAATCAACATCTAATGCATAGACATACGTGTTTTGGGTAAAGGTTGTACCTAATAGACACCTGACCTAGGCTCGAGCATGTTTTTCAGACTAGTTCATACTCAATGTACATCTGACAAACACTTGAACGTGTTATGACAGAATGCCAATTGTTGCTGCGTGCCTGATATGATGATCGTACACCACATAGTTTTGGCTGCAGTATCCGATATGCACTTGACGAGCACACGTACACCAGTCTACTATATAAGTCATGTTTAACTAATTTTCAATCATTTTTTACTAAATTTTAAGAGAAGATAGAGGAAATTAGAGAAAGCCAAATAAAGTGATTTTAAGTAAAATTTAAAAATTTAAAATTAAGACAATTGTATCCAAAAATCTTTTATCAGAAAGATCTTTATAAAACTAACATGTTATTATGATTTGATTTATCTTTTTGAATCAGAATATCTTAGTTCTCATATTCATTGTGCTTTGGTTTATGAATTTCAAGTAAATTTTTTGACTTTCAAGCCTATTTTTTAAGTGTTTTGCTATAAAGTTCTGGGTACTACTATTGTCAAGTTTTAGGCTCTACTTATTTTGAAAGCTACTCGTCCCGCGGTCTACTTTTTTTTTTTTTTTTTTGGTTTTCTTTTTCCTACTAAGTTATTAGCTTCTTCCTCTTCAATTTGCCTTTTCTAATTAAGGAATAGTAGAGCAAAATTTTGTAAAATATCATAAAGTAAAAGCAGATTTTTGACATTCTGCATCTTATTATTGACGTACCTATATAGAACTCGAATTCCCATGATTTCATTCACTCTTCCGTCGTCTCTCTTTGATTTTTACGTAGTTAATTTTAGGTTTTTTTTCTATTGTGAATACTCCGTCTTTAATGGATTATGTCGAATAAAATGTTTATTGAAATACTTGAAACTTCTAATACAATGCAGTAAAAGTGTACATAGGCCGATTTCACTCTTAGTCAATCTTGCTTTCACAATCTCAAAGACACAGGAAAGGGAAAGAACGTTAAGGTATGATGTATGGATGAAGTCATCTTCATTTCTGAATTCTACTTTCTTTAATCCCGAGCTGATGTCCTCGGGAATAGAAAATACACTGGCATCTCACAAGGGTCAAACTCTCACTTTTTAGGAATCGAGGTCGAAGGAAGGGAAGCATGAAGCTAGGCTGCTTCGGCCTCTGAGGAAGAAAAAGTACTTCAGCTAGCCGTTAGCCTTAGGCTTCAAGCCGTCAAGTCAGGTACCAAAAGAAGAATTAAAATTACTAATGTCAGGTACATTGAACAAATTTAGGTAGTGACTTATTTTGAATCTAGTTCGTCAGGTTTGGTCAACATTTTCATTGATGCATCACACTTAAAATGGAAGCTTAGCTGACTTTTGATTCTGCTAATTTTGATTCCGTCATATGTAGGATTTATTAGACTAGACGGGTAGGGCACCCCAATTTTGATAAGTTTAATTAGAGAACTCGATACCTAAAATAACCATAAGAAACCGCGAACTATAGAGACAATACAGGGTATGACCCATAGAATGTTCCGCTTTCAATACATGAACTTCGAAACTAAATGAACTAAAATCCTTTTCTTTTTCCATTTCATGAAAAAGCTTCCATATCCGTATAATTCAAGATCATTTTTAGAGAAACACTGTGGACAACATAATATCTGATATATCCATTCACAATAATAATAATAAGTTAATATAAAAATAAATAGATTGATGAATTAACAAGTATCAAACCATCTCATAATGTTCCAAGAGTAGCTAAAGAGTATCTCAAAATATTTTTTGAAATTCAGTAACCATATGAGGTTGCCTAATGAAGAGTCTTCTCACCTCCTATTCTCCATCTCATTCTGTCGGTTTCGTGAATATAAATATCAATATCAAGGCCCCTCAATATCGATATCTTTCGATACCGCAATATAATAATATATACTAACTAATATATTGACTATATTGACCTGACCGATATAACATTATCAACTTATACTTTTTTTTAAAAAAAATTCATTTAATGTATCCAATACCAATACATAATGTTCAATATATTTAATATTAATACGACTACAACCGATACTAATACTGATTTTTTTGTCCATGGTTGGTTTACTATCATCGGTTCATTGTTCCCCTTTTGATCAATTTCTACAAGCAAAGGGTGCTTTGTTACTATCCTACCTAATACTTGAGATATATTCTTATAATATAAAATGTTAAAATTAAAATAACACATTAAAATAATCTCAATCTGTACCTCTCCTTACTTTCAAAATGATATCAACTATTAATAAAACCTAAGAGAAGGCGTTGGAATTCAACAGCAGTGGACAGTTTCTAAAAGATTGGAACAGCTTCACATTGAAGTTTGATGGATGAGAACCATCACACACAAAAATCAAGATAACAAAAACCTCAAGATACGTTTTACAGGGGAGGTTTCAGCATTTGAGAGAAACTGCAGAGAATAAGCCTGCAAATCTGAAAGAAAATACCTCCTTTTTCATGAAGATATGCTCACCGTCGCTTCTGATACGTGCACGATAATGCCGGGAATAAACCTTCAATTCCCTTCCTTGTTCAAAATCCTTGTTCTAACCCCTCCTATTAAATGCAAGAATTGCAGATTTCAGCGACGTTGGATGAATTAAATAGGACGTGTAACACTGGGTAATATGATTGAGCAAGTGACGATATGCAAACCTTCAACTTCCTCGAATTGGACCGACTTCACCAAATCAGCAGATGCATTATATTCAAACCTACAAAAAATTTCAATTGATGAAATAGAAATCTTCGATAGTTATGATCTGCGAGAACTGATAGCTCAAACAACGATAATGTATAAATATCATGGAATGAAATACCGGCCGATATACGAGTATTATGCACTTTGGTTTTCGGCACAAGATTGAGTGCAACTGTGAAATTTAGCTATAATGGTTTAAATTTGAGTGATTTTGCAACTGTAATCCCGCACAAAATACACCCACTATATGATATTCTGATATCATTTCAATGATGTATTGCATGTCCAAAGCTACAAAATGCCGATCAAAATGGGGGAATTTGCGCACCGTTTTGTAATATAATTACTGCTAAAGAATCAATCCTGCATGACAAACTTGGGAATTCCATTCTGTTATCAGTAAACCTGGGAATTCCAAAGCTGTGAATTCAGTGAAGTAGACATTTCCATTGAAAGACTCATACAAGGTGAATGCTGATGGTTTGGTTAAAATTGTGGGGTCAGTGTATACAGTAGCAGTGATCTAGTGCTTAAAAGCTTGGAGGGTCATCGTTGAAATTGCAAAATCAACAACCGAAAGGCTTTTGGGTCATCAGACAACAAATCCAATCTTCGTGCACAAAAAAAATCAATCTCAGAAAAGAAATCAATCCTTTGTGGTCAGCGATCATGAAAGAAATAGCAACAAACAGAAATAATAAGAATGCAGAGACGGCCGCATGATGAGACCATGAATGAGAGACAATAAGGGAAACAAAGAGGTCAGGAAGAACATGCATTAGTGCCAATTGAACACTAGAAGAAGATTTTAAGAGTTGAAAATCATATCCCAAGCCTCATAATTATTCTAAAGCAGATAAACCATTTATGAAGAGGATTAACCGCAGGGAATTGTCAGATACTTTATTAATAACATCGGAAGAATCTTTTCTGCTTGATCCAGCACATGTCAAACCAATTGAATTTACCTTTGCAAAGACAGAATATATGAAGCCATCATAGATGCAAATATCAGCCAATACACAACAGTACTAGGCCTTCCAATACCGCGATAAAATTACGATACGTTGTTATATCGGTAATATATTACAATGCATCGGTCAATACTTTCGCTGCGGGTATATCGATTGATATATCGGCCAATATATCAGTCGACACAGCCCCATCAACTTACAATTTTCATAAATTTTTTTCTTCTGATATATCTGATACAAATATATATTATTTTATATATCTGATACAATCGCAGCCGATATAGATAATTTCATCCATGGAGGCCGTGCACAAAGCAGGAATAGAAAGTTTAAGAGTTACAAACAGGGACAAATTTACCTATTTGAGAAAACCACTTCAACTTCATAGTCAGGGGAACTCTTGGTTGCTTCGACTAACTTGGTGGCAATTTCATTCTTTCTAGTACTAGCCATAAGTAGATCATACTCTGTTGGGATGATTATAGCAACAAAATTGTCATTCAGTTCACTTAAATACACCCTTTCCACAGCTGCAAGGGCTATTCTCCTTTTGAGCGCATCAGTCTCGGGATCAACTATGTAAATGGCGAACTCGGTTATTACAAGAGTACGTCTTTTTATCTTCCCTGAACCAGTGAACTTCAAAACCTTGTCAGCAAAGAGAATTTGCCTGTCACCTGTAAGTAGAAGTAAAAGAAAATTAAATCAATTGATAACAGATCTAGACAAAGAACAATACCCCACGGAAACCCTGAAACAGAGATCTGGAATGAAATATCTGCCTATATGTCAGTATTGGGCCTATACCACAACAAATACAGCGATATATTGACTCATATTTAATGTATTGGTAGATGCACCGATATTATTCAATATATCCACCGATATTTTCCCCTTATATTCTCATTCACAAAAAAGGGGTCAAATATTGATATGTACTATTTAATATAGCTGGTATGGTAGCAATAGATACAGATATTTTGATCTATAATCATCACAGTTTTCGGTGTAGCAAAAACATCAAAGGAAATTACAAGCAGTAACCTATCCTGCCACAGATAATCCATTAGTTGATTTTAAGCAAGACAATATGACAAATGAAACAGCTCACACACTATCCTAGAAAAGAAACAACATTAAACTCATCGCTGATGGAACTAATGCTTTTGCTAATTAAAGGAAACAAGGTGATGCGGGGAAGGGAAGGGAAGTGAAAGTAAGGGAGAGGAAGGAAGAAGAGAGAGGAAAAAGGGGAAAAATAGGGAAGAGGACAAAGAGAAGGAGAAGTAGATATTACCAAAGAGAAACAATGATACTCACAATTTCTTAATATTAATTTAACTCATCAATCCATCCTGAAAGAATAGAATTATGGCTCTTATATAAAAATACCCTACTCTTATATTAATTAGAAAATAAATATAATTTTTTTATAACAATTATTTAAAATAAAAATAATAATAAAATAAAATATAACATTTTTAAAGTACCATGAGACTACTAAAATTATAAAATTTCAGGAATCTTCAAAATATTATAAAACATTAAAACAAATCAATAATCAAAACAAAATAAAATAAAATATCTCTAACCTTAGGATGTCCTTATCAACTATTCCGGAATAGCTGAGCCTCAACCCCGTCGAGTAAAGCTTTTGTCGTCAATCCTCCAAGCACAATGCAATCCTCCTTCAATGTCTGTAGACGTGTGGGTGGCGGCTATAATCTAATAAATCCATCAACTCCTCCTGAGTGAAAAGAACTCAAGCCTGGTGATAGTCGATCCTGTTGACTCTAATAGAATTCCAAAATATCTAAATCTAGTAATTGCAATGTCTCTCTAAAAATCCAAGCGCACTCTAAATCAACTGTTCAACCCAACCAACAATGAAGCATTAAACCTCTCTATGTATGGTAAATATAATACACTCATATTAAATAATATTATTTTTATCTTTACGTGCTAGTAAGGTTGATAATTGTGCAGGATCGGTTAAAATTTCAATATTTGGAGCATCTAGGGTACTTCAAATGGATCATTTGGGGAGTTAAAATTACCTTTGTAGGCAATTAAGTTCTTGATATTAAAAATATAATGAAAACCAAAATGAGATGGAATATCAATAATATATGCATTTAGTCCAACCCGCTGTAAAATTTTAAATGGACCAACGCTACGGGCAGACAATTTATAAACGGGTCTATGTCAACATTACTTTAGTTTAATTTGAACCATGGCATAATTTCAACATTAAATTTAACATGTCTTTTATAATCATCAGCTCAAAATTTATATGATGCATTATTCGCTTCCAGTTGTTTATTAATCTCAATATATGTCATGAAAGTGCTATGCAAAAGTTTCGGATGGCATGGACACACTAACATGCAGAAACATCTTGATAAGGTCTAAAGGTTTCCTAGGTTTGCAACCATGCACAACCTCAAATTGACATATGCCTATAAACCTATTGATAGAGCTATTATATGCATGTTGAGCCGTAGGAAGAATCAAGTCCTAATTTATAAGATTTTCTTGAACCAAACATCCTAATAAGTTTCTTAGATTTCAATCAACTTCAGTTCGGCCATCTATCTGTGGGTTGTAAGCAATGAAAAATTTTATTTTAGCGCCAATCATGTGTCACTGTGTCATCCAAAAGTGACCGGTAAAATAAGCATTCCTATCAGATACAATAGTATTAGAAAGACCATAAAATTTGACATCCTCGCTAAAATAATGTCTAGAATTCAAGAAATATTAGAAGTTTTACTACAAGGGATGATGTGGGCAATTGTAGAAAAATGATCCACAACAATAAAAATAGAATCATGCTTTTTACAGGTATGTGGGAGTCTTAATACAAAGTCCATACGTCCTGCCAAGAACAACTAGATATAGGCAAAAGAGTATAAAGGCTAATGTTTTGCTTCTTATACTTCACTAGTTCACATGTTCGACAAATACTATCTTAGTCACATCTTTCTTCAAACTAGTGCAGTTAACTCTGTTGCTCAACCTCCTCTACTATCTTATTATGTCCAAAATGGCCTGATAGGTCACTTGTATGAACTTCCTAGACTATGAAATCTCAAACATATGTTCTAGGATTGCAAAGTTTATTGGCTCAAAATAAAAATTCATCTTGAAATTGAAAACTATTCATAGTATCTGACTATCTATTCTGTAAAGCTAGAAAGAATTTGCCAAAGTAAGACAAGACTTATATTCTTCTTACAGTCTCTCAAATCCAATATCCTGAACTTGAATGACAAACAATAAGGAGACTCGACAACTTAAGGCATTTGCCGTTTGATTTTCAACTCCTTTAACATAAGACGAATGAATATGATTGCAAATATTTAACCCGACAACCATATCGATGATTTAATTTTTTTTGAGAGCTAAGAAAACGAGTCTCATTATCAGAATAAAAGACAAACATCTGAGATAACAAATAATGGAACCGATAGCATAAGACCCGCACAATTACGTACAACTCATTATAATTCAAGTGTCGTTTCTCAGCATCATTTAACTTTTCACTAAAGTAAACAACGGAATAGCGCTTTTGGCTAAGAACTCCACCTATTTCTTTGCCTGATGCATCACACTCTACCTCAAATATCTTAAATAAGTCTAGGAGCCACATGACAAGGGCCGTTGTTATCATCTTTGTTGTACTCTTAAAAGCTTTAATAGCATCAGAAGACTAATGGAATTTATTTTTTTTTTCAGACACTCAGTGAGCGGAGCCGTAATCATACTAAACCCCTTAATCAACCAATGATAAAAAGTAGCTAAATTGTGAAAACTTCATATGTAGATTTGGGTTTAGGCCAATCTACGATCACCTAAATTTTTGTAGGGTTAGCAGAGATCCTGTCAAAGAAAACTATAAAGTCTAGGAAACCAACCCTATATGAAAAGAAGGAAAATTTTTAATATTACAAATAGATTCTCCTTCGGAAGGGTAATGTAGACTCGTGTAAGATGATCTAAGTGTTGTTCATTAGTCTTATTAAAAATAAAGATGCCATCAAAATAGACCACTAGAAACTAGCCCATAAAGGCTATAAAGTTTAAGTTATGACCCTCAAAAATTGATTGGGTGCATTGGATGGCTCAAAAGATATGACCAGCCACTCATAAAAGCCATCCTCTGTCTTGAAAGTCGCCTTCCACTCATCCCACGGGGAATCATAATTTGGTGGTAACTACACCTTAAATCGATCTTAGAGAAGATTTTAGCATTAGCAATCATATCTAACATATCATTAAATCTAGGGATAGAAAACAGCAATTCACAGTAATATTGTTGGTCGCTCTACTATTCATACACATATTCTACGATTCATCTTTCTTAGGTGTCAAGAGAGATGATGCCGCATATAGACTCATGCACTCTCGAATAAATTCCTAGTGAAGGAGTCCCCTTACTTGCCTCTAGAGCTAAGCATGCTCTGTGAAATGCATCCTACGATAAGGTAAATTTAGAAGACATATCAGTGACAAAGTCAACGGCATATTGAATGTCATATAAAGGTAGTAAATGATTTAGAATGTCCTCAAAAAAGACATGTTGAAAGTTCTAGAGGATCTAATGGGCCTCATCAAGTATCGACACGGGAGAATTTGAAAGGACTTCTAGAACAACAACAGGTGAATAAAAATCGGAGTCTAGGCTGGAGAAAATAGTTTTAATGCAATCCAAGAAAGTGTCATTATTATTACCATCCAAGTCATCAAACTCCTTTAGCTTGGGTTTATAAAATTGTTCTTCAAGTGGTTTCTCCTTGTACATTCCGTCTTACCCTCCAATGAGTAAGGCTTTACTTTGATATTTGAAGAAACATGTCCCAAACTTTTAAAATTAAAGCACTATAATTGAAAATTTTTTCTAGGGGTTTCAATATCTTTTCCCCTATTTTCTCTCACAAGGGGTATTGTAGATGGTGGAGATCTTAAGATAGACTTAGGGATTATGATTAAGGCATTCTATTTTTAGGGACGATTGTTACCATATTTTCCATAAAGTGCTCTAATAACTAAGTCATAATCTCAGACCAAATTATAGTTGTGGTCCAGAGCAGTAACACCCCTAAGGGCAAGCTCTCTCCTAAGATCGTTATATAGACATTATCGAAATCTACTCAATGTCAAAACTTCACCCTTAATTATATAACATCTCTTTCGAAACTTGTCAAGTTGAATAACATACTTAATCATAGACTGATTACCTTGCAGAAGGACATTCCATTGGTTTAATAAGTTGCTACTATATGAGTGAGATATGTATTTCTTCATAAGGCACTGTTTTATCTCATCCCAACTGATAGAAGTTGCCTAGCACCTAATAAGAAAGCCCTTAACACTTTTCCAAAATAGTTAAGCATTTTTTATCAACTTAAGGCTAACAAACTAAATTTTTCTATCTTCAAACACACGATACCGCCCAAAAAAATAATCCATAACCCGAACCCATTGAAAAAAATCTCAAAGGTCTAAGCAATCATAAAATAGGAGAGTCTAACTTGATATTTCTAAAGAATTGTTTGTCTTAATCTCACTCTCGATTGTAATATCCAGACCTGTAGTCATATTTATAAGGTACCCGACTATCTTACCTATGTCAATTGTTCTTATTACAAGACACATGAAAATTGTTAAAATCTGAATATTAAGGTCCTATTTCTAAAATGGCAATTTAATTGGATAGATCCAAATCTGATGGACAGTGGCCAGGTTAGCTTGGATAGCCATCGTGTGATTTTGTAATTATTATTGATTGGTGGCTAATTGGGCTAACTGTTGATTTAATACTTCAAATTGATTAGAATCCATGACTACGTCAATGTTGTTACAGGAAACAATACAGGCACTACTCGAGTATATATAACACCGATATGACTAATGTAGTTAAGATCAATGAATAATCAGGATATTCGAATGTGTTTAAATGCGAGCCAAATATAAAATTATTTTAAAAATTCGTATGATTCAAATAATACAAACAAGTATTGTTAATCTACTAAAATGATAAAGGATCAATTACAATGCTACAATATATCTACATAAAGGTAGTTATTGGAAGTTAAATAAGTAAAAGAAAAGGCCTTTTCTCATTATTGCTGTTTCTTTTGGCAAAGGAAATATGGTAGAGTAACAAAATTATAGGAATAGGTAAAAGGATTTTTTTTATAATAAATAAAATTACATACTTAAATAAACTTAAATACTATAAGAGAAAAGTAAAAAAATATTACTAAAAATAAAATGTAAAGAACGTGCCTAATCATGCAAAATAATCTGAACCAATTGCATGCGGATTGAAGGACGTTGTGTGCTGATGGACTGTGGACTTAAAGAAGCTTGCATCAACTTAGTCTTTTGTGTGATAGTTTAGGGTCGGGCATGGATAATAGGTCTAACAATCCAACCAATCATTGCTGCTTAATAAAACAACATGGGATCTCTCTCTCACTCTCTTGACCCAATATCAACGTGGCCACTTATCTAACTGGCATATAAAACAAAGCAACTCTAGCTGCTTTTCAGAATCACAAAGGTAAGCACACGCGCACGCACACACACACACACGCATGCATACTGTGTTCCTCTCCCTCTCTCTCTCTCTGTTTATCTCTCTCTCCTCACTCTGTTAACATAAATACTGCTGGCAAAGATGGAACACGACAAGAAGGCCTCAATCTCCCAATTTCAAGCCTCTCTCCCTCTTTTTTGATATATATTCTCTTGCTCCCAGCTTGGTTGATTGAAAAATCAAAGGTAAGGAAAGGGTGTCAGTTAGAGCTTTTAGGATCATAAGGAATAAAGATGATGTGGAGGCTGTTGTTTTGGGTTTGGGTTATGGCTCCAGAGGTTTGATGAAGGGGGTCTGACTTGGATTTGTAAACTCTCAAACTTGTTTTTTTCTTTTTTTCATCTCTAACAACAGAACAACAGAATTTTTTTTTTTTTAATCTTCTACCTCCTTCAACAATGAATTCTGTAAAGGATTTTTCTCATAATACCTTTTTCTACCACCTCTTTAAAACGCACTCTTTCACTGCAATATATGAACAGTAGGATTTTGGTGATTGGGGGTATCACGGTGAGGCAGTGATTACATGGGTTTCAAGCAAGATGGTGGCTTAGGTTTTCAGCAAGATGGTAATGATGTTAGGTGAGGCAATGGGTTGGCTTCACATACCGTGAAAATGAAATGGTGTAAAATCAAAAGACTTTGAACAAAAAAAAAAAAAAACAAAAGAAAAGAAAACTGTATCTGATACCAAATTTAATGTTGGGAAGGGAAAGAGAAAGTAAGAGAGAGGAAGGAAGAAGAGAAAGAAAAAAAGGGAGAAACAGAAAAGAGAATGGCAAAGAGGGATAACCAAAGATTATTAGAGAGACTTAAGTCCAATCACAATTTCTTAATATTAATTCAACTCATCAATCCATCCCGAAATAATAGAGTTAGATCTTCTATATAGAGGTATTTTACTCATAGATTAATTAAAAACGAAACATAATTTTTTAATTAATAACAACTCAAATAAGAAAATAATAAAATAAAATATAATATTCTTAAAATATTATAGGACTATTAAAATTATCAAACCTTGAAAATCTTTAAGACATTATAAAATATGAAAATAAATCAATAATCAAAATTAAATAAAATAAAAATTTTCTAATTTTGAGATGTCAGCATCACAAAGAATGATAAAAGCAATTTAACATATCTATCAAAACTGATTAATATATTAGTTGTAACACTCCAATCATCTAAATACAACTTATTCCCCTTCAATGCTTAAGATCATTCTTACTTTTTGGCAGAACTAAGCGCTTCCTACTGACAATTAGCAGTTTCAGTTACAGCATGAAATATTTTTTAAACCCCAAATTATGCCAACTTGACAAACTGTAACAGAACTAGTTTTATAAACTGACCGTACTATCAAAAGTTGTGAATTTGACCAGTACTATACTAGAAACGAATCAAAACAGAAGCAAAATAAACATCAAGAGAGTATTATTATCCAACAACTTCTGTTTTTCTCTTTTCTAATTAATTTTACCCAATTTCCATTACGCTATGTGTAATGTCCTCCAATGAAATAAGATTGCAACAGCTGCTGCCCACAATGTTGCACCGAATGACAAACCACCTTCATTATTGCCTCAGGATCTCATACATTGAGCCATCTAGTACTCTCGAATCTATCCACTACATGACCAGTGGAAAACAGCTTTCAACAACTATTCATAAAGTATTGTTCATCTAAAGTTTTAAAATAAGTCAATAACGTCATATTTTCTAGCAAATTCCATATTCTAAGTAAGGAAGGTAGCCAATCACAATAGTAAGTTGCTTATAGCATTGATGAAGGCTACAAACCACAAAACTATCCCTCCAGAATGCATGATAAACCCTCTAAAGACCCTGCAATGCTAAACCTCCTTGCACTAGGCCACCATTTCTTTTGTTTATTCCATAGAACTTCAAGTTTACAATCCAAATTCTCCTCTGTTTAAAGTCTAGTAGAATTTGGAACTTTTTTCTTCATCTAAAGCTGCTGGCTTGTCTTCATTTTTACTTCCGTCTAGAGGTCTCCTCCCAATCTTCATCTTTCCAAGTGTTTTTTCCTTCTTTAGAATACATCACCATGGCCATCCAATTTCTTCCTTTCATGATTGTTTCATAACTTTCAACCTTTTGTTCTACGTTCATGCCTTTTCCTTCTTGCTGTCCTTGTCATCAACTCCCACCATTGCACTGTCACCAAACACCACTATAGTTATTATCCATTCAAGCTACTGCCCTTCTTTTACGTGTACTAGTACCCTTTCTACCAGCTACCTGTCACCTTGATAAACATTCCAACATTCACTTAAATTTCACCAGCACTCATGTTACTGGCAATCACTCAGACTTTCGATTGAGTCCTCTACATATCCAGATAGTATCAGATTTGTCTTTCTGAAGATTTTGGATCCACACTCTGCTCTGAATTTCTGAACTTTAGTCAACATCAAAGCTTCCTTATTCTCATTTCTTGCCGTCTCCTTCTTTTGGTTGAAATACAAACCAACTTCCCTTGAACCTTTCTGACTATCAAGCTCTGTTTGGACAGCCTTATCCACAATTTGGCATTCAAATCAAAGTTTTTTTTTTGGTCCAGGAATAACACTGATCCCATAAGCTGTTCTACGGAACAATTTGGTCAGTCTTTTGTTTCATCAATGATGACAAAACTGCATTCATATTTTTTTGGCAAGCTGACCAAAAGTTTCCTTGACACTATCAACATATTTTTTGGGAAAGCTAGTCAGAATTTTCTTAATGATTTTAAAATGTCTTCATCATAAAGTTTCAATAGATTTGCAAATTCAACAACTCTGGAAAGTAATCTTTCAGTCTCTGACTCATGAGCTTTCAGGTTCTCGAATCTCCTCATCAATGACTCAAGATCACAGCTTCCTGTCTCACACTCCTTGTTAACTTCAAAGCCTTGGCGTCCATTCGATCTTCTTCCAATGTATTTCTCTGTACAGCACACAATATGTCTCCATTCTTGGGCTGGATAAAACCAAATTCAACATAACTCCATAAATTCTGGGATGGCAGCGATGTCTATGTTGAGACAAAAGGCCGGTTAGACAGGAACACACACAAACACACAAAGGGAAAAAGAAGAGGAACACACAAGTTTTACGTAAAACCCCTTCACAAATCGAAGGGAAAAATTATGGGATACTTAATCCACAACAAGTCCACTATATAAAAATCGATTACAAAACCCCGAAAGAGAGTATTCGCTATATACCCGAGACAAAATAAGAAAAGCAATACTAGAGTAAGAAAACTCTCACTTCGCTCTTTACTCTCTATTTTTCTTCTCTCTTTCTTCTCACCAGTGATACACTCCACTCATTTTCTTTTCACACACACTGCTGAACTTCACCGCTGTGACTTCACCGCCTCAGCTGTATCATTTCACTGAACTTTACCGCCCTTGAGTTCTCACACTTGTGCTCCCACATTGTGTCGCTTATGTATTCTTCACCGCATGCCCAGCATGCATATATATATTACTTTCCCTGGAGACCATCTGCCCAATAGACAGGCTACGTGTGGACAATCACCTGCCACCAGCAACTCCGCAACCTACCACCTGCAACTCTGCAACCTGCCACCTGCACAAACAGTCCATGCACTGCAAATCATTGTGCTCTGCAGAAATGGCGCCCACTCTTCAGAGATTGCACATATTCCCCTGAGATCACGCATGCTCAATCAATCTTCTGAGCTGGCATCCACATGAGCTTTCTACGCCCAGGTCCACGGTCTTCACCGCACTCAGCCCATGTCCTCCGGCGTTTCCAACGCACAAGTCCGCAAACCTTTTCCTGCGCACCAGTCCACGGACCACAACCGCGCACCTTCACCAGGCCATTTTGCCTCCTTAGCTGGTCAACGGGTTGACCGGCTAACTTACCTCGAAGTGTATTCCGTGCGTCTTCAGCCGTTGTGGGCAAACCGACCATTTTGCCTAATCCTAGCAAAATGACGCAACTAAGCAAAATGGTGCAACCGGCCATTTTGCCCCAAACCTGACACTGTAGCATACCGGGAAATCCTACCATACCGGTCAATCTCAGCTATACTAGTAAATTTCATCCATACCGGTAAATTCCGTGCAAACCGATAAATTTGTCCAAACTAGTAAATTGTGCAAACCGGCCATTTTGCCATACCTAGCAAAATGGCGCACCCAAGCAAAACCATAATCAGCCAGTCAACGCATTGATTGGGCATTTTGCCTCCAGCCGGTCAACCTCCTATTGACAAGCCATTTTGCCCATCCACAAAACTTGCCTTGCACGACCGGTCTTCTCCGGATTTCCTCTTCGGCAAATGCACTCCTTTATTTGCTCTCCAGAAACCCACTCTGAAGAAATCCTCTCCTCCTTTCCTCTCCGGATCTTCTCCGGAGAAATCCTCTCCTTTTTCAGCGGGTCAACATTCAGTTGACCGGATTCTGCTTCTAGCTGATCAACCCTCCGTTGACCATCTTTTGCTGCCCAATGACACTTCTGTTTGTTGAGTTACCCATAATGGAGTAACTGACCCCAACAGTCTACGTTTTGATCTTCCAAAATCATAGTTTTCTCCATCAAAGACTGAGAATTTTCCATAGCTGCTGGCACCATTTCTTTTACCCGTTTAGAGATGACTAATAGCAATGTTATTGGAAATTTCGGCGCCCGGATACTCTCTTTCACGCATCATTTCACCAACAAATCTACGAAATTCCTAGCAGTTTTACCTAGGAAAGATTCTATCACATTTTCCGGAGATCTGGAACAGAATTTCCCCCCCTATTTTCACGGGTAGAAGGTTTCAAGCGTTTCAATTAAACATTACAACCACATCAATCACAATCTTCTTTTTACTATTTGCTTGGAAATTAATCTACAGACAAGCTTAATAAAAAGTAAGAAAATTCAAAATCATAAAATTTTCGAAACAAATTTCTAACCTCCCTAACCTATAGTGTAGATAGAGTTGCAACAAACTCAATTTACCAGAGCGCAGAATTATATCTGAAATTTAAAAACTGATCAAAACTCAATTTCATAATTAAAAGGAAATAGTGATTGAATCTAACAAATCAAAAAAAAAAAAATCAAAAATCGTATCACACAATAAGAAATTTCAAAAACCCATCGGAAAGCAAGAGATATAGACACGGTAGTTCAATTACCGTGGAAAAATATATATGAATCAGGAACGAACCTAGCTGAATTTTTTTAATCAAATACCTTGTTTATTAAGAATCTTCATCAGGTGAGGTTGTGAAGGAACGTCAAGGTAGTCGCCTCTATAATCCCTGTGAACCAAATCCTCCTGATGGTCGGAGGCATTGTTGCTCGGTTGCCGACCTTCTCCGTCGTCGTCTTGGCTGTACGATTCCGGTGAGTCTTCTACGGCGTCATATTGAGGTTTCTGAACTTCGTCGTTTTGAACTCGCCGATTGAATCTGTATCGGTAGTCCATTAATGGCGTCTGAGACAGCGACGACGTATCTGCCGCGTAGTCGACAGATCGGAGAGAGTCGAAGCCGTGGTGTCGGTTCGTGGTGGTGATTTGGATCGATAAAACTAAATCTTATATATTTTAATATATATATATATATATATATATATATATAGGTCACTTGATCTCTCCAATTGGGTGGAATTGAACAATCCAAATTCTGCATACTATAACAAATTAATAGATGTTAGAGAATTGATAAAACTCACTTCACAATATATCTTTCAATATTAAAATTAAAAATCTTTCTCAAACCAATAGAAAGATATGATAATGTAAAAAGTGTGCATAGATGATATACGGGTGCAAGAATTGAGTGTTTGGACTCATCCGGCTGAGAGACGACTTCAAGTGAGGGTGGTACATTTGATGGGGAGCAGCTTAAAGAGAGAGAGAGAGAGCACTCAATGAGGCTTTTGGAAGGTCTCTTTTTCTTTTGTGCAAAGAGTTGCTATTCCATGGGCTACAATGTGAACCTCTCTCTTGCTTGTGAGAGTAATAGGGTATTTATAGCATCTTGGCCTGCCTAACCCTGCTTGAGCACCAAAGCTAGTTGACGATTATTCATACAGATTCGGTGAGCTGTCACGGGGATTGCGGGTACCTACTATAGCAACCATGGTCAGTTGAGAAAATTCTTTCTTTCTTTGCGGTGATGCTAGAGGCAATGATTATAGCAATTGCTATTAGAAGAGGTCCGCTGAATTAATGTTACCATTTTAAGAGAGATTGCGTGATTGTGGGTAATATTCAAGAAACATCTGCTAAGTTGTTAAAGGCAATTATGGCAAATTCTTCCCCTGTATGCAGCATTGCGGAGTGGCCCTCATTACCTGTTTTCAGCTTTGATGATCCCAGGTCAACAAATCTAGGCTGACCGCTTTGTTGCTCGGCCCCAGCCTTCACAGGAGCGAGCTGTGGGCCATTGTCATTTGGACCCTTCATTCGTCCATGAGCTGTTTTCCTAGATCAGCCCATTTTCGACTGTCCCCATCAAATTGGTATAAGATTCAAGAGGCCCCAAACTTGCTCTCATTTTCCAATTATTTGAAGAACAAAAATAGATGTTATGGCAGAAGGGTTGACGAAATAGCATGGTAGCGGCAGCGCGCGACTGTCGTACAAGTGATGGTGGTGGTGGTTTGGAAATGGCAGTGGCGGTAAAGTTATTTTTGGTTATTTTATTAAATAATCTAACAACTAATCGTTTTCATAAATTAATTAGACAATATTTTTCATGTGTCATATTATTTATAAATAGATATGTGTTAGTAATTTTTAAAGTGAACAAAAAAAGCAAAAGAAAAAGATATGAGAAAGAGAAACCCACAAGTATCATATTATTCTTATTATTTTTTTACTGAATTAAATAACTAATGAGTATTAATTAAGATCAATCTACCACGTATAAATATACTTACACGTAGATCAAATATATAAATAAATTAATTATCAAAATACTAACCTCCAACCAATTTGAATCTTTTAAAACTTTAATACTTTTCAATGATTGTGTATGCTAGAGTATTAGGTTTTAGGGACCCAAAAAATAAGCTTACTTATGTAAGTATTTTTATTGAAATGCCTAATACCACTTATTATGGAATTAGGTGGTGTTAGACACCTCAAAATCAGAAAAAACTATGGACCAATTAACTGCAACTTTCAAATTCAGAAAGCAAATATCAAAATTTAATTATAGAGAATTTCAACAATAGTAATTTTTTTTTTTTTTTTTTGAGGTTTCAGGTTTGATTTTGATATTATAAAAAGTAATTAAATAATAAGGATACCATTTTATCGTGATACTTATAAGAAAATAATCCAAAATCTGACTTTTTACAAAAGCAAAGTCCTTTCTTTGTAGAATGATGCTTTCATCTCTTCACTTGGTTAAACTTATTGTCTTTTAACTCTTGTTTAGTTAGGTTGAGATTAGTCTTTTATCAGTTCGTGCTTTCTTTGTTGGTTGACAATGAATTTACTCTTCTCTCCCTCGAACAAGGGTCAACGTTATCAAAAAAAGCCTATCTCATTGATATTCAAACGGGAGAAAAATAGTCATTTAAAAAATGAGCTGATGCAAGTTCTCAGCCACCTTACATATCCATGAACTCATCTCATGTACTTCAGCTGCTACGCTAATTGGTTGTAAATGGGTTCACTAAGCTAAACTTAGCTCAAATGGGGTTGTTTAAGCAAGAATATGGTGTGGACAAGGAAGAAATTTTTGTTCTTACAGCCAAAATAACTATGATTTGCACAGATATGTAATCACAGCTTTATAGGGTTGGCCTCTTCATTAAATAAATATAAAAAATGCATGTCTCTATGGTGATATGAATGAAGACATTTATATGACTCTATCTGGTTTATTCTCTTCCTCTACCTTCATTGCATGCAAGTTAAAAAGATCTTTATATGGCTTGAAGCAGGTTCCTTAGGCATGGTTTTGAGACTTCCACTAACGAATTGTAAGCAAGATGAGAAATGACAACAAAATGGGAAATCACTTGCAAAATTAGGGAAGAACGACAATAGAGGAACACTTGCAAATTGAAGATAAAGGACAGTAAACGGGATTCACTTGCAATTAGAGAGGAAATGACAATAAAGGGATCACTTGCAACTAGAGAGGAAATGACAGTAAAGGGATCACTTGCAACTAGAAAGGAAATGATTGTAAAGGGATCACTTTGATTTTGGAAATTGGCTTCAAATCTTGGAAAACGGCTTCAGAGTCGACTTTCTTTTGTATAAAGTTAGTTTGACTTTATATTATTTATTCCAAAGAGCTTACTCAATGGATTATGGATGTTTCAATGGAATTTGTAGGCTTCTTATCTCATGTGGAATTTGTGAAAATCATGCAATGGGGCATCATTCTTGAATGTTTTGCCCTAGTATTGAATTCATTTGTATGCATATATTTTCTATCATTACAAATAAAAATGTAAAATAATTTATAAATTGCCCATCTGAATCTATAAAAACGTTCTTTTTTAAAAAAATTTATAAGCAATTTTTCTCTTTTTTTTTTTTTTTTTTCTTTCATCCAAAAATAATAAGAGTCCAGAAAAAAATATGTTGCGATTGCCAAAGTATAGAGAATGTAACCACACAATTGTAAAACTACCCTTGTCTAAATCAAGCTAGGAAAAAAAAATGTTTCTTTCTGCACATATTTGATGGGATAAATCAATCATTTCCATGGTAAAAAAAGACTCATCTTCTCAATCATTTTAATATCATTTTTGCATTAAAGATTGGGTTGATTAAAAAATATATATTATTTGATAAAACATAACTGGTTTGTACATGAGTTTAACCTTTAATTATTTTAACAAATAGCTAAATATTTGTTACGTCATATATAATAATTCAAACACTATAATCATCTAATTTGATGTAATCAAATTTTTCGGATGTGTAGGCTTGGGTTTTTTTCTTGGTCTCTATTGGGCTACATGTCATGTTCTCATCCCGATGTCCGATTAAATTAATTATTAATCCTTAGTTATTCTTAATTTATTGATTTATCTACCTACCAAAACCATTCAGAAAACATCAAAATTCAAATCTAAAAAATTATAAATACAGACAAGCATCCTAAACAAAATGATAAATTAAATCACAAGGCTAAAAATGTCACACCCCAGAATGGTTCTAAATACTAACGAAACAAAACCTCAAAACATATGTAAATGGATACATTCATATAGAAATCAAAATAAGAAAAGTTATGACTCAAATGAATTGCTACACCAAAAATCAAAATCAATCATCAACAAATATATCATCATAAATTAAATATTACAACACAATTTAAATTACAGTAAAATAACCACCGTAAATCTATATTCGAAAACATAATACATCATCCAAACTCAAAAACCTAATTCCAATACTCAAACAACTCTTCCTTTAAATCCAGTCACTTGCATGTATGCCCGAGACCTCCAATTGAAAATGTTAGTAAAAATTAAAGTAATAGTGAGTTAATTACTTAATAAAATATATAATTTTATAATTAAATATATACTTTATATCAAAACATGTTGGAGTAAAATATGATAAAAAATTAGAAACCATGGCGTAACTTATAAGTATATCATGCATAATTTCTTCTTGACTATACCTCAAATAAATATATTCAAATTATATAAAAGTGTGAACTAAGAATCAATGGTAGCCTCATCGACAAATGAGCAATTAATTAAAACACTGGTTATATATGTTTTTATACAATCAAAAGCCATACGCTAATATTTAAGACATATAGGTAGAGTATTATACAAATAATTTGATATATAGAGCCGAACGTCACTTTTAACTCATTGATAATAGATTCAAATATCTATCATTATTATAATATATTAAAATATGTCATAATATATTACCGTTAATTAATTATGATGGTTTATGCATAATCGAAATAAAAACTCTACTCAAATTTTAAAATATTATTTTTATTTTCTCATATCAAATAAAATATCATTATCTTTCAACTTATGAATAATTTTTTCTATTTCCTTCAAATACATAGCATACAATACATCATAAGTCTTGTAGGAATTTAAATATGTAATCATAAAATATGCAAATGTTATATTATATAATTTACAAATATATAAAAATTGTTCATTATAGAAATTATAAAAAAACCAATGTAATTCATGAAACTTCTATACTTCATTTCAATTATAAAACACGCATAAATAATTAAATATAAAGCCAATACATACAGAATATATATTTAAAAATTTAAAACTTACAGAAACATGTGTATAGAAATCAAGAATATGTAAGATTATTTTAAAATAATTTAAGGATATACGTAAATAATATTACAGAAAATTAGTATTTAAATACAACATATATGAAATAGGGGTATATATTATATAAAAATTGTATGAAATGGAAATAAGAGTACATACATGTAATGTATATATATTACATATACGAAATTATAACATATATAAGAATTTAGAATAATAAATAATCAAGAAAGTATAGAAAGATAAATAATAAAGAAAAAATAGTTTGAATACATTTGTCTTAAATTTGGAATCACCAAAAACCTCCTTAAACTCACTTGGATTCTCCTTTTCTAGCCCACTCTCTCTTCTCCTCTTATCTTTCTCTCTCCAAAATCGGACAAAAATGATTGAAAATCAGTCATTATATAGAAAAATAGTGCATGTGCGTCTGTCAAATGTACGTTAGGCACTAAAACCAAAACCGTATAGTATACGAATATCCGTCAGGTGCACATTAAACACTTGCATTCTGCCATGAATACACACGTACATTTATCAAATGCTAATCGAATGTAAACATTTTGTCTAAACTATATAGAGTGCCCCAGAGATATCTTTTAAGCATGTCATTATTGTTTAAAATATGCATATGCGTGTATCAGATGCTGATCAGGTACTACTCAATCTGATATGATCCGATTGGAATATTAATTTTGATAAAAAACTCTCATTTAACCTTAATAATTTTATTAAGTTAACTTAAATAATCATCATTTAAAGATAATCTTTAGATATGTACTTTACACTGCAGCTTTTGAATTTCCATAATTTAACATAGAAGCATCCTTTCACATCTCCTTGTTGAAATCTTGGAGGCAGCATTTAGGTCTTCACCATTTCTTAAGTTTTTTTTTTTATTTTTCAACATTCTTGTCATGTTTTTTATTTTATTTTTATTGATAAGATTTTATCCTGACAATTTATATAATTATGATTAAAATAATATATTAAATATGTTAGAACTATCTTATAATCATATTCGTCTAAATTATGAGAATAAAATCTTCACCTTTTAAAATAAGAGAATAGCTGCTTTAACTCACCGATGCGTCTCCATTCATTTAGATGATTTTTTTTTAAACCAACCTTCTCTTCTGAGTATGTAGGTGCTAAGAATCCCTAAATTACTAACCAGTGGACATTATTTGGATACGGCACATGAACTGAATAGTCGTGACTTGACATGAATCAAAGCGTTATACTGTGTCATAGACGACACGACCCAGTTGATATATTTGCACCTACGATCATTCATAGCTACATCCAATGTGAAGGGAACTTTTCGATCCCAAATCACACAAAGGTTTTGACCCCTTAATAAATTAGCAGAAGTAGTGACGATAATAAATATTCAATACACATAAAGAATAATTAAATCTAAATGAAATGAGTAATACGAGTATATAAATAAAGATAATAACAAATAACAACAAATAGACAATTTTTGGTGATGAAGGAAAAACTCGATAACCACGGCTATCGAGAAAAATCCTTCAAGTTTCAATGGCCAGGGAAGATATACATTATAAGAATCAACTTACAGATCGAGTGGTAACGACGCGCTAATATAGCCGAAATACTCCCGTCTTATAATCCCTACCAAAGAACTCCTTAGATTTGTCCATGGCAATGGAATCAAATGCCTTCCGATCTTCACATCAATCTTTTCTCTCGAATCAATTGAATTGCCGAACATCACTAGAATTCAATATCCACGCCACCAACATCATCACGAAGGTTAACAAGCGGGAAGAGGTGTAAAGATAAAAGCATAATAAGAAGAAAAAACTTTGTCAATTGAGTACAATTGTTGAAGTGAATTTTTCTCAATAACGGAGTACAAAGATGAGGGAATTTTCAAGTGAAATACAACTCCAAAGTTATTCAAAGCAAATTAGAATTAAAGACCTAAGACATGAATATATAGTAATCTCAAAAACTAGTTTTGAAACTAAAATCGTTGGAGACAAAAGGGTCGCGCCGCTCGTGTTCCCATCAGGCAAGCGGCGGGCGCAGGATAGGGTTGGGAGAAATCGTGCCATGGGGATGATCATTGAGCGCCCAATTTTAAAAAATACGCCCAACTAGCACCTCGAACTCTCATCGAGCGCCCAGTACCGAAGGCATCCCTTGATGGCGCCTCGGGCGCCCCTCCCAGGAAGGTGCGAAACAGGCAAAGAGAAGGCGTTGGAGACAAAAGGGTTGCAACTCTCAAGCGCCCATCGGGCGAGCGGCGGGCACGGGATAGGGTTGGGAGAAATCGTGCCCTGTTGCTTGAGCGAGGATCAAGGACGCAGCAAGCGCTTAATGCTGAAAAACGTGTCCGGGTGGCACCTTGGGCGATCATCAAGCACCCAATTCTGAAAAATCAAGCGATCATCGAGCACCCGGTACAAAAGGCACGCCTTGATGGCGCCCCGATAGGTGCCCCTCCCGGGAAGGTATGGAATAGCCAAAGAGAAGGTGTGAATGTTGAGATGTGATGATGACGGCCTTCAAGCATGAGAACGATGAAAATCTTCCAAGCCGATATGTAGTCGCAGATACTGAATGCGCCAACAAGAAATCAAATAACTAACCTGATACGATTACGAAATATGCCAACTCAAAATACGACTAACAATCCCCCCTTGGTAATTCCGTGATAAAAATCCACACAAAAAACACAATAATAAAATATAAGAGACCACGGGTTCAGACACCATCGAGATAGAACCCGTATATATGAAAATTGACTCAAAAGGTACACGAAAATTGACTCAATGGTATATTCGGCATTACACAATGAAGTAGACGAAAAAGAAAGAACAAAAAGGAAGATGCCTAGCTGCTAGCCAGGGGAGAATTGAAAACTGTTATTCCTGGACAACCATGATAAGTATAGACATAGATAATAACAATAAAATAATTACAGGAGATAGACAAAAGGAATCATAAATGGGAGTAAATAACCATAAAACAAAACTCCCCCTAGCCAAGATACCCTCCCCCTATCTCCCCCTACACCTCATAACAAAATCTTCCTATAAGGAAGAGATCAATGGTATTATCTCCCATTTTTTGTCACGAATGACCAAATGGTAATGAAACTTACTCTTCTTTACCCATATTTTTCGTCCAAAATTTACCTTTCGATCTAATCTTTTTACTTAATTGTTTAACTGTTGAATATGGTTAACCAAGTTTATATTCTTGTCCCTTATCTTTGATTAATCGGCAGATTTATGGTTTGACAATGGGATGAATGTGCCCAATTTAGCCACACGTGTGGCACGAGGGCACAAACTTAGAGTGGTGTTGGGTTTTCTATATGCTTGGCGAAAATAAGTATTAGATCCAAATGTTTGAAAGGATCTTGTGAGTTTATTCACAATCATGTTATTGGCGTTTAAAATTTGGGCAATCAGTATAATAATGGTCAAAACCTTTATACCCGTGGCATTGAACACCTTCGATATTTTTTAGTTTGAATTCTTTAATTTCACGTCGATCTTTCTTATCAAATTTAAGTTATTTTTTTAAATCCACATTTTGTTTGTCAAATGAATATTTATTTTTTTTCAAGGATTTTTTAAATTTTCTAACAAATAAGATAAATTTTTATCGCTATTTGAATCCTCATCGGAGTCACGGTCTCTATCTTTCCTAACAGATTTTAGAGCAATTAATTTATTTTTCCTTGATTGAGACCTACAATTTTTTCATTCTTTATTTTATCAAGATCTTTACTTCCTTTGATAGCAGTGACTTTAGGTCTAAAACATTCAGGAAGCAATCTAAGGATTTTTCTAATAATTCTATTTTCAAAAATTTGTTCTCCTGAATCAAAAGTAGAGTTCATAATATCGTTTAATTAAGTATATAATTCATCGAACGTTTCATCATCTTTCATATGGATTTCTTCAAATCTAGTAGTAAGTATTTATAATTTTAAATTTTTTACTAACTTTGTTCCTTCGTAAGTAATCTCAAATATATCTCATACATATTTAGCAGTTTCGCACATGGATATACGTTTAAACTCTTCGGGGAATACCGCCATAAAAATGGCATGTAACCCATTTCTATTTCATTGCACAAATCAAGCTCTTCCTTTGTCCATAAGGACAGAACTTTCAGTTCATCACCCAAAGTACTTTTGGGTGGAGTCCACCCAATTTAGTTGCTGGCCCACACATGTTCATGCATAGATGTAAGGAAGGCTCACATCTAAACATTCCAATAGGTATAATTGCTCCCATTAAAGAAGAGAGGAATGGATAGCAATCCACTCTTATACTTCTTGATCGGGGGTCGCAGATCGGGGTAAGTCTCTGATACTAATTGAAGAAAATTTTTCAGTCCCAAATCACGCAAAAGTTTTGACCCCTTAATAAATTAGCGAAAGTAGTGATAATAATAAATATTCAGCACACGTAAAGAATATTTAAATCTAAATGATACGAGCAATACGAGCATATAAATAAATGTAATAACAAATACCAATAAATGGATAATTTTCTGTGACGAAAAGAAAACTCGATAACCACGGCTATCGAAAAAAATCCTCCGAGTTTCAGCAGTTAGGAAAGATATACACTATGAAAATTAACTTACAAATCGGGTAGTAACGATGTGCTAACCTAACCGATTTACTCATATCTTGTAATCCCTATCAATGAACCCCTTGGATTTACCCACGACAACAAAATCGGACGTCTTCCGATCTTCACGTCAATCTTTCCTCTCAAACCACTTAAATTACTGAATATCACTGGAGCCCATTGTCCACGCCATCGACGTCACCACAAAGTTTAACAAGCGGAAAGAGATATAAAGGTGAAAGCACGATAAGAAGAAAAAACTTTGTCAATTGAGCACAATCGTTGGAATAAAATTTTCTCAATAATGGAGCACAAAGATAAGAGGATTTTCAAGTGAAATGCAACTCCAAAATTGTCCAAAGTAAAGTAGGGTTAATGACCTAAGACATAAATATATATAGTAGTCTCCAAAACTAGGTTTGAAAATAAAACCGTTGGAGACAAAAGGGTTGCACTGCTCGAGCACTCATTGGGTGAATGGCAAGCGCGGGATAGGGTTGGGAGAAATCATGCCCTGGTGCTCGAGTACGAATCAGGCGCGCATCGAGCACCCGATTTTAAAAGATGTGCCCGGGTGGCGCCTCAGGCGATCTTCAAGTGCTAGGTTTGGAAAATGTACCCAGGTGGCACCTCGAGCCCCCATCAGGCGCCCCTCCCAAGAAGGTGCGGAATAGGCAAAGAGAATGCGTGAACGCTAAGATGTGACAATGATGGCCTTCGGGCGTAAGAACGATGAAAATCTTTTAGGCCGATATATAGTCGCAGATACCGAACGCGCTGATAAGAGATCAAATAACTAACCTAATATGATCACAAAATATACCAACTTAAAATTCAACTAACACAATGTATATAGTTGGCCTTCAAACTAAACCCTATTGATTTCAACCCGAGCCATGAGCCAAACAAGCAAAACCTCTGGCTTCAAGCTTACCCCAAAAAATCGATGCTATTTCATTAATGTTTTAATGTGACATTTTTAGGATTGAAAACTTTTGCAATATACTAAAAGTATTATATTATTTCATAATATAAATAATTATTAATATATATTTTAAAAATCAATCAAATAGAATACACATTTAAATTGATTATATATCTTTCGATAACTAGTTAGATATGATCAAAAAATTATTACTAGGTACAATTGTTTGATTATGGATCACTCTTGTATATCTTTCGATATACAAGGTACAATTGTATATCAATCAAATAGAATACACATTTAAATTGATTATATATCTTTCGATAACTAGTTAGATATGATCAAAAAATTATTACTAGGTACAATTGTTCGATTATGAATCACTCTTGTATGGGCCTATACTTATTTAACGTACCATTTGATGGTTCAGATGATATCACATGAGTACTGTGGGGACATCATAAATTTTCTAAATTATAAAAGATTTGATTTTCTTTAATTAGAAAAGATTTATTTTATTTTATTTAAAAAATATTTTATAAGATTTAATTAAAAAAACGTATCATATTATTTTTTAATTTTGATATATCATTATTTAAAAAATTATAATTATTTTCTAATTAATATAGGATAGAAATTTAATTTATTTATTTATTTATTTATTTATTTATGTTATTAGGCTTATATAAAAAATTAATTAATTAATTAATTAATTAAAGTGGCCTAAAATTGACAGGGGGCATCTTATTGGGGGGTGTGCGTAAGGTCAAAATCATCGCATTGAAAAGCATCGAGAATTTCGACCCTTTTTTTATTATTTATATTTCCTATTTTTTAATAAAAAATAAAAATCAAAAAAGAAAAAAAAAAAAAGTCAACAATTCGATTCCAATATCTAAAAGTAAGTTTGGAAGACAACGAGATCGAAAATGTCAACCAAATTTATTTTATTTTATTTATTTTATTATTTTTAATAAAATTTTTAAAATGCTTTATTTGATTCCGATAAAACTTGAAGAAAAAAGCATCATAAAAAATTAAAAAATAATAAAATATATTATTTATTTATTTTATTATTGACAAAACTAAATGTAAATAAATTTATAATAAAAGTACTTCCCATGTTTATTTGTCAAAATTTTATTTATTTATTTATTGTATTTTTTTATAATTTTTCTTATACATCAAATATTGAAAAAATACCTTTCTTTATATTTGTTTCTTTTCTTTTAATTTTTTTAGGAACAAAAATAATTTACATGGGTTTGGAAATTTATGAAGTTAAATTCTACTCTATTACCATCTTGAAAATTCTAACTTCTATAAAATCCTTCAACTTAGGTAACAGTTGAGGCCTTTTATCTGCTCCATATCGGTAATGGTAATTTTATTTTTATTTGGACAGATAATTGGGAACTCGATGGTCCTCTATTTTTGTCATATCTTAATCAACTTACCCTTAAATCATCATTGTCGTGGCACTGCAAGGTCACAAAACTTGTTGTTGATGGTACCTAGAATTGGCCTCCTGCTACAATGGTGGCGATCGAACCTATCGTTCGATTTTGGCTAAACTCCTCTATGAGTAGGGATACCCCTAACTTACACTGATAGATATTTAAGAAGAACATGTCATTGTCAATCATATCAGCTTAGTTGATATTGGGCGATTGTCTTTTAGGGTAAAGATGGCACTACAATGTCACAAAACTTATTGTTGATGGTAATTAGAATTGGCCTCCTACTGCATGGGTGGCGATCGAACCTATCGTTTGATTTTGGCTGAACTCCTCTCTGAATAGGGACATCTCTAACTTATACTGTTGAATATTTAAGAAGAACAAATCATTCTCAATCACATCGGCTTTGTTGATCTTAGGCAATTGTCATTTAGGGTAAGGATGGCACAGCAAGGTTACAAAACTTACTGTTGATGGTACCTAGAATTGGCCTCTTGCCGCATGGGTGGCAATTGAACCTATCGTTCAATTTTGGCTGAACTCTTCTCTGAGTAGGAACACCCCCCGACTTACACTATTAAATGTTTAAGAAAAACAGATTATTCTTAGTCACATCAGCCTAATTAATTTTGTATGATTGTCATTTAGGGTAAGGACGGCACTACAAGGTCACAAAACTTATTGTTTAGGGTACCTAGAATTGGCCTCTTGCCGCATGGGTGGCGATCGAACCCATCATTTGATTTTGGCTAATCTCCTCTCTAAAGAGGGATACACCTAACTTACACTGCTGAATATCTAAGAAGAATAGATCATTCTCAATCAATCACATCAACCTTGTTGATATTGGGCGATTGTCATTTAGAGTAAGGATGGTATCCCCTCTCGTGCCTTTATATTTTTGGCTTGTGGTTCGGTACCGATCAAGAACTATGGATCGTGTCACTTCTATGGTCCAGGGTATGATTTATAAGTTCTATAATGAACTTTTTGGGTCTCATGAGATACATTTTCTTTAAATATAATATCATTGAGGTAGTTTGATTGATCATTTGAAACAAATTGGATTGTAGCTCAGTTCATCTTAGTTTGACTTTTGCTATCATATGGGCTACAATTAATCGGAATCGTAAAGGAGATTACAGACAAATTGAACTTTCGACGATGGTACATTGATTTAATGACAATCAAAACAAAGGTATAGACTTTGTCCGTTTAGGTACTTCTTGTTAGAAAATTGGCCATCCTAATCAAAGGTAAAGAAGATGCCAATCCCCATGATACCAAGATAGTGGGGGTTCATTTTGATCATATTCGTAAATATGAATGTAAATATAAATACTATATTATCCTATATTTTATATTATTTCATTACATATATAAAATTATTCACTTTATTTTTTACTGATAGCTAAACAATAAATAAATATTATTATGAAATTATTTTTGCTCAATTATTTTTAATTTTTTTAATCAAAAATTTTATTAAACAATTCTTAATTAGTTGGCATGAGCAAAATTCAAGTTGATTGTGGATTAAGTCAACATGTTCATGAATAAATAGATTTGATTAAAATAGAGCTATCCAATCAGTTTAATTCAATTAATCTGAAAATATGATTTGGTCATCAAATGTGATTGTTATTGACAAACATGATAAAAAAAAAATTAGACTCGATTAATTTTTTAGGTTGAGTAGAGTTACAAAAGAAAGTTGCTTTTTTTATCCACCTCAGCCCAAATTATAAATTTTTTTATGAATATATTTTTTTATTTTAGATAAAATTTAAATTTAAAAAATCATCATTCTATATATTATATTTTTATATAATTAATATTTTTTAATATAAAAATCCTTCATTTAAATATATACCTAAATAATATTTCATTCCAATTATTATAATGTTTAAATAATTTATATTTTTTGGATATTTTTCATATAAATATTTATTTTTTAATTAAAAAAATTTTAAAAATAAAAATATTTATCAATCAGTCCAAGTCGTCACAGTTTAAATTATAAATGATATAGTAATAATTTTTGCTTAATGATCGAATTTTTTTAACTCAATCTGATTTGATAATTATAGATTTTTGCTTAAATTTGATCTGTAATTGAATTAAATTTAATTTTAATTAGATCTATTTATAAAAATATTTAAAAAGGGTAATTGTGTAAAAGCAAGACATTGAGACAAGATTGAGGGGCAAAAGTTGGCATTGTCTTTTTTCCACGGTATTCCATCTCCCCATCCACCTTTAGGACAAGGGGCCTAAATGCGTAGGGCCCCCCCACCGGATTTAGGGGAATATATTCCCCAATATGGGCATGAAGGCGTATAATTTTAAAGGTGAGGAGACGGGCTAAAAATAGAAAGGATCTCAACAAAGTTTCCATATATGGCATGTGGAAAGGGCGGTGACCTGGAATTAAGGGCCGGTTATGGGGCAGGCAAAGAATCTCATCTGCGCTAGCTATCCTCACGTGATTGGATGCCCTATTAGATCGCAATATCAACGGCCGATATCGCATTCTTCTATTTTTAGTAAAAATTATTATTAAAAAATTAATTTTTTTATAATTTTATTATTGTCTTTTTTTTTATAATTAATTATATTAGTATTCTTTATGAAAAAAATAATTAAAAATTAATTAATCTTGTATCAATAAATTAGGTCAGAGTGGTCGATTAATAAATTATTTTGTGTCACTAAAATCTTTTTATTTTTTGTTATTGAAATATTTATATCTATTTTTTAATTATTATTTCTCTTTGAGTAATTTTACTATAAATATTATACAAAATTAATATATTATTTTACTATTTTCTACATAGTAAGTTCAAAATAATTATGTAAATATTTTTACAAAGAGACCGTAAAAATTCAATTAATCTCGTAATGATAAATCAGGCCGTGACGGTCAATCAATAAATTCAGTTGGGTCAATAAAAATTTTTTAAATTTAATTATTAATATATTTATATTTATTTTTTAATGATTTTTTTAAGTTAGGTCAATTACTCTGAGTATTTTTATTAACAAATATTAAAAAAATAAAAAAATTATATTGTTTTACCATTTTCTATAAAATTAATTTAAAACAATTATATTCGTATTTTTTATATAAAAAATAGTGAAAAAACAACTAATCTAGTAGGGATAAATTTGGCCACTGCAGTAAATAAATAAATTCAATTTGATTAATAAAACAATTTCTATTTTTTAATTATTAATATATTTATATTTATTTTTAATTATAATTTTTAAAAGTATGGTTGAATGATCCCCACTAACCAATAGGGAGACTTGTTCCTTGCCCTACATACTATATATAAAGCCATATTGGGAAGCCAAAATCTGCAAACCCAATTGAGAATTCGATGAAAGAGGTGAAGGGGTGGCCTTACATGAAGGTGAAGAGCCAAAGAAAAAATTAATGTTGGGTAGCCAAGGATGACTTGCCTGATCTTTTCATAGAGGTCTGATATATCTCATTTTTACAGTATTAAAGATTAGTCTTATATATGAAACTTTTATTATCTGTATGATCCAAAAAAAAAATCAGACAGTTATTAAATTTATTATATATAATCTTACGTTGTATTATGTAAGAGGTCGTTTCTTTTATAAATTAAATCTAAAACTGTTAGGTCATATAGCGATAACTCTATCATTGAGCTAATGCCCTCCTTTACAATGTGATGGTATTACAGTTTTGAATCGGGTGTTGTAACTGTATTATTGGTAAATAAAAAGGTCATCGTGATGTCGGGCTAAGAGTTACATGTATGGGTAGTTGGAATGGAATGCAGTGATTGTGGCCGGGCAGTCTCCTTGGCTAACTTGACAGGCTCTTTTCTCTCATGCTAGGCCCTACCTCTTCTTCCCAAAGGGCCTCTCCCATTCTTCTAATGTGTCATTTAAAGAAAAATGAAAGATACAAGTGATGTTAAAGTTATAAAGATTATTTGTATTGTACATGTGACAAACAACCGAGGTGGTCAAAGGGTGATACTGTCAATTTATTTTGAATATTTTCAATATTTCAGTTAATTTTGAGCTTTTTTGGATATACTCAGAAAAGTTATATATAATGATGTACATAATCTAACAACAGAAGAATTAGAAATGGAGAACTTTCTCCCCTTTCCCGATTCAAAAGGCAAAGGATGAAGTTCATAAACGAGGTAAATCTTTATATTCTTTTCTTAATAATTCTATATGTGTACATGGTGCCTCCATGCATATATACTGTTATTTTTCATTAATTTCATGTCACACAATAAATGTATATTCTTCAACTGTTCCTTTTCTTATTTTGTGTTATATTCTTTAATTATTTTTATCGATTCCATTGATTGCTTTATTGTATTACGGCGAAGAGAATAAGTTTAAATTACAAAATAGCCTCTTTGTATTATAGGAATAGAGATACATCTATCTAATATAAAATTTCAAAATTTTATATGAGAATCAAAGCCGATAAAACAAATGTTGATGATTCTTACTTTGCAAGGCACAAAGAGAATGATTCATAGACCCTATCTTTTTGCATTTGTGATCCAAAAGATAAGTGTTTCTCATCCCAAAACTCTTATTTTTGTTTCAATTTTTTTTGCCCTAGCTTTTAGTCTCAAAATAGTTTTATTTCTCTTAACAACCGTAAATTTTTTAAGAAGAAAATTTGAGAAGTGATGAAAAAGGGGAAAACATAATTTGGATCTTGAAATTTCAAAAGTTTTTATTATTCTTATTCCAAAGTGAAGTAAAATTTCGAGAAAATCTTGAAATTTGTATTCTCACAAAAGCAAAGTAAAATCCAACAGAAAATCGGAAGGTATTCAGCAAATTGCTAGAGAAATTATCCATCGATGGGGGTCACTTGTCAGAGGTAAAGTCATTTAAGAATTAGCTCATTTGTATCACCTTATCTCTACATTGACTTTTTTTTATAGTCGATTTGCTGTAATTGGCTTAAAAAGCCAAAGAATTTTACTCAAAAACTGTTTAGTTTTTAATGTTTCTTTTCATTATAGTATCTTACATTAGTTTATTTCTACACTTTATTTAATACTTATATTGGTGAAATTAAACAAATAGAATTATTATAATTATAATATTTAGATGTGAATATTCTTTACGTGTATTAAATATTTGTATAATTTATACTTTAATATCATAAATTACCAAAATTATATTTCTCAAAGACTATCTGGCTTACTTCAAAAAGCACAAATAGAAATTTTCGTTCAAAGTTTAATCCACCGTATGATTCTAACTAACTATAAAATATTTTCGCTATACAGTGGTTTAATTTTAAGATACCATCATTTATGCATAAACTTTCAAAATTGTCTAGAGGGCTTGGGGACTTTATGGCATTTTGAAAATAGCCATTGCTTAAAAAGAGGTAGCTATTAGAATAAAGAAGGCCCAAACAATCATTTGTCCTACTACAAGCTAATTTAGGGTTTCTAGCATGAAACCTTTGCCTAGTAACTGGCAAGTTTACTTTCTACCGAGCCGATCGAGGATTCATAATCCATCTAGAGTAAAAGGATTTAAACCTTTGCATCCACAATAATGCAATTCAATGCTTAAAACTCTCATAAACATTCGAAATAGCCTAATTTTCACGACAAAACAGAAAGTAAATAAATGGATAAAACAAGAATTTCTTCAGATAAACTTAAGCGGGCAAGGACGAGGATGTTTAACAAGAACCAGCAAGTTCATTAGAAAATATTTCTGGATTCCTATGCACTTGATGCCAGAAACTGCCAAAAGTTTTCCTCAGAGAGCAGAGCTTTGTATATTAAATTATCTTAATAAGTTGATATATGTTTCGTAATTTATTAAAATAATTAAAAAATACGATACCATATGATTTTGTTATATTGTAACACCCTGATATTTTGACTCATATTGTTTAGTTATCGAGTTAATTTAATGATAAATAATATTATGTTTTAATATTAATAGATACTGTTAATAATAATGGGTATCAAATAATTAGTCATTAATAATAAGTAATTATATTAATTATGAAATAAATAAATATTAATAATATAATAAAACTTATAACGTAATAATAAAAAATTATAAATAATAAAACGTATATAATAATAAATAATAATATAATAAGACGTTTAAATAATTAAATATAATAATAAACGTTTAAATAGTTAATATTATAAATAATATTAAAACGTAAATAATAATAATAATAATAATTAATAATAGAACGAAACGCCACCTCACTCCTCCTTCTCGATCCTTCTTTCCCATTTCGGCGTTTCTCCTTCCCTCTCGATTCTCTCACTGCCTTTCGTCTCTCTCAATTTCTCTCTCACTCCTGTTTCCCGATTTCTCAGCCTCTCTCGTTCTCTCCGTCTCTCTCTTTCACTTACGCTTCCTTCTCCTTCAGTTTCTCTTCCGTTTCTCTTCTCTACCACTTCGTTTCCCTCTCATTAAATCGAGTGGTCATGGTTGTGGACTATAAATAGAGTAGTGTGGAAGTGGATGAAGGTAGTCCGAGTTGGTGGAGTCGTAGTTGTGCCAGAGAGAGAGTTGCCGTGGTTGCTGTGGCTGTTGCCCGCTGTCACCGAAGGAAAAGCTTCTATAGCCGCCGCAGTCGCAAACCCTAGCGGTCGCTTCAGGCAAGTAAACAATCCTAGTTTCCGCAAGTAATTTCGCTTCCCGTATGCTGATATTTTACTGTTGCTTCACCGTCTCTTGCCATCAATCGCTATTCTTCCTTATTGATGTTTAATTTTGGTGCTTTGTCACCGAGTTTAATTTGTTGGAACTGATTAATCTGGGTTGGAATTGGAATCGGGAAATCAGGGCCTCATGCTCAGCCATTGGCAAAGAGGGACGGTTTTGGGAATCGGGTGTACGTATATACGTATATGTGGATGTATATGTAAATATTTATATATATATAGACACATTTGGCTGTGCGGATGCGTGTACAGTGCGCAGTGCGTGGTATGTGTTCGGCAGCAGTGTGTGTACCGGCAGTTTGTACTGGTAGATACGAACGACCGTGGGTATGGGTATACAAGTTTGTGATGTATGTGGGTGTGTATATAATATATACATATGTATGTGCGCGTGTATGTGTATATATATATATAGTTTGTATATAAATATATATATTTATAATGTGTTTGCAGTATGCTGTGTGCATGTATACGTTTGGCAAGTTTAGAATAATAATAATTGGTTAAGTTATTATTCCTGTATCTCTTTGATTAATTTCGATAAATTATTCTTCGTATTAACTTTGTTGCGTGCGTATATTTTATTGGCATTCTATGTCTAAGTTGAGGAAAGTATAAAAATATTAAGGTATCGAGTCGAATTGGAGACTACGGAACCTTAGTGTAGTCTACACTTTTTCAATACTGAATCCATATTTCGGAGGTTGAGGTCATTTGGATGGACGCTTATAATCCTGTAAACCGATTGGTGAGATATCAGTGGATATCGTACCGAGGTGGTGCTGGGTTTGACTTGTTGATGATATGAATATTCTGTTCCTGAAGGGGCTGGATCAGAGAATCACAAAATACGTAAAGGTTATCCGACGGGATAACAAAAATGTTGTTTGTGTGTGTGGATTGGATACGGTACTTGTACACTATGATTAGTAAGTATCATAAGACCATAGGATTGCTTATCAAACTTGTGTGTACTGGTACCTCAAGAGTTATCTAGCCATTCACGGATTTTTGGATGGAGAGTTCACAGTGATGTATAAGGTATGAGGAAACTTTCATGATAACTCATATAATTGGAACCTCTTTTGTGATGGGATCAATGGAACTTATAGCGTGATTGATATTCGAATTCGGTGGAATCCAATTTGCATCTCTAATGATTTGTTGTCATATGGCCCTTGAATCGTGGATACGATAGGTTATTGAATCTCAAATAATTATTGATTTATCTTATATAATTATAATGTTATTATTATCCGAGACATTTTATTACATTTTGTTATTTTATTGATTTATTTACTTGTTTGGCCTTAAGCTCATCCTTGCGTTTTGTTGACTCCAGAGTAGAAATTTATAACAAGTTAGAAGAAACCAAGCTGTTACTGAAGAACTTCGGGATAGAGAGGATCTTAGGGTTAGAAGCTCGTGACATGAAGCTCTAGAGTTAGATCGATTGGCTAAGGTTTTTACTTAATTATGTTATCAAGACTGCGTTCTCAAGATTATGATATTGAAAACATTTATTGTCTTTAGAAAATTTATTATGTGAATTATGATTAATATGTTTTATTTAGCGATACATTTATGAAGTTATTTATGATTTTGGGTTTTTGCGTGGCAATTTCGGTCGGGTCAAGTGACTCGGGCTCAGGACCTCACATATATTTTATCAGAAAAGTTATTTTTAATAGATTTAGTCTTCAATGAAAATATAGATATTTATACAATCAGTCATTATTCTATCCTATAAACAATGAAACTATCATTCATAATTGTGTCAATAAATAAGGCAATCTTTTTCTTAGATAATGTTGGACAGTTTTATTGGACAGTTGCTACTGATTTTAAATTAAAACTAACTTTTTAAAAAGATATTTTGAATACATCACTCCATAAAAGCTTCTCGCCAACTTTTTTTATAAAAAATTCTCCAACTGATCTAAAAAATATGGATAAATGTGAAGGAAAAAAACCTATTCTAAATTATTCAAGAAAAAAACGTTTAGTGTGAATTCATATATGCTTTTAATATTTAATTTCACAATTTAAATTGTAAAATAATATGATAGTCAATTAGATTCATAATAGTGTTAAAATTTCATCAGTCTTATATGGTAAGATGCGTAAAAAGAAAAGAAAAATAAAGAGAGAAACAATGCAATGGATGATAATAACAACGTCAGCACAATAATTTTAAGTTTATTAAGTGTGGTCGATTATATACAACCAAATAAGTGAAAAACTGGGTATTGACACTGTAAATAAGCCACTAAAAGACCGACACTAGTCGCTTTGAGAGAGACAATGAGCAAAGCCCCTTGCCTTCTCTTAATATAAAGGAAAATATACCAGTAGTTCATTATGTCACTCCACTAAACATAAGAGGGAGAGAACTCTATAATCTCTCTCTTTTCCTATGCTTCCTGTGTGTCTGTCAAAATGATCACCTCTGTTTCTTATATATGTACAAAGGCCAAATTTCACTTGACAGTCAAACAAAAAAAACACCCCGAATCAAGTGACTGGCTTACTTGTTGAAGAGTTTCTTCTCCATCTCGCTAAGCGTAGGAGGAACGATAAAACTTCTGAGGGGTCCCGTAGAGAGTATGAAGCTCTCGTGTCTTTTGGTTTTGAGGATACTATGATCGGAAATCCCTGTCCCCTTTTACATATGACCTGTAAGAATGCAAATTGATTTGTCAGTATAAAATCATTCTTAGACATTCACTTAAATGTTAGACATTTTGAATTTATTGGGTTTCTTGACATTGTATCATAGCCATGTTGATCAAAGAACCATGAGTTTCATTATGAAATTTCTTGTTTTCTTATAATTATTTCTCATCTCATGATATGGAGTTAGTGTGCACTTAATCCATGCTTCAATGCCAAAGGATCTTGCGGGGGTCGGGTATGTTTTGTTTATTAATATGGTGAAAGAGCTAACTTGTTTAATGAAATATACTCTAAAACTGTCATGTAACGATAACATTGAGATCAATAGATCTAATTGTAGTTCTTTATTTGATAATGTACAAAAGATGGAAAAGATGATGAAATAAGATAAATTTGTGGGTAGCACAAAGCATTCTCTTCGTAGAGCCAACGTGCTTCAAGCCTGTGTTTTCTTTTGGGTAAGACGGGAAAGTTTTAGCCATGTTTTCATATGTTGATAGATTCTTACGTGGGTAGCGGTTCAAAATGCAAGAGCTTCATTATGAAAAGAATATAACATGTTACCTTGAAGGCATCTTCATCGGATCGATCATCTCCGATGTATAATGGGAAGACATCACTCAAATCGGCAAAACCAAGAGTCTCAAGTAAGTATTCGAGTGCATGGCCTTTGTTCCACTTTATTGAAGGTCGAATCTCCATAACCTGTGCATGAATTTGAAATGAATGCTTCGACTGAGGAAAAATAGCCAAGCTCCAGAGTATGAAAAAGGTTAGAAGTTTTTCCTCCTTACCTTTCTCCCCCTTGTAAGGTGAAAGCGAGAATGTTTTGAGAGCACTGATAACACCTTTTGTTCTATAATACTGTAATCCTGCAAATTCATGAATAATTTTTATTTAAATTTACGAAGAACTTTGATTTGGGTAAGTAATGGCTTAAATTCCCCTGCATAGAAAAATTATCTTAGTTGGAAATTGTTCTACTCTTATGGCAAATTGTAATAAATTGAGTTGAATAGTAGAAGATGATTCATATAGATGATCTTATTTAATGGATTTAAGATTTATTGTTGTTTTACAGTACTGTAATAACACTAAAAACCAGTAAAAAAATGTATCTTTTACCTCTTCTTGAGCTCTTCGAAAGTGCACAGAGACACAAAATCTATTGTCCTCGATTGTTACCCCTCCGATTGACCTTGTTTCTTCCTCCAATTCATTAAATATCTGTTGAAATGAATGGGCAAATCATCCCATGGGGATTGACGGATAATGTCAGATGACCAAATTGTTCATGAGGCAGACTACTGAACCATGCAGCTTTTTTAAAGGGTTCTCATTTTCTGCAGAATCTTTCAGAGAATTTGACATTGGCAAGTGCAGTGGCTTACCTCTAGAATTTCAGGCAAGAACTCTTGAGCAGGTTGGAAGATAATAGCCTCATTCCCCTAAATCCACCATGGCCACTTATATCAGTGACTTGTAGTTAAAACATAGTTCGACTTAGGTTTCTAAAAATGCAGGGCTCTGAGTGGCAAACAATGGAAACTCTGATATTGACTAGCTGATATGTACAGTAAGAGGGAAAGAGCAACCAGCACCGTCTTTAGACGGTTGGTCTATTTATGCTTATGATTACAAATAGTCGGACATAAGACTTAAACAAAGGCACACATTAGGTCAATCTCAAGGAATGACAAAATGAACTCATGGAAGCATCTCATTAGCCCATAAAAAGCATTAGGAGCCTTCACATGAGGAAGAGCCCGAACAACTAAATGTTTGCATTTGTCAAGCCAAGTCGCTATTCCAGGAAGGAATAGAATTGGGTTTTTGACTTTTCTATAGACTCATACTAAGTACAGGGTATGAAAGACGATACAAAATAACACGCAACTCTTATTGCTGCGTATATGCTCAGTCGATCGGCTTGAAATTCTCGGGTTTTTAGCTATCCAATCTAGTTACATTTCCAAACTAAAGAAGAATATGATAGGAAGTATAGAGTCAATTACAGAAACTGACCTTCTCATCAACAGCCCTTGTCTGGTACTTGCCATCACAAGACTTCTGTTGCCTTGGTGGAGCCATTATATCCATTCCATGACTCCCAGCATAAAATACATCATTCAACTGTACAAATTGATGTACCTGGGGAGCAAGAGAGAGCCCCATTAACATTTGATGGACAGCTTTAAAACTATGGGTGTATTTATTTATGGAAAAATTTAAAGGAAAGAAAATTAACGAATAAAAAGTAAAAATCTGAAGAAAGTAATGCTATGCATGATTTGATTTTAACAGGGAAAACAATGGAGAAGTAAAATGAAAAGACTATGCAAAGTAAAACAATTGAAATCTGTTAAATGCATTTTGTTTGCTTCACAAGATGCAGAACTCTTAAATCATCTAAAATTCTCTCAATAGGTCCCACAACTTCGAGGTTTTTACGGTTATACATAAATGAAGAACAGAAAAATCTTAGAATCAATATTGTTTAAAAAGTTTTTACATAGTTTTCCCAATTAGAAGAAAGAAACTAAACATAGTATAAAGAGAGATTGATAGATACCTTATCGCGGCTCCTTCCACTAATTATTGCTGTTGGAAAATATTTTGAAACTTTACCTACTGCTAACCGCATCTGTTTCACAGTTGTCATAAACAGCTCAATCAGTGTCATTAAGAAGTCAACACATTTATTACGGAAAAAATTCTAGAATCGGTAGTGAACGGGGGAGCAGTGTTCTTGCTTCTCTCAATGAGGAGTAGAATCTTGCTTTTCTAATCTGCGCTCGGTTTAAATTTAAATAAATATTTTTATTAAATTTTGTTATATATTAAGTTTAATATTTAATATATGTTAATATTATTTAAAAATAAAATATAATTTTTTTTATTAATTTTTTATTTTTAAATCATGATTATTATGAAAGAAGTCTGACATGTTAATATTTAATATATACTTACCTTATCCGACATGAAAGCCGACTCAGGATCATCTACAATGGGAGAAAGAGTTCCATCATAGTCCAAAAACACGACGATCCTCTTCTCCTTCGCCACGCTCATCATATGATCAAACGAGCTCAATGCGGAGGGATGAGCAGCCTACAAATAGGCGAGGGAAACAAGAGATTATGTTGTAAATAATGTCACAAATTTGAAATTGAATGGATCTTTCCTGTGAACTCTTGCAATAAAGTGATTTTATTGACACCTTAACATACCACAAGGGTTGTAGTTCAAGTTACAATTTCAAAAGACTATATATATATATATAAGACCTTAATCTCTCATTTGGGCACACTCATAAAAAAATTTTAATTAAAGAATTTCTCTATCATTGATACAATGGATTCTGTTGGTGATTCTCTCAAAGAATACTTTCCCCGTGCACCATTGAAAAGGAAAATGATGCTTTACAATTGCAAGAAACAAGCCAGTGCATTGTTGATATCTGAAAAATGATGTATGGCAAAATATATTTGATTTTGGTTGTGTTTAATTTATATTTCTAATCTGGAAAACTTGTCATAGAGGGGGGAATGTTTGAATTGATCAAGATTGGCCAACCGGACTAGCTCAATCCATTTGATTCAAAGTTTTATAAGATATAGTCAAAGATTACGAATATCATAGATGAGAAAGGTCAAAAAATTAGACTTCATTAATTTTTTTAGCCAGACACTTCATGAGTAAAAATAAAAAGCCTAACCCCGGTTATTATCTTCTTTAATAAAATTTTTTTTAAAATAAATATCAAGTTTTGAAAAATTCAATAAGCCTTTTTTTTTTGTGTGTGTAATAACTTTTCTATGTAAAAATTATTCATTTGTATATTTTTTAAGCAATGTTTTTATCAAGATAATATATTTTTCTAAAATATTTTATACTTATTAACACTTTTTATGTGGGTATAAATTTTTAATTATAATCAATTACTCTATATTTTTTTAAAAAAAATGATATAAACCGGCATTAGCCTGTTTAATTTCATTGCAAACAAGTACACATATGATTTTTGGTTAAGATAATTGACCCTATCCAAATTTAACTTAATTTAATAATTATAATTTTTATTTAAATCCAACTAATCTGTGTTTATGGTCAGGTCTAAGAAGTGGCCATGAGGGCTATTGTTTGGTTTGCTCTTTCACGAGTTATTCCCACTAAGTAATTTTAAAGAAAGACAAAGCTACATGTGATGAAAGAAATATGAATTGGATAAATGTAACAAACGAATTCATACCACCCAAGCTTCATAATCTGCACAAGGAGTATTCAGTTCAGTTGTGCCATGGTTACATGGATCAGGTCTCACGATTGCCGAAGATCGATCGCAACTGCTTCTATCGGTCCTCGGATTCAATCCAGGCCCTGCATTTTGTGGAATGGCTGAGTACTTGAAAATTCCCATTGCATGAAACACCTTGAGCAAATTATTTCTCATCATCTGCCAAAAAAATTGTTCTATTTTGATTAGAGACTATATATCTACTATGTCAAAAAAAATTTAAAATTTATTCACCCAAAAAAATTTGTCTACCCAAAAAAAAATTATTATTGGTATTTGTCTTAAATCATTCTATAGATTTGACAGGTAATCTATCACTTACGTACGATTATTAGTTATTTGATTTTGTAAGTAAGACGATTATTTAACCTATGAAAAACTATTGCTGCCGCTGTGGCCATGGTTGCACCCCTCTCAAAGGGATGGGGGGGCGTCCTTCTCCTCACCTGAGCCGTTTGATGTAAAATTTAACGACCCACGCGTATTTTTAAAATCAGACGGTTCATGTTATATTAACCATCCAACACGCGTGGACCGTTAGATTTTATATTCGACGGCTCAGACGAGAAGAATGACGATCCTCCCAAGGAAAAAATATTAAATTTAATATTCTACACATATTAATGTTATAAAAAAATTAAAACTACAACTATTTTTAATATTTTTTTTATTTTTTAAATATTGATCATTAAATTTCAAATCATTAGCCTTATTGAAAAAATAGGGTCCTATTTCCCTTTGAAAGAAATAAAATTTTGCTGATGCATCAGTTATTAACCGCCCAGCTAGGAATACTTAATTCAAACTTAAATATTAATTTTATACTCACTTTTTGATACGAAAAATTTCAAAATATCTAATTATTTTCCTATTAAAATTATAGCTAGATAAGGAAAATAGTTATTTTTTTTTTTATAGAAAAATTATTTAAAAATTTATAATTTATTTCCACAAAACTCCGCTGACTTATTCAACTAAAATTAAATACCCTTTGAAACCCTATTTACCCGGCGAAGCACCGCGATGCGTTCACGAGGAGCAAGAGGCACGCGTAAGAATTCCGATGATTGAACGCTCTTAGTATAGCAAATAGGTCACTGTGCTTCTGGTCCCTCTGCTTGGGGGAATTAATATTCGATTGCGATTGAGAAAAGTCCATCACGGTACAACTATCTATAAAATCATAAACTGATTTTTGGAACAAAATATGTAAATTAAGTCGTATTGTGACGTTTAATGTGTATCTTTTTTATAAGTAAGATCTAACGGATGATATTTAAATCCTAAATATAACTCTTTAATAGTTAAATCGATATGATTATGACAGAAAATAAACACACCCGGGTATAACTATCGATAGTTTGGTAAATTGGCTCTAAAAATAACGTATTTTTTGATAGAAAAAGTTTAATAAATGATATTTAAGCTTTTAATATAACCCTTTAAATGATTAAATTAATATGATTATGATTGAAAAAATACATATTTTCAATGCTTTTTTTTTGGGGGGAGGGTGAAAAAAGTCTAATAGATGATATTTAAACTTCAAATATAGCCCTCTATATTATTAGTTTTCATAATTTTTTTTTTGAATTAAATAGATGCTAATATTATAAAACAAATGATAAAAAAATAACCATATTGATAATATTTATATTATCAAGTACCCATCCTTGGAAATAAAACAAAAATGATCATTTTGGTAATTTTATTCCTCTGTATAAAATCAAATAATCATGATTTAATTATTTTCAATAAAAAAATATTCCTGTTGCAATTAAATAATAGGTTTTAATAATTAATTTTTCAAATATAAAATTCAAATATTATAGGAGAAAAACTCTCCTTACGAAAGCTACTCCTGTTGAATATACAATTATACTTCCAATTAGCAGTCTTAATTGCCTCCGAAATGGACAACCACGAATTTCAACTCATTTTAATTGCAAGTAAACTTGGTAGGAAAATGAAAGCCCTTTGCCTACCAACATAGGAAAATGAAATACCAAAAAATATATAAAAAAAATATTTGAGAGTATTTTTTGATTATTTTTACTAATATTTTTAATAACGTAATATCTTATTTATTTATAATAGTAAATAAATATAAAAATATATAAATTAATAATAATATAATATTAATGATACTGTACTGATAAGTAATAATATTTTTTCAATTATATTTTAAAAATTACTGAAAAATACACCAACCCATTTGATTAATTTATACCGATATATGTCGGTCATATTAGTAATGATATGATTAATAAATAAATATATTAACCTATAAAATTAAAATCTTATACATTCTAAATTCTAAAATAATTATTAGATAGTGTTCTAAAAATTCTTAGATATAACGTTATAATATTTTAAATTACTAAAATCATAATATTATAATTAATCAAAATTACCCTCATTTAAATTTTTTTTAAGAAATAATATAAGTCGAATACAAATTCGATTAACTCTCTTGAATTGAACACAACCCACGCAGATTTAGTGTACGTGTATCTCTTCGAGCAAATGTACATCTCATCTTGGATAGAAAAAAAAAAAAAAAAATCAAGCGGGTAAGATTTTAAAATTTTTTGAAAAAATTATCTAAATAAGTTTTTAAATTTTTTTTTAATATTTATTAAATATTTAATAAATATTAATATTATAAAATTTTATAAAAATATTATATATGATTTCGCAAAAAACATTAATAATTAAAAGAAAAAAAATATAAATTTACTGAAATGTAATCTAGCTAGAAAGTGCAAGGCGACAAGAATCACGTGTCAGCAACGCAGGACGTCGAAGAGAAGGTTGGGCCCAATGTGGGTACCACACACGACGCACATTCAACCATCGCCCGAGGGGTCCTACATTGTGAAGCATTTGTTTCATTTTTTTTAATTTTTTTTTATAAATTTTGTATTAAAAAAGAAGAAAAAATAATTAAAAAAATATAAAAGACATGTTTTACATTGTAAGATCCCCATGCTTTATTCAACCATGGTGCAAGTCACACGAAGCAGCAACTCAATCCTGCCCAGTTGAAATTTATTTTATTTATTATTTTAATGATTGAGTATTTAAAACTGTAATACTTTTTTATTTTATATTATTAAAAATTTATAAAATAAGCTATCTAAAAAATCATAAAATAATAAAATACTAGTATCTTTAAAAAATATATCTAAAACTATTACTATTAACATGTTTTTTTAATTTTTCAAAAAAAATATAAATTATTAAATTTTTATCTAAATTTAGTAAAAAAGAGCTTAAATCCCCCAGAATTGAGCCTCTGGACTCCAAGTCCCAAAGCAGCCCCGTTCTCTTTAAATTGTTGAATTGATTAAAATTTAAGGGTTTCAATTTTACTAATAAAAAAATATAGTTTTTTAGGGTATTATCACGTTAAAAATTCAATAACATTAATTAAAATATTACTTACCAAAAAAATAATTAATATATATTATTTTTAGTATTTTTTATATTTTTATTTTCCATGGTTGAATTTTTTTATCAGACAATAGGAAAGAAATACTGGTGAACTGAGGAAAATTACCAGTGGACGTCAACGGAATGGGGGCAAGCGTCGGGATCTTGTAGCCTGCAAATGAAGTTAAGGTTTTCTTATACGCACAAGTAAATTAAAATTTTCAAAATATGAAGAAAATACTCAAAGGGAGATGCGTCGTTCTTTTTAATAATGGAGGAGGGAGAATCTTCGATTTGTTTATAGAAAATTATAATAATCACTGTGTGAGAGAGCATTGTTCCTTTCAGATTCCTTTCTAGAAGGATGTGAATGCCCCGTGTAAAATTATTGGGTTTGAAGATTTTATTTTATTTTATTTAGATTGTTGGATTAAAAAATAAAAATAAGGATTAAAATTTTAAAATTTGAATAATTTTTTTAAAAATTTATTTTTATTAAATATTTTTTAAAAAAATTAAATTTATTATTTAACAGATGTTAATTTAATAAAAAATAACCATCTTTAATATTTTTAATTTTTAAATATTGGTTATTGGACTTTGATCTAATTGATCACATTGGATAAATTAAAGCACCTCGTCCAGTTGAAAAAATAAAATCTTCAATTTTTATATCAATTAGCATCTTAATGTTATATCATAAAAATGCATATTAATTATTGAGATGGTAAAATAATAAAATATCATTGATAAATATTTAAAAATATTAAATTTTGGGAGAAAATCAATACAAAGAATGCATAAATGAATAATAATCTTATAATTTTGATGATGATTTAGCTAAACAATGATTTAATGATACCATAAATGGATTAATCTATAAAACTTGATAGCATGACAAAAAAAAAAAAAAATCACAAGTTAATATGCAAGAACAGTAAAAAGTATAATTTAAAATGTTTTTATAAAGTAAATAATAAAATGATCGTCTATAACTACTTTTAATAACACATTACTCAAATTCTAAATTAGTTGATTAAATATATTGCCACATATACTTACATGTAAATTGTTTTTTTTTTATGAGAATATTTATCAAAAAGTTTAAAATAATATTTTATAAATGATAGATTAGAAAAATTAACACGTTCTTTTTAAGCATAAATTTTATGGCAAGTCTGTTTTAGTATTTCTAAGTTGAAAATTGATTTTGTCATTTTAATTTTTAAATAATTTTGGAAATTGTTTCTTTGATAAATGTAAATAAAAAAAATGAAATTATATGTGGGTTTTTAAAATTAAAATCCATGGGAATATATGCTTTCTCGAGTCGCACCAACCGCGATTTGACAATAACAGTCAAAATTGATGTTAATCTTCGACACGAATTCCCAACTATAGTTTAAATGAAAGGGAAATAATTTTGTCGTCTAAAGTTTTCTGTAGAAGAACTCAGAGGTGGGGGCGGCGTTGCCGCCAAACAACCACTCGCCGTCCGATCAACCGTTTTTTGGGGCAGGTCAATTCGAGAGATAGGCCGTGTGCGGCTGAGGGACGTCTGACAGATAAACCAGCGGCCGGACCCATAGATCGACGGCCATACACGTGTCTTTCGAAGAAAGCAACGGTTGTGATTAAAAACCCCGGCGGAATAAAGTGAAGCTGACACTGAGATACCCCTGATTCTGGGCCCGAAAGCCCAGTTAGAGGTGGGCCCAATGTCGCCCCACGTACACGCTCGCTCAGCCACCTGTTTTCTTTAACTAGTATTTTCAGACGCAGAAATTACTCGGAAATTGGAAAAATATATATATATTAAAAAAAAAATCAAAATAACCGAAGAGCTTTTAACTCCAAAAACACGGAAAACGTGAAGCTAAAATAGGCGCGTGAGAGTCACGCGGTAATCACTTTTCTGTAAGGAGCAAAAAGTTCAATGGACCGGAAGGAATTGCATCACACGCGCGGGTGGATCGCGTGAGGCCACTCGGATCCTCCTCTACCAACTCTACCAATGTAAAACGGACATCAACTGCTTTTTTCGTTTGTTCCGCCGCGTGCTTTACAAAATGAGTCGGAAAATTCAAACTTTTTAGCCTTTATTCGCAAGATTATGCAAAAACCCTTGGCGGTTGGAAGGAGAAGACGAATAGATCGATCACGCCGCCCAATTCGCCGGAAAATTTGGACACTAACGCCGAATATTAGCTCCACACCGCACAAGCTGACCGGATTTCACGATTCCAGCCGCCGGCGGTGACGAGCTCGACCGTTAGTTCACCGTTCCAGGTGAAACGAGAACATGCACATGAGAACGAGTTCGACTAAAAGATACGAAAAAATTTATCCAATTCTAAAATCTGATCGTTTAAAAACGAAAGGCAGATCAATCGACGCAGAAAATAAGCAATCCGAAATCCAAAGTAGAGGCAGAATCAATTCACGCTACAATGAAGCCGCAGAAAATAGAGCATTTTAGATTACAAAAGGAGAGATCTCTTACCGGCAATCTGCTACTCTTCAGAGGAAGAAAATCGGCTATGAATCGCCGGAGGAGGAGGAAGCGAGCGAGAGGGAGACGGAAAGAGCGAGCGGGCAATGAGCTTGACGAGAGGAGTAAAAGTAGGAGGAGAAGGCGCAGGGATGAGCGGTGTATTTATAGACGAGAGTGTGGGTATGGGGGAAGGAAACCCCCGGCAGACTCAATTTTCTGCAATTTCGAATATTTATTTATTTTTTCCATTATCGACCCTGCCCCCTCCCTCACTGCCCATGCTTCTGACTTTAATGCCCTCATCAATTACCAAAATCTCAGATAGGTCCTATTCGTAAAAGTGAAATAATCATTGCACTCTCATTTTAATGATTATTTTATCAAAAATATGTAAAAAAATAATTAAAAATAATTATTTCTTCAAATAAATAATAATAATAGAATAATAGAATAATATCATATTATTATTATTATTATTATTATAAATAATATATGAGTTGAGAATGTGTATGAAGGGTAAGGAGAAAAAGGACCAATTTCTTTTCCTGCTTTGCTTTCCTTCTTTCACTACTTCTCACTTTCCCCTTTACACCTCTTCACTCTTTCCCTTTCTTTCACAAGTTCCACACGTTTTTCACCCTCTCTTTCAATATAGATGGCGTGGTATAATGTATCTTAATGCCGGTATAAATGCGTAAAAGTAACATTATCAGCATAGATTATGAATCCGATGACAAGTGTCAAATACTGGCACACTCAATAGCCCTTTTCAAAAGAGAAAAAACGTGCAATATAAAATCTTTTATTTCCGAAAATAACATTATATATCAATTTTCTTCTGCATACAGAATGCCCAGTTACGTAACTGCAATAATAAACTAAACTCATATAATACGACAAAAAAAGTTAAGCTTTTTCTCTAACATGGCTCACGCATGCGGCCGACATCTTTTTTTACCAAAAATAATATACTATTATATGACTATATGGTTAACATTTTTATTTTTTTTAATAATTTATACGGCTAATAATCAGTAAAGACAAAATCTGATACTTAAACTTGTGTTAAGTATAGATCCACAGAATCAAATGCCAGTTTGTATTTACAATTTATAATTCTACTTAACCCATAATTGAGATAGAAGATGGTAACAATGCCCCGATAAACTTAATCTGTAATAGACAACTGTGGTTGCCATAGATGAAACATCTATGCCGCATAGATACTTAAGTTTGACAAGTCATTAACTTGTGATTCATAACCTATTTTGTTAATATAATGTATATATATAGTAAATTAGATAAAAACATATGTACGACAATATTTTTATCAGCATGAATTGCACAAGAGCTGTTAATATGAACCTAACAAATTGGCTACCAAGTGAACCGTATGATTCTAATTGAATCTTGTGAAATGAAAAGCCAAAATTAAAATTGATCCTTAGTTATGGAGGAATAACACAGGCAATACATTTTAAAGGATCGATAAGGATTGTACTGTTCACTTAAGAAAAAAACTTAATAAGTTTATCATAACAGATTTAAATTATGCATATCTTTGATGATTTTCACTTGAAGATATAATATAAAATCCTTATATGAAATGAATAAAAAACCATATTTTTACTTCCATTTTATATAGCTATGTTTTGGACATTGCCACATAGTATGAGGATCCATTACAATGAAGGGGATACAAAACTAAGGCTTTTTTAAAAATAGTTATTTTGAGTGATGTGACAATTTTGATACAAAGAGAGTAAGAAATGATAGTATAAGTTTATGTACATTTACCCAAATTCTTCTAATTATATTACCTAATTCACATGGAATGAGGGCCCACCATGATGGAGGAAAGAATAAGGTTAGGCCTTACAAAAAAAAAAAAAAAAAAAAGCTATTCAAAGTAACAATTTCAGTGCAAATGGCATAAGAAATAGGAGTATATAAGCTATTCAAAATCGATTGAATTTTGGCTTTTAAATATATGCATTATTTTGCTTTTAGGTATAATAAATTCATAACAATATCAATTAAATAAAATAGTTCAGGTTTTTATTAAACTATATTGCATTAGATTAATAACTCACTTCGACATATTTTCCTTGGCCCTATAAAATAACTACACAAGATCAAAGAGAGTCGACAAAATAACAAATGAAAATACAATAATCAGAGTTTTAAGTCAATATCGCTCGGCAAAATAAAATAATTAATATGTTTGTAATGCTGTTAGAATACTGCAAATTTTGACAAAATTTCGCTTCAACATTCGACATGTTTGGATAAAAAAAATTCTTTTTCACTTTTATTAATAAGGCTGGTGGTAGGAATAGTTTCAACCAAAAGTAATATTATTTATATACCTAATTATACATTCAGTTATATCGAAATTATTATTTTTGATCTGAAGAGAGAGAGAATAGAGAGGGTAAAATTTAAAATAGGATGGGACCCACACATATTTTTAATAAATTTATTATAATTAAATATATAACTGAATATATAGGCAGTATTTTTCTTGAAACAATATACAGATCATTTGTTTCTATTTTTGGAATTCAAATTTATAAAAATTTATCGCTTGCAAAACACAGCTAAAAGGTATATGTCAGTGTCAACTAGTTCAGTTGCTTATTTTCCTATTTATTATTGGACATTGTACGAGTCAACCATCAATTCTATCCACACAAAAATTAGGCAAATTAGATTTGAAAATAATAGAGCAAAACTATTACTATTCTTCTTGTTAGGTTGTGAGTTACTTTCTTATTAATTTTATATTTATTAAATATATCATCTCGTGGTTTGATCGATATTTTTGTGATGATTTACTTAAGTGAAGGATTTTAATAGCAAAGGAAATCAGCGTTCAAATGGAACACGTATCTGAAAATTAGTTCACGTCTAATTTGCACTTGAATGATGCATGTACGGGGGTTAGCAAAAGGGTTTTACGCATATGTGTATGACGGGCACTTATATGTCAATATGGTTATACGTACAAATGTTCTTATTTTGGGCTTAATTCATAGAGTCATTTGAACGAATGACTGTCAATTTAAAGACTGATGAATGTGAGAAAGTAAAAAATGAAATATTTAGATATCCATTTGAGATATGATTCGAGTTTTATCATTCGTTAAGTTCAAATATACTAGTTTAGTTTCAATCATATAACATATTATCGGTTGGTTGTTCGTTTTCTGGTTATATTTGCTACTATTTGGCTGCTATATGTATACGGGTCAATATTAATCATTTATTACATGTGTTATAAATGTATAAAAATTTGCTTACAGGAGGTTATTTGTAACTGATCTATAAATCAAGTAAAAATATTTCAAACGTAAAGTTTAGTGATTTTTTATTAGTTGATAACAGTTTCTATATAAAATTACTTATATACATTATTCATTTGATTGCGTATTATTTTTATTGTTCATCGTATTCATTTAAGAAGAAAAATAATATAATATATCTAGAAATTTGAATTTGAATAGGTGAATTAATTAATTAATGTCAATTAAATGTATAATCAAGTGGGCCTTTTTATTCTTTTTATGAGTGAAAAGGGAAACCAAAGAAGAAATCTAGATAGATGTTGCTCTAGCGAGCAATACTATCTATATTTAAATTTGTCCGAGTTATAGATATATTTTATTTTAAATTAATTTTATTTAAAAAATCGTATTTGTGTAAAAATACTTACAAATATAAAATATTTTTAAAATTATAATATTTAATTAAAATACTTCCTTATATAAAAAAAGTTATTTATTATATAAAAATATAATCTATTAAAATAATTTTTAAATAAAAAAAGAATTATAACACAGTTGGGGTCAAGCCAGTCACTTTCGCCTGTGACCGTGATCATGTCCAACTGAAAAACTAGTTGGCCGATTTTTTGTCATATCAGTCTCTAATATTTGTATACTTTTATTAAAATTTATAAGATTTTAAACGAATAAGATCAAACCAATCAGATATTTAAATTTGATCAGATTTACATTAAAATACAAATTATTTAAATATAAAAAGTTATATTTATATAAAAAAAAGTTATTTATCATATAAAAATACAACCTATTAAAATAATTTTTAAATATAAAAAGAATTATAACACAATTTTGGTTAAGCCGGTCACTTTCACCTGTGACCGTGGTCATATCCAACTGAAAAACTAGTTGGCCAGTTTTTTGTCATATCAATCTATAATTTTTGTATACTTTTATTAAATTTTATAAGATTTTAAATAAATAAGATTAAACCAATCAGATACTTAAATTTGGTCAGATCTATATTAAGTATTTAAAATGATATAAGAATACTATTTTTCAATAATATTTTTGACCCATTCAAGTGTTTATATTATAAAATTTATATATAAATAATAATATATATAATTTTTTTATATCTTTTAATATTTATTATTAATTGTTTATCTGATGATAAGTATTAAAGATATATTAAGTACATTTCTTTTAAAAGCTATATGTCATTTCAACTACCTGATTTTAATACTACCCATCTTAAAAATATCTAAAATCTTATGTACGATTAGTCAAAAATATTTATGATTAATTATAAATATTATCATATTTATTATAGTTGACTACTTACTTTTTTTTAATTATAATCACTTCTGTTTTTTTTTAGCCATAAGTTAAATTCTTTATAGTAAATTTATTTTAATTTGCTTAAAAAACCCAAAAAAATAAATAATTTTTTAGTATATTGAATATTTATATAATTTATATATTTATTTATAAAATTAGTCTAAATTATAGTCAATTAAAAATATTGATTTTTCTTAAAATTAAGGGCCATGAGAAATCATGGTCTATGTGAAGGCTGGTCCTTATGAGCAAGGGCGCTTGCTTTTCTTCATTTTCCATGTGCATATACATATTTTACATTTGTTTTTTTAATTGAGATTGTCAAATATCATAAATATAGTAATATTTTATAATATAATATAAAATGGGCGACTTTTATTGTCCATTCTTATAGGCTGGGTCGATCCATATGATAATGCCTACTTAGATCCATATATTAGCACGAGGTAACATTATTTGTTGTCATAATTTTATACGGTTCATCACACAGGTGAGATAGAAAGCTTACAGGTTATGCCCACTGCATGGGCAATTTCTACTGCCTATTCTTATAGGTTGGGTCGATCCATATGATAATACTTACTTGGATCCATATATTAGCACGAGATAACATTATTTTTTGTTGCAATTTTATACGGTTAATCATACAATTGAGACAGAAAGCTTGCTGGTTATGCTTATTGCATGGGCAGTTTCTACTGTTCATTCTTATAGGTTGGGTCGATCCATATGATAATACTTACCTGGATCCATATATTAGCACGAGATAACATTATTTTTTGTTGCAATTTTATACGGTTAATCATACAATTGAGACAGAAAGCTTGCTGGTTATGCTTATTGCATGGGCAGTTTCTACTGTCCATTCTTATAGGTTAAGTTGATCCATATGATAATACTTACTTGGATCCATATATTAGCACGAGGTAACATTACTTTTTGTTATAATTTTATATGATTAATCACACAGGTAAGACAGAAAAGCATGATGTGTGATACGACAAAATCAGGTTACCTTTACTGCAGCATACCTTAAGCGTGGTAGATAGTTCAATTTACCCGTATTATTGCATTCTGTTTCCCTTTGAGATGCACGCATGGTCATTCACGTGGTCGGGATTAGGACAATATATTTTACTGATACGACAAAAACATATTTTTGTCGTTATTGTTTACATTATCATACCATATAGGGATAGATTGTGGAAAAATCAGTTGCAAAATATTAACAAAAATCGTTTCTTATTTAGCTTTTTATATATAGGCCGATTCTACTTATGGTGAAATCAAAATTGATAAAAGTGAAAGACAAAATTAGCCTTTCAGATGTAATAAATTCATGATAAGAAGAAGCAAACAGATTATTTTGAATATTCGGGATTTATAATATTTTTTGTTATACATTTTTGGTGGAAATGATCATAAAATTGTCTTCAAAAAAAATCAAAAAAGGAAATATATAAACAAATAAGATTACGAGAAATAAATTTTTATAGTGGATAATCTCAAATAATATCAGTGCTAAACTTAGAAAAATTATTTAATTATTTTAATTGATTGATTTAATTAATTGTAGCGGACTTTCCCTTGTGGGTGTGAAGTCAGTTGGTCACACATAGAAATTAATTAAATAAAATTAAATTTATATATTTATATTAATAATTAAATTAAAATTTTTTATTGACCATATTAAATGTTTTTCATAAATTCCATAAAAATTATTTATTGATTATTATGACTCTATTTTCTCTACAAAAATAGTTGATTTTTAGCTATTTTTATAAAATAATAATATTATAATTATTTTAAATTTATTTTGTACAAAAATTAAATTATAAATTTATTAACCAACTAAAAAAAAAATCTTAGATATGTCCTTGGCACAAAAAATGCTCAAATAAAACGCATGGAAAAAAAAATAAAAATAATTATTGCCCATTTAATAGAATGAAATAAATATTTTTTTAATATTATTTTAATAAAATTATTATTTTACTGTTTAGTTAATTTAATAATAAAAATAATATATTTTTTAAAAAAATATTATTCCTTTAAATAATAAATAAAAATGTTAGCTCTTCCAGATATTTTTTATTCCTAGTTGTTAGTGAATAATTATTTTAAAATATTTTTTTTATTTATTCTTATATCAAATTAGAGTCGGTTAAAATCATATTCAGATTTCACACCGGACGGGTTCAAATAAAAATTTGTGACTTTCAAATCTGATTAGATTGAACATATTTATAATCTAAATTAAGCTGATTCGACACAGGATATAAATATTTTAATTTTAAAGCATTGTTTTTTAAAAAATTATATCTACACAAAAAATTATGAAAAAAAATAAATATTTTAAAAATTATAATATATAGATTAAAATACTATTTAAGTATATTTAAGTGAAGGGAGTTTATTAATTATACAAAGATGTACTTAAATTTATATTTAAATAAAGAATCTTTATATAATAATTATTAATTATATGAAGATATAATCTATTATAATATTTTTTTAATTTGTTATTTATTTAGAATTAAAAAATATGTTTATAAAAAAATTCATAATCTGAGGTGGTTTGCTCGAATTATTTACTTTTATTCATAATTTTATCCCACTTAAAAAATAATCAAGCCTAATTTTTTGACTGTGCTTGGCTATAACACCGATATACCTTAAATAAATCTTATAAAATTTTAGATTGGTAAGAATAGATAGATCAGGTGATTTAATTTTGATTAGGTTTATCAAAATCTTCTAACATATGTTAAAATATTATTTTTTAGACAAGGATAAGAGAATTATTTTATATTAATTTTACTGTTATTTATCTTACTAATACTACATATTAGATACTTAAAAATTAATTTTTAATTTAATTTTATCTATTCTAAATAATTAACCAAATCATAAAATATTGAGTGTAAACACGATTCCTACTTCATTCAACTTCATGAAAATAATTATTCTATTCGTGTATTATTTTATTTTAATAACCGAATACATGATTAATATTATTTATAAAACAGGTGCGTTTCAACATTCACTCGCATCCATAAATGAGGAGTATTGCGACGCGGATCTGTACATCGCCTCCATAGATGCTGTATAGCGACCATCAAATTTATATCTAATGTCCATCATTAACCACTTTATTTTAAATAAAAAATATTTTTTATTATTTTTTAATAATAAAAATAATAATAAATATTAAATAGAGATCCAATAACTTATAAGCAAAATATGTGGCAAAAACAACCACGAAAGCGAAATTAATGATCGTGTATATACCTCTAGCCATCGCCTTACTCTGTTTTTCTCGGATCTGATTTGCTACGTTTTGAGTTTCTAGACCCTCGTTCTCACTTCTAGATGGTGTAAATGTAAGAGTGAGATACAGGAACAAAACGGATTACCTCCATTTATAAGGCAATTCCATCAATGGCCTTCACCGTTCATTACCACCGAAAAGCCTCAAGGAGAATAATGAGGCTCAATAATAGGGGAATTATCAGCATTAATATGGGCTACTTAACGCTTCAGCAATGAAAGAAGGAACGGGTGAAGGTAATCAACCGTTGTAAAGATAAAAATCAACCGGTTGAGGTGGGCAGCTGATAATGGCTGAAACGGAAGCGTCTACGTGACTATCATACAGAGTTATATGAATATTATAAGAATTCACGTCGCAATGGCCCTGCTCTCGGCAACCATTCACAAAAATTAGTTTCGTTGCCGATTTTATCCGTAAAAAAAAGTATTTTTTTTTCTTTAATCTTTTTAAGATCCAAACAACCTCAAAATAGATTCAGTAAAAATCTATTTACAAAATTACTTTTCTTGTCCTTCACAACAACTCACCTTCTTTTTATCAATATTTTGTCGCCCAATGTTTTTTTTTTATTATATTTTCTAACCCAAAAAGGTAAAATATGAATTTGGGTAATTTATATATAGTATTGATGGAGACGACCGTAGCGAGCTGGCCCAAAGGACCAAGTGGCCCAAAATATATCACAGTCCACTTGCCTATAAGACTGTCAACGCTCTAGTTGATCAGAAAAGGCTTCTAAGTAGATCACGCATAGTACAAAACAGACACAGTCTAAACCGAAATCGGCCCATGCGCCATTTCCTATGTGCAACGGTCATTTGTGTTAATTGACCGTGACGCCAATATGGCAATTCATTCTGTAACAAAAATCTCACAAAATTAGAATGCATCGTGGAAGGAAAGCCCATATATCAGTGTACGACTCGAAACGGCAACCTCATCATTCACTATATGTGACGTTTTCACAGAGGAAAAAATCGTCTTTTTCGACCGCTGCAACCCAGAATGAGGCCCACATCCACACGAGAAAAGGAAATGATCATCACAGAAGGCGAGCATCCCGCCTTACCACCCTAGGAAGGCATTAAAGGCCCATGGCAATAAAATGTCCTAGAGACTCACTCCATAAACACGCTCTCTGCCATACTCAAACCTTCATAAACTTTTCAACTCTCAAGTATCCAATCACTTTGCCATCTCTTTTGCTACTAGTTCCTACCGAATTCAGTAAATAGAGAGGTCGCTCTCAACGAGTACTCCACGACCAACGCTACTTTCAACTAGTGCACATTCGATTCTCACTTTCAAATCCCTCTCATTGCATTCAGTCCAGCATACTCTATTTTTTACCTTCTTTTTCTTGGAAGACAGTTTAATAATTTTATCGTTAGATGATAAATTAGACAGTGAGTTTCATAGTTTTTTTCTAATTTCTTGTCATCTATTGTAGTGTGTAGGATCCCAGGCGTATCAAATGGTGACAAGATCCAAATGAGCAATTGAGCTCGAATTCATCCAAAACTTAAATTCATGACGTATCAAGTATTTTTATAATTTTTTATATGATATTAATATCTACTGAATAGCTAATATGATAGTTAATTTTTTTAAAAATAATTATTAGATTATTTTTTTAAAAAAAATTTAAATCTTATTTGTTAAATTATTTTTTTCAATAGATAAAATAAAATATACTTAATATTTCTTTTTAAAAGATGTACTAGCTTCAAATCCAATAAAATTCCTTTATTTACTAGTCCAAATAATTACAACTACCATTTATTGGTTTTTCAAATAAAAAATACTTTCCATTAATGTTGCGTATTTATCACTCAAATACTAGTTTCTCTTAATAGCAATCCACCATAGTAAATGTGAATCTTGTTTGATCACATCGTAATGGATGAAAATGAGAGGCGCTATGATGCAGATCCATACGATATATCCCGTATGACAACTGTCAGATTCTTAATCAATGCTATTCGTTAATTTTTATTTTAAATAAAAAATATATTTTATTATTTTTTAATATTAAAAAAAATGATAGGCGTTGGATGGGATTCGATGATTACCATATGGAGTCATATGGGGGGTTGTACGGATCCGGGTTGCAGCACCCTGTTCTATGATGGATGCACATTTGTTCCACTTAATTCCATCAATTTCTTAACCTTTTCCACCACATTTATATTATATATAAATAGTATCACAAAATCATTAAAAAATATATAATAACTATATAACTATGAGAAAAGAAACAAAGAACAATTTCTATATTTCAGTGTGTATCTAACTATATAATATATCATTCTTTTATAAAGAAAGGATCAGCCTAATTAGAAAAAATATAATAATGATAACTATCAAAATAACTTAAATTAGAATATATAAACTCTTTAATTTAGGACGAATATTATATACATATATATCTTAATATATTCAAATAACTAAATTAATAGATATTAATTATTTAATTTAGAGAATATATTATAACAATCGATGATGCAATATAGTATAATTTTTAAATAATCTATGCAATATAGTAACCCCTCATTTGACATGTTTAGTAAGGTACCATTTCAAGTGGACATGCTCATAAATGATCATATTCAAAGAACCTAATTAACTAGGCAATAATTCTACACAATGAAAAAAGGCTAGCAAGTGTTATAACCAAGTTGTATAACAAGCCTATTCCCTAACCCTAATGTGCTAAAGGTTTACCCATACCCCAATAATTCAGGAAAAAATATTTGAATCAGTATTTATAGACTGTCTTAGACAAATTTAATTGTCAAATTATATTGTATATTATACTAATTGCATCATCATTTACGTACGTATTGATTATTAGGAGATTGTATAATATCATTTTTACATTAAAAAATCGATATTTTTTAACTTAATTTATTTATTTATCTTAACATATATATAATATCATTTGTAGATTAGATAATTTATACTTTTTAATTTAGGTTATTTATATAATAATTATTATTATAACTTTTTAAACTTTAGACCGTTTCATTATTTTATGAGAGGATGACTTATTATAAAGATACAGACATATAAAAACATAGGAATTGTTTTTTTGGTCTCTTTTTATATTTTTACAGTGACGAATTTGAGTTAGTCCGCGCCTAGATCAATATTCTAAATCCCATAAATTGATATTTATTATACGCATCATTATACTTAATTATTATAGACAGCTTTATTAAATTCAGATACGATAAAAATTTAATAAACTATCTACAATTAAATATAAAAAGTAGTCCTACTCTTATCTCTACTAAGAATAGATAATTCTATCATTTACAAAGTAAAAAAATACTATTTTTAATTACCAAAAATGTTATTCTTTATATATAATATCAGATTAATTAAAAAATAAGTTTTTAATAAAATATATATATATAATTTCTATATAAAATTAAATTATTTTAATAAATTATTAATATGAACGGCATCAAGTCATATAGATGTAACTCAATAATTTTATGTAGTTTTTCCTTTGATTTTTCAATCTTGATAACACCAAATGTTCAACTTGAAACTCCAAACATAGAATGATTTTGATGAATTGTTAGAATATTATAATAAATTTAATAATAATAATAATAATAATAATAATAATAGGAAAAATTTTGAGAATAAAATTTTCAAAAAAAAAAAAAAAAAACTGATAATACTTTTTTTATTGTAATGAAATTAAAAAAAAAAGGAAAATTTCATATCATAAGTTTTTGACTTAAAAAGGAAATTATCGGATACGGTATACCTAAGTTGTATATACATGTATAGATGGACCACCCTTGTAAATACAATTACATCTATGATCTAGTTTGATTGCATTTACGATTTTTTTTTTTTTTTAATTTTGAAATTTGATTCTAAAAAATGCTATAATATATAGGTTTCCTACTATATATATATATATATATATATATATATATTGGAGCATTTTTTTAAAAAAAAATTATTAAAATTTATTTTTTACAGATAAATTTTAAAAATTTTGCTAGTCTATTTAGTTTTGGAAAAATTTATAAAATTAAAAAATACAGACAGATATATATATATATATTTATTTATATTTATTTATTTATTTATTTTTCTTTCATTTTATGTATTTTCTCTTAATTTTTTTTGCTTCCTTTGAATTTTCGCCAAATCAAATAAAGCATAAGAGAAATTGTGTATTTCAAAGGTAGAATAAAATGAACCCATTCCTCGAGGGTTTAGTGTGCATGACATGAGCTACCTTTGACAAACGAGGGAAGAAAGATCAGTCTGTTGCATAAAGTTTTTATTATTTATAAGGTTAAAAAATAATTAAATTATTTTAAATTTATTATATAAATATGAGAAAAAGACCGATGACACCTCTCAGTAGACATTTGATGGCTGAAAAGGTCGGCAAAACGGTAAGAATTGAACTTTAAACCAAACCCTATTAATCGGGCACGAGTTGCTAGGGTTATCGCGGAGCTCCCTCGCATTCTATGTTATTGGGATTTGTAACACACACACTACCGTTGTAACATAATAAATCCTTAATTTCTTTCAATTGTCAGTTGTCAAATCCGATGAAAGTACAATAAATAAAATATACAGTAATATTTAATATGAATAACTCTTTTTAACTAAAAAAAAAAAAACGGAATAGCCTTTGAGCAGATCTGCTATAAAGTATTTGGTTATAAATAACTTCATCCGTAGTCTCATTTACAACAATCTGTGTAAAAAATCAGTCATAATATAACAATCATGTAACATGATGAAGATTGTGAAGTTTGAAAGCTGAGGTAATTAGTCAGGAATTAAAGTAGTAAGAAGTAAACGTAAATTCAGGGGGTCAAAATGAATAAGGCCAAACTGCCTTGCAAGAAAGGCTTTGGAGGTCCAAAGCGTCCTTATTGACTCACACTTAGAGAAAGATATCGGACAATTGGATAAGCCTAATGTGGTAGCATTGACATGCAAAGTTATCCGAAAAGAAAGTGAGGGACCGGAAGATATCTTAGCAACTTGGAGGCAACTATGTGACAAGGCAACTATTAATGAAAGAGATTTTCATTCCTATAGTCCAACCAGAGGCAATGGCTATTACACTGGTGAGATGGCTAAGTTATTACTCTAAATCTCCAATGAAAGAGTTGTTTTTTCATGTCCCAATACTGAATTCAAATAATAATTAGAGATATCATTCCATTAACACATTAATAAACCCAAACAATGATGGATGTGAGTTACAAATCGGTATCACAATTGGCTTAAAATAAAATAAATAGTTTAATTACAAGACTCAAAATGTCATATAATTAGGTGACTAAAATACAGACTACATCATAATGTCAACACATGCGTAAGGAGTTATATTTATACCAAAATAAGAGTAATTGAACAATTATATAAGAAAATCGAAACCCGACTATATTACTCATAAGAGCACAAAAATAACTAAATGGTTGTGGAACCAATTAACTGAAATGAAGGTAACTCGTCCTACGACTATTATTTCAAAACAAAATATAACATTCGATTCCTTCCAATTTGTAATCTAATTTTTCTCAAACAAGCTCATTGACCATAACTCTCAGCTTGTAAGTGTCCGAATTCGCTACTTTGAAGGGAGTTACCAAAAAAAAATAAAAATAAAAATAAGTCGAAAATTCAGTAAAGTATATTGTTATATAATCAAACATACAATCTAAATTAAAACATGTCAGAAGGAATAATGAATCAAATTCAGATGCAATATCATAAAATTTTATAAAAAAAATGTACAACTTTCAAAATTTTCTTTTTGATTTTTAGTCAAAAAGAGCTACAAAATCATGTTCAAACATATTGATTTTTAATCAAAAAGAGTTATGAAACCTAACTACCAAAATATAATATGTATGAGTACTTAAAATAATAAATATTTCAAAAAGTGAAAAGAATTCAGTAATAAAAAAAAGAAGACTTAAAATACATTTGCCTTAATTTTAATTTTATCAAAATCTTTCTTTGATTCATTTTAATTGATATTCTTTAACTTTTTCTCTCTTTTTTTTCTCTCATCTCTCAAAATTTGATAGAAAATAACTGAAAATCAGCGAAACCTAACTTAAATAGCAGATTGACACACGTGCACTCGTTAGGCATATATTTGACACCATGGCCAAACACTATATTGCATGAATGTCACATCGAGCGTTGACATTCTACCATAGTATATTCAACTGTTCCTCAATGGCGCATCGAGCGCCAACAATCCGTAAAATGCGCTCAAATTTTAGTCGGAGTCTTGTTAGGCGCTATATCTCTATCCTCAACACGCATGTGCGTGCATCGGGTGCCAACCAAGTGTTATTTAACTCTATGTGATCCGATCGAAAATTAATTTTGATCAAATTTTTTTTATTTTTAATTTTATTTATTTTAATTTAATTAATTATAATTAAATTTTAAATTTTAAACTCGTTATTTACACATTTCATCCAAAAGGAACTCCCATATATAAATATGATGGGTGGGCCTATAGCTAGCAGGCACAATAAGAAAAATGGCTCAAAGTTTGAAAAAGTCCAGACACGCGTTAGACGTTCAACCCTAGCGTTGACCGCCCGGCGCGCCAACCAGGCGGCCAACGTACTCCCTCAAGACGGTCAACATTCCTATTGATCGGAAGTATTGTAACAGCAGGCCGCGAAAAGTCATAAAACCTAATATGGGTTACGTCCAATTTGGCAGGCGTTCCCATACACGACAAGCAACGGTTCTTTCTCTAATTTCACGCCTTCCTTGAAGTCAATCTTCTCTAAAGAAGGTATCAACAGATTTAGCACCCTTCCCATGAAGAAGACGCCAGATTCTCTCTCCTTGCTAACGATGGAGTTTAACGGTAATAAAAGTACAAAAGGAAGGTAGATAATCTGGAGACTCGTTACCCGTTCAGAAAAGGAAACGATCCCATCGATCACGCCCGTTAAGCCTTCTTACTCAAAGAAGGCCACCCAACATCAGGTAGGGATCACGCCTTCCTAGCCAAGGAAGGTCACACTCCCCACCATCTATATAACCCCAGAGTCTCCACTCTGGAGGGACACGATCTGACACACGAACACAGACGTAAAAACACAACGCAGTGCTTGAGCATACTTACTCTCAATCGCTTACTTTGCCAATTCCACTCCAAGCCTCCATATTCAAGAGATTTCGCCTGCTCCCTAAGAACCGTCCTTCTAAGCTTCCACGCTTTCAGGATGCAGCTCCCACTCGTTCCTTGTGAACATTCAGTTGGGAATCCATACTCTCAATGACTCACGAAATGTCTTCTATATCTACAGGCCAACACTCCCACCAATCTGAATTTCGCTCTCTCTCTTTCTTTTTACTTATCAATTCACCTTCTTAAAATTTGAAGGCTTGTTGCTGACTTGAGCGTTGGAGTGTTTTCAGTGGGACAACATCCCGCCGGCACCTGACCTCTTGTTTTCTGTAGTGATACGCAGGGTTCAGACTTGGTGAACGGAGCCGAATCCAAATAATCAAACGAATCCGAATCTGTTCGAAATATAATCCAGGTACGCATCATTGACGCCGTTTGTGGGAAACGCTTACAAAGAGCCAACTACGTTTCCCAGAAGTTCTTTCCGATCAACACCCTTAAATAAAATGGTGAACACAATGGCACAAGCAAGCGAGCCAGCCTGAAACGTAGTCTCACCAAACCAGGACCACGCCGTTGGCGCTATGGTCAACGGGGTAGCCGGTGGAATTCCGATATCTTTCTTCCAAAACTTGGCGGAGCATATGCACAATACAGATAGAATGCTCCAGATACTCTGCTCCCGCTAGGAGCAAGCACAATTGGGGGCTACACCGGCGGTGGCCCTAGCACCGGTGTCCAGACGAGGAGGCCAGAGAAAGAAAGTTCTGGCCTAACGGACTGGAAGGCTAACCAGCGCTCCCGCGCCAGAATCCTCACACGCCCAAAGCCGTTTAAAGTGTGAGGAGCGGGGAACCAGCTCTACCCCGGAGGAAAGTGCGAAACGAAGGAACCCTAGATACTCCCGGGTAGAATCTAGAAGGAGGGAGCCTCCCGAGCCGCTAGATCTGCCAGAGATAGCAGCCGCCCAGCTGCTTGACAAGCTAGGGAGAGAACGGAGTTGAGGGCATATCTCAACTTCAAAAGATCTGTTAATGTCGCTCCAACAGATCCGAGGTTGGAGAAGATATGGAACCGCGTTTTCAAAGACGATGAGCACGCAACCAATATCGACAGATCTCCTTTCATAGTGGAGATCTTAAACCATCCCATGTCAGCGAAGTTTAAAATGCCAGGCTTTGACTCTTATGACGGGAGTGCAGATCCCGTCGATTATTTCGCTCACTTTCGCACCCATCTCGGTCTACAAGGGTTGAAAGATGCAGCCATGTGTCGCTGCTTCCTGGTCACCTTAAAAAGGGACACGCGCATTTGGTTCCATCATCTTCCCTCAAGCTCGATCCCAAAGTTTTAAGAGCTTACGAATCTTTTCTTGTCCCAGTATGCCTTCAGCCGCAGGGAGAAAAAATAGCAATGACATCTGTTGCACGTTAAGCAGAAGCATGGAGAGAACCCACGGAGAACCCAATAAAAAACCACTTGAACCAGTTATAACATCAGCCTAAAATTGAAGACGAGAGAAGAGAGGAAACGTCGTCAAAACAGTCACACCCAGAAGTTGTAGATGGCTTTGGGTATATGCTCTGCAGTGAAGCCGCGCCGATGCAGAATGCCGGCGTTTGAGTCAACCATCGAACCCCGTAACACGACAAGCTTTCCAACAATGGTATCCAAGCGGGGTCGGTCCCTGTTGCGGGTCTTTCAGATGAAAATAATCGTAATTGCTGTCTGAATATGAATTTCGCCGTCCATTTAGTTGAGGCTGGCTTAATAATACCTCGATCCCATTGGTCTTAAGGCTAAGAACACCAGATCTTACCACTCATCCTTCCCAAATGCGTTTCATGGCGATTGTGGAATGATCTCATTCTCCTGCATGCTAAGGACCCGACAGGGCGATTGTGGAACGAAGAATAAACGATCGAATATGGAAGCCCACCTGCAGGTGAGCTTGGGGAGGCCATCGCAGCAAGAGTCATGAAGGATGTCGGCCACTTTCAAACCCCACGAGATCCCTGTATCCAACGTTATGCCATTCAAATCGGTGATTGCAGGAGGCGCGCCGGGATGAAAATAATCAAGCCACAGCGAAGAGCTTTTCCTGTCAGCAATAATATGGCAGGAAAAGGGTTTGACCCAAAAGTTCATGATTTTAAGAAAGCTCTGAGGTACCAATTGCCGGATCTTAAACTGTCCAAATGCATATATCCTGGATACAATATGAATGGACCCAATCAACCCAGACTGATGACGAACCTGAGCAAAGGATTCTCTTGATCTGGCGTGCCACCAAGGCCTTGTTCAATAATGCAAAGATATTCTTGATATCAGGATCATCTTGGTCTTTGCACTTGCAAACCTCTGCATCCGCAACCTTGATTGATGATTTGCCATCCACCACACCATGCCATAGGAAGTGACGAAGATGCCATCATTCTTTTACTGGAGAGCCTTTGGATGAATAAAAACCAAAGCCCAGAAGGAGTGAAGGTTGTCAAGCATGGGAGGGATAGGCTGCAGCCTCCCTGCAAAAAGAAAGCCATCTAAACTTTGTTCACAAGTATCGACAATCCGCATAACTTAGCCTGATAGAAATAACAGGCACTCCCGGTTACCAACCTGAAGAGAGCCTAGCTTGAAACTGGTTATATTTTGAATGCCAAAAGTCACTAGAGGGTCCATGAAAAATGAATAATTAGCTTTCAGAATTGTTAATCCATATCATTGACCAAGAAGATGATAAAGATGAGCCTTTCGTAATAGTGTAAATCGAGCTAACATCAGCTTGTAAGACAAGAGAATATCATCTGCAAATCCTAGCATAATGGTTATCATCTTTTCACATCTCCTGTGAAATTTGAATGAAGCAAAGTTGTTCACATGGAAACGAATCATACCACGAAGCACTTCCATATAGAGCACAAACAAATACGGCGATGTAGAATTGCCCTTACCTAGACCCTTACTTCCTCTAAAATAGCCAATCATTTTTCCATATCTTCCAAAGTAAAATAAAATTCCTCTCAACTGAATCAAATGTCTTCATTAGATCCATCTTAGTAGCTCACTATCAAGGTGATATTTATGAAATAATTCATGCACAAGAAAAATATTGTCACCGATGTTTCTTGCTTCAGCAAAGGCAGTTCGATGCTTATCAACAAAAGCGGGGAGAATATGTCTAATGCAATTAGTAATAATCTTTGTGATGATATTACAAATAATATTGCAGCAAGATATATACCGAAAATCAGATACTTTGTTAGGAGAACTAACTTTTAGGATAAGTATAGGGTTAATTTGCTTAAGAATGTAATTGTAACAGAAGAAGACCAAAAAAAGTTATCGAAATGCCATCAGGTCCTAAGATTTTAGAATCCCAAATCCAAACAAAGCATTCTTGATACTCTCAACCGAAGGAATTCGTAAGAAAGAGGAATGACTTTCGGCAAGCACAGTGCTGTCAATAAAGAAAGTGAGATGACTCTTGATCAGCTCACAACATGGAGGGGAGGACCTGAAAGGATTGTGGATGTAATGCACGATCTCTTCCTTAATTTTCGACAAAAGAACAAGGGATTCCATCCATCCTAGTAAGAGATCTAATAAGATTGTGATTACATTTGTCAGCAATGGACTTGAAGAAGTGGCGAATGCATTTATCGCCACTCTTTCAACCGCCAAAATTTATCCATTTGTTTGGGAAATTCTTCCTCCATGTGCAAAGGGCCACAACAAATTCCGACAATCGGAGTTCTCATCGATAATCCTTTATTAAGCAGTTCGGAGAGAATGGTTGATTGAAAGGCCTCAAGGGAAGCCTTCGCCCGGATAACAGCAACTGTAACATCCCCTACTTCCCAATTGAAGCCTTTCATATATGCCTTGACACACCTTAATTTCTGCACCATCCTGAACATGGGTACACCATCCTTGACATACCTTCCTTCATCTTGGATCAACTATCCGTAATAAAAAAAGCAAGGAGAATAGTCAGAAATATCAGCATTGCTAAATGAGGCAACATAATTACCTTTTACGGGTCGTGCAATGCAGCCCCATTAATAAGAATGCAATCCAACTTTTTATAAATATTGGTTAGAGTCGTCCTTTCCATTGAATCAAATATAGAAGCAACCCCAAAAGACAAATCTTTAAGGCCACGATGAAGAAAGCATAAGGCAAGATCACGAGTAGCTGAATCCATATTGTTACATCCAAGAACCTCACAATTAGACAAAACATCACATTAAATCACCAAGAATGGCCCACCGCTATGCAGGTGACAGATCGACTAAGTAATAAAGGCCACACCATAGACACCTCCAATCAATCTTAGAATTCGCTTTGTAAATAAAAGAAAGGATGATTTGATCCCGATTATCCACCTCGCAAACCTTACTGTGAATCAGCTACTTTCTACACTCCAGGATAGAACAAACAACCACATTCGGGTTCCATCAACTCCAAATATTGTATCTCCTCGAACAACTATACTTCATCTCCCTAGTCCATTCATTCATGATGGTGAGGCAATGAAGGAGGCATGAACCTCCCTTGCCTTTGTCCCCACAAGCTTATGATTTTCAAGTCTTGAGGATAAAATAAGATCCCAAACATCATGGATCTTTTCAGGCCCATTGAGGCCTTTGACGTTCCGACAAACAACTTGAACCATTTAATAACCACTCAAAGAGATTGTAAGTGAATATTGATGGAGAAATTTCACCTTTGTTGAAATTGGTGGAAGGAAAGAGAAAGAGAAGAGGGAAGAAACTGAGAAAATAGTTAAGATAAAAACTAGAATTCCTAATTTAAAAAAAGGAATGATCTCCAAAAGAAATTCTACTTCACAGGTAAAATTTCCCTCCCCTTTACTTTGATTACATTTCATAATTTATATTATTAACTGAGATGCTAAGGCTATTCCTATTCTGAAAAACAGGCAAGTGCAACAATAAAGCAAAACAGAAGAAACAAAAGTATATATGTTGGTTGCTATCCATCACGTGTTGTGTTGGTGAACCTGTTGACAATTGAAGCCTTTGCCTTGCGCCATGTGCATCTCATGTAATTTTTGTTGGGGGTTACTCCCGTATGGAAGTCCTGATGGCCTGAAGACTTGGATGGAGCACAACGACCTTGCATACTACTATGGTCCACAGATCTGTGCACTGAAAAGTCCGTGGACTATGTACAGGTTAAGCAGAAAAGAATTCCGATTAATATAGTTGACCGAAAATATTGAACGGGCAATAATAGCCGGTCAATAGAGGCATTGACCAGCCATGTGGAGAGGACGGTCAACGGGGCATTAACTGGCCTTGTGAAGAACGCAGACGATGGAATGTTGGCGTCCACCAGGGAATCCAAATGGGTGCAACATCAGAGGATTTTCTGAGCATGCGTGATCTCAGGAAGATATGTAGGAATCGTTTTTGTACAAAGCATATTCATATTGTTAGTAAGGATAGATTTTATCGGGGGAATAGAATATTTTTCAGATTTGCTCAATATATGCGCCAGTATTGATAGAGCAGTGATGAACACTTTGGTGAAAATTTATCCAAGTGTATAAGAAAGAGGAGAGAAATAGTGGAAGAAAACTGATAGCCGTGAGTGAAAAACGAAGTGTGAGTTCTTTGTATACTTATACTTTGTTATTCGTTTTTGTCTTTTGGGCTTGTGTAGCCGTGTGGTTTGTATAATCAATCTCATATAGTGGATCTATTTGTGGATTAAGTATCCCGTAATTTTTTTCTTTGGTTTGTAAAGAGTTTTCCCGTAAATCTTGGTGTTCTATTTTTCTTCTTCTTTCATTTCTCTGTATGTGTGTGATTCTGTCATTATTGTTCGGTCGCCCCCTTTATGTGCCAATAAGTGGTATCAGAGATTGGTTGTAAACGGTCAGTTGGATGGTGTCGTCGTCGAAGAATATGCCGTTCTGTGTGGAGCAATTCAATAGGAAAAATAATTTCATCATTTGGTAGGAAAGGATGAGAAATATTTTAATTCAGGAAGGGACGGTAAAAACTCTTCAGAAAAGGAAGGAGAAGTTGGAGAACTTGATAGAAGAGGAGTGGCAAAATAGAAGGGATCTTACTAATTGCACGAACAAATTATGTCTTGCGGATAACACGTTCCAAGAGGTTTTCGGTCTGTCAAACCCGGCAGATGTTTAGGAAAAGTTGGAAAGCTAATATGAGTCCAAATCCTTGACAATCAAGCTGCATGTGAAGAAGCAATTTTATGACTGTGGGTTGTCTGAAGGTGAAAGTTTTGATAAGCATTTGGACAAGTTCAACCAACTAATGACGCAAATATCGGCCCTTGATGAGAAGATCAAGGAGAAAGACAAAGCGTTGGTATTGTTGACATCCTTGTCGGCCATGTACGATCATATTGTCATAACGTTACTGTTTGGGAAGGACATACTGAGATTGGATAAGGTTATAACTTCCCTACTTATGAACGAGTCAAGGCGGAGGGAAAGTGGTGGGGCCTCAAGCTCTCGGCCGAGTCTGCTAATGACGACCGGCAGTCGAGGACAAGAAAAATCAAGGGAATGAGGCGGAGATGGTAAAACAAAGAGGAGCAACAGTTGGAGCAAATTTGAGGAAAGGAGTTGCTTTCTTTATGGTAAGAAAGACCACATAAAGTGGGATTGCCTGCAGAGGAAGCAGGCGAAAGAGGGCAGAAGCGACTGTCAAGAGAAGAGAGATCATGCTGATGATCAAGAGACCTTTTCTTTCTGTGGAGATCTCTCGGCTGTCCAAGAAGGGGAAGCACAGAGCCTACCGTGCCAGGAGACGAGTTGGGTGATGGACAGTAGGGCCTCACACCATGCGATATCGAGGAAGTCCCGCTTTACAATTAGACCAGAAATAACATCAAAGGAATTATTAGTAACCACCATAATGCACGAGACATGTACCCCATCCATTGCTACAGTGCCCTGCAGCTTCACAATGGAATGAGGATGGGGGTGTCCTCAACCAAGATCTGTCTTGCTGCATATAGACTTGCTTAGCCTTCACCTTTCATGATCTCAAATTCACCCAAATGACTTAAAAGTAGGGGCATTAAGATAAGATGGCTTCTAGTGGCATTCCACTTGAACAATGATAGCAATCTCCTCACTTGAAATCAGATCAGATCCCATTACCAAAGCGACTGAGTCATGAGGCTAATCATTACAATCAATCGCAACACAAATCCGAGTGAACACCACTTATCAATTAATTCAATTTGCCAATTTTCTGAGAAGAGATTTACTAACCGGAAGCAAGCTATGTAACTGAGGCCTTTAGTTGGCTAAAATTCTAATGGAATTTCCGACAAAAATTAGCCCAAGTTGGAATAGCTTTGTGTTCCCCATTAGTTTACCTCATTCCTATCTTTCACTCGTGAAATAACATCGACTTCCATTAAGAATCAAAGAGCTAGAGTCTAACATTCTCATCATCTCAACTCCATTAGGAGATGAGAAAAAAAAATAATCCATCGAAATTTACAAGAATTTGGCTAACACCAAAATTATCCCACAACCGTGTGATAGACACCTCACAAAGGGAAAGACAAACCTCTTGTCTAAAAACAGCCCAACAAGCAAATCTCGGCTTCCTTAAGGCCAACATCACTGGGAGGACGAATGTGAATTTTGCCAATCTGAATGTAGGGGAAATGAGGAGAGAGATAACATGAAAATCAAGATCATATTGAATAATTTTTGCCAAGTACTACTAGTTTCCTACACGGAATAGAGGAGCAACAGTAGGAGATGTTAGATAAAAAGCCGATCTTCCACGTTTAAAAAATATACAATATGAAGACCGAATGTAGAATAAAATTAAGGATCGTAACTACCCTTCCACCATTGAAGCCACTGTAATGTTGCTCAAATTTCTGCAGAATTATTCACTTGTGACGGCCTGTACTTAATTACACAATACAGTCGCCGTCAGATCTAAAAAGTAAATAATATTACTGGATATAAAAATTTTTGTTTTCTTTCACACAGGATCTCACGAGGCCAAACCGTATAAAGATGGCCCACCGGTTTGATTTTTAAACTTGTTCGGCCAACTCTAATGTTAGCCGGACCTAAATGCCCTGAGATGCTTACTAAAAATTATAACTTTTATTCATAACACGGAAACATACTAACATTGATAAGTTAAAACAGCGGAACAGTTTTACAAGTCTCCACAAAATATCAAAATAATTAAACAAGCTCTTCATTTAATCAGCTCCAGCCAACCGAACTATTTGGCTCCACCATAATGTCCTACTCAATTTCGTCTTCCATGAGCCTTTCGTCATCTGAAAACAATAAGAGTGAGCTACAAAGCCCAACAAAATACTAACATGCAGAAAACAGAAAATATAAACATATATATATAAGCGAACATAACTTACCGTACGAAAACCATCACGTCTTTAGTTCGGAATTTCCTTAGTGTTTTTCTCATTATCTTATCTTTTTTAAAACTCATAAAACCGTTTAAAATTCTTATCATCTTTAGGGACCGGATGGGAGCGGACAATATCGAGGACGGGTTGTGTGTTACCCCACAACCTAAAGTCGTATCCCCTCATTATCCTCCCCGGGGCGGGATGTAATGCCTTTAACCTGGCATACGGGGCCATAGTCCATAGTTCTTATGCCACCAGAAAGTCCCCTCCCGTGGACTAGGAGGCAATTCTCGAGTGTCACTCCAATATCCTTCATCCATCTTTAACAGCAAGTTTAATGGAAACTCGGTTCTTGGTTCGTGTTCTTTAATGGCCATCCGTCATAGATCAAAAGTCTGAAAGAGCTCCACTTGTTGTCCGTAATACATATGTTTTCATGTAGCCTTGTTCTTTACTTCATTAATTGAAGTCCGTATCATCTTATAGTCGAAGTTCTTTTCTTAGAAGTCGGAGTCCATTTTTCCTTAAAACCGAAGGTCTTTAAAATCGGATTTCAAAAGCCGGAGTTCTTTTTCTTAAACGGACGGACTACTTTTTCTTTAAAAGGGCGGAGTCTTTTTCTTAAACGGGCGGAGTATTTTTTCTTTAAAATGGCGGAGCTCTTTTCAAAAGGCGAAGTTTTTTTAATAATGCGGGGTTCGAAAGCCGTAGTTCAGAAGCCGGAGTTCTAATTCCATTAAAAACCGAAGCTAGAATAGCCGGAGTTCTTTATGAAATAAAAGCCGGAGTTCCTTATTCATAAAAACGGAAGTTCATAAGCCGAAGTTCTTTTACGGAGTTCTTTCCTGAAAAGACTAGAGTTCCAAAAGTCGGAGTTCTTTTCTGCAAATCCGAACTTCTTAAAAGTCAGAGTTCTTTATTCGAAAAGGGCGGAGTTCTTTAAAATCCGGAGTTCTTAAAACTGGAGTTCTTTTCCATTTAAAGTCCGAAGCTCTAAAATCCGGAGTTCTTTTTCTTTTTGAAATCCGAAGCTCTAAAAACCCGGAGTTCCTTTTCTTTCAAAAGCCGGAGTTCTTTTCTTAAAATCCGAAATTCTAAAAGCCATAGTGCCTTTTCTTTAAAATCCGGATCTCTAAAACCAGAGTGTTTCTTTCTTTAAAATCCGGAGTGATTCTTTCTTTAAAATTCGGAGCTCTAAAACCGGAGTGACTTTTCATTAGTATCCGGAGTTCTTTTTCTATTTAAAGTCGAAGCTCTAAATGCCGGAGCTCTGTTTCTTTAAAATAAGATGCTCTAAAATCTGGAGTGATTTTTCTTTAATAAAAGACGGAGTTCTTTTTTAAAATAAGGACGGAGTGCTTCTTAAAATGTAAAGGCCGGAGTCCCTCTTCTTAAAAAAAAATCTGACAACTTCTTCAAAAGAGGACAGAGTACTTTGTTTCTAGAAAGACCGGAGTTCTTTGGACGGAGTGCATTTTCTTAAGAAGACGGAGTGCTTTTATCTCAAAAGGCTGAGTCCTTTTTTTTTTAAGGCGGAGTTCTTTTCTTTAAACATACAATTATCAAAATTCATATAAATCAACAGATAATCATACTTCCAACAGAACAAAATCAAGTATCATGAAGTCTTTTCCTTAAACATGCAATTATCAACAAATAATCATACGTTAAGTACCAGATATGAAAAGAATAAAGCAAACATCGTATAAGTTCATATAATATCAAATTTACTAAAAATCATGCGTAACCATGAACTCGAAAACAGGGGGTGAGTATCTTGCTTGAATTTCTTTATTTCGCTTTGAACTTTTGATCTTCCCCTACTAGCAAGTCCTATCGAGTGCCCATTTTCCCCGCTCTCTAATTCTTATTTATAGGCCCTTGAGCCTGGTAGCCATCGTTAGGGTTTGGCAATTCGTAAGGTTTCCTAATTATAAGATTTTCTTATTATATATTATTTTCTTATACTCGATTTTCTTATTACAAAGTTTCCTTACTGGTTATTTCCTTGTACTCAATTTCCTTATTATAAGGATTTCCTTATTAATTATTATTTCATCGTATTCGGTTTCCTTATTTATAAAGGTTTCCTGATTACGCATTCCGGTCAACTAATTGGTGTTGACCGGATCACTTTCCTTTTTCCCGTCCTTCCCCCCATTTACGCTTTCTGGTCAACATTTCACGTTGACCGGATAACTCCTCCCCTCACGCATTCCGGTCAACACTCGTTGACCAGATTACTTACCTTTAGCATTTTCCTTTAATATTAAATCCAGCATTCATACTTTGGCTTCATCATCACTCCGGCCCTTTATCAACATCAACTTCGACCTTTCTTCTTCTTCTTGAACTCATAATCTACTCCGGTTTCAACATACAAAGTTACTTCGGCCTCACTCCACACACAATGCACTCTTCAAGGCCGGTTTCAACCTCATACCTTACGGCCGATTTGGAAATTCATAATCAAGGAGCCGGTTTCCTTCTCACAAGGTCGGACTTGATTTTCATCAAGTAAAAGCCGGACTCGATTTTCATCGAAGAAATCCGGACCAGATTTTCATCAAGGGAAATCCGGACTTCTTTTCAAGGGTATTCCGGACTCCTTTTTCAAGAAAATTCGGACTAGATTTCCATAGAAATTCGGACTGGGTTTTCATTAAGGAAGGACCGAACTTGCTTTCAACTTAAAGCCGATTTACTTTTCTTATTTCATTTTTCGGTCAATGATTATAGGGACTTGGTGACTGAAATTTCCTATCTTCTAGAATGTGGGTCGTTACATCACTAGTTTTGATCTTCCAAACATTTATATTTTTTACTGATGATATATTATAAGAGTATCAAACTAAGGACCCCAAACCTAGCCCTTTTCATATATATAGATAATTCCATCAATTATCCACAAGCAGTTACCATGAAGGCAGTTGGGTAAGACGGTTATACGGAAGACATGGGCCACAACATTTGGTTTTTATCTTAACTGTTTTTCCTCATTTTTTTGTGTGAAAATAGAGTAACCAATATTTTTCCACTTGGCCTATGTTATACTAAAATGATAACCAAAATCTATCACTCCTCAATCTTAAAAAATAAAAAAATACATGAATCATGACGATGAGTCATCTATAAATGAGTAGTATTATCCACGCATTACAATATATTATATTTCTTAAGACATATTCGAATATGGTAATATTACTTTATAAATAAATGTTATTTTTATTCTAGATTCAACAATTGATATTTTTTTTTAAATAATCAACAAATGTGCATATAAAATTTTGAAAAAAATATCATAAACAAATAGAAATTTTATTAAAATATTATTGTCAATATAATAAAAATCACATAATGAAACTTAATATCATTCTAGTTACATGATCCATAAACTTTAATGGTGATATGTCTTTCATTATAGGATCAGTGATTATTAATTCTGTGTTAAGGTGTTTAATGACAACTTCTTTTTCGTTAATGCGCTCCTTTATGGCTAAAAATTTAATAGCGATATATTTATTTTGAATGCTATTTTTATTATTTTAACTAAAAAAATGGCAGTTGAATTGTCACAATATATTTTCAATGGCCTAGAGATGAAATCCATCACTCTCAACCCGAATATAAAATTTCTCATCCATATACCTTACTTTGTAACCTTAAAATAAGTAACGAACTCGACTTGTATAGTAAAAATAGTAATCGGATCTGCTTTGCAATCCGTTAGAATACAGCTTTACAGATAAATATAAATATGTAATCAGATGTTGGTTTACGTGAATCAATACATTCAACGATGTCTGAATCAGAGTAACCTAATACTTCAAGATTGTTGGTCCGTCTATATGTAAGTATATAGTCCTTAATACCTTTAAGATATATATCATCACTTTCTTAACAGCTTTTCAATAGTTCATATTTGGATTACTCTGAAATCTTTACAACGTTTCCACCGCAAAAGCGATGTCAAGTATTGTACATATTTGAGCATGCATTAAACCTCTAACAGCGAAAACATACGGAATACTTTTTATTTGTTTCCGTTCAAAATTATTTTTCAAATATTGGTTCAAATTCAACCTATCACCATTCACAATTGGTGCTATACTTGGTGAATAATCTTTTATCCAAAATATTTGTAAAAATTTTATTTACATAGGTCTCTTGAGACAAATCTAAAATACCTCATAGTCTGTTTCGATGAATCTTAATACCAATGATATAAGATGTATCACTCATATATTTCATTTTAAATTTATAGAGAGAAATTATTTCACATTATGCAACAAACTCTTATTGTTGGATGCAAATAAAATATCATACATATATAAAATAAGAAAATAAATCTTACTTCCACTAACCTTCAGGTATATACATTGATACAAAATATTTTCTTTAAACCATATGGATAGATAATATCATCAAATTTTAAATATTATTGACAAGAGGCTTGTTTTAATCCATATATAAATTTTTTGAGTATGCACACCAATTATTCACCATTACTATGAGAGAATCCTTCTAATTATTTTATATAAATCTCATCCTCTAGGTCACTATTTAGAAAGGCCGTTTTCACATCCATTTGTCGTAATTTTAAATCAAAACGAGCAATTAATATTAAAATTATATGAAGAAAATATTTTTTAGACACAAGAGAAAAAAGTTTCTGTGTAATTAATTCATTCCTTTTAAGTGAATCATTTAGTAATAAATTATACTTTATATCTTTTGATATTAACCAATGAGTCTTTTTTATCTTAAAGATTCATTTACACCATATGACTTTTATCAATTTAGACAATTCAATAAGATCGTAGGCTACGTCGTTACTCATGGAATTCATCTCTTCCTTTATGACATTATATTATATTTCTGATTCATTATAATTTATAACTTGTGAAAATATTTTGAGATTATTTTTGGTTATAATATTATAGTCAGATTTATATTGCGATACAATATAATTATTAGGAATTAGTGATTTTCTCATTCTAATGGACCTTCTTAATATTGTATCAATATTCTCAATAGGAATATATTGTTCAACTATTTCAAACAAATTCTAAATATCTTCGTTAACTTGTATAATATCAGTATTTTGTAGAACGATATTGATTGATTATTTAACACCAATTTAAACTTGAAGGGTGTTGTGTACGATAATCAACTTATCATATGAAGTGAAATGTTAAGAATCTGAATAATCATTATTAGAAACAATATTTTTGGATCATTTACTCGCACTCATTAAGTTATTCTCAAAAAAATTTATATTTTTTGATTCTACAATCCTAACCTATAATATGAACAGTAAAATCTATATCATTTAGACCGTTCAACATATATAATAAAATATCCACTTATGGTCATTAGATTTAACTTCTTTTCATGTAGATTATAAATTTTTATTTCAAACGGGCATCCCCAAACACATATATGTCGCAAACTCAATTTCCAACATTTCTATAACTCAAAAAAATTTTTAAAACAATTTTCGTTGGAACACGGTTTAATATATATACTGCGGTTTTAAGAGTTTCAATCTATAAGGATTTTAGAATATTGGAACTGCTAAACATATTTTGTACCATATCCAATAACGTTCGATTTCTTCTTTTTACTATACCATTTTGGTCCTGAGAATTTGGTATAGTATATTGGACAATTATCTCATATTGTTGAAGAAACTTTACAAATAGATAAGATATTTGTCCATTTTTAATATATCTACTATAATATTCTTCAATTCTATATAATCTCACAATTTTAATTTATTTTTTATATTATTTATCTACTTTAACTTTAAATATTTTAAAAGTATCAAATACTTCATTCTTATAATGAAACAATCAGATATACATATATCAAAAATAATTATTAATGTTGGGCCCCAATATGAAGGCCCATAAAAGCGTGGCCCATAAGGTGCAGCCCAAGTAAGAGGCCCAGAGACACTCTATTGAGTGGAGGAGATCAGACGGCCCAAGGGCCAAGAACCCAAGAAGTCCCGCAAAGTCTCAGAATTGCCCGAGCGGCCAGAAAGAAGCCCCCGGACTTTTACCCAAAAGGCCTCCAAGGGCCGCTTCATCTCACGTGTCCCCAACTCACGAGGAACATCAAGACTAGGCGAGAACCAACCGTCCGTGACCGGGAATGCCAGCTAGCCTACTTCGCCGGTTTCCAAGAAAGCCTGCAACTACTGCCAGTCACCGTCTCAACAGGGCACGCCTAGTCAAATCAAGGCTGATATTCAGGTCCTGAACACCTGACACACCTAGATACTGCAGCGGCACCATCCGCATGCCCCTCCACGCAACATCAGCAGCTTTTCAGAAAGTGGATGGTCCAGCTCCTCAATCGGCGGATGGACGCCACGTGTCTACTCCCCAGCTGCCCACTTTCACTATAAATACTCAGCGAAGACCCCTCTCCAAGGGACGGGCCTTTTTACTCAGAGCTTCCCTGATTCCGTAATGGCAAGTCTCAGCTCTCGACCTCTCTCCCTCCAACAATCAACTCCCCAAAGAAGAGTGAAAGAGCTCCCAGCGAGCATAGTTTCCTTAGGAGAGAAACATTAACGAGGGACAAGGAAGGGATTAACCCTCACAATTGTACTCTATAAAATCTCAAACCCATATAGTGAAGCTTTCAAACAGGCCCAGAGCCTCGTGGTTTTTTCCTCCCCATTTACGAGGAGGTTTTCCACGTAAAATCCGGTCTCAACCTTTCTCTAACGAACCCCAACATCCAACACTCGTGTTGCCTGGAAACCACGCATCCGACTGGACGCACCACTCATCAACGAGCTTGGTCCGTCTGATACGCGGCAACCGAAACGCAACAATTAATAAAGGTAATAAAATATTTTAAACTATATAAGTTTGTTGGGCCCGGTATGAAGGCCCATAAAAGCACGGCCCAAGTAAAGAAGCCCAGAAACACTCCCACAAGCAGAAGAGACCAGATGGCCCAAGTGAGAAGCCCAAGGGCCGAGAGCCCAAGAGGTTTCGCGCTGTCCGAGCGGCCAGGGAGAATCTCTCGGACTTTTCCTGAGGACCCCACAAGAACTGTTACCTCCTCACAAGCCCGCGAGCTTACAAGGAGTCTCATGACCAAACGAGAACCGTCCGTCCACGACCGAGAATGCCAGCTAGCCTACTTCGCCGGTTTCCAAGAAAGCCTGCAATTACTGCCAGTCGCCGTATCAACAGGGCACGCCTAGTCAAATCAAGGAAGATATTCAGACCCTGTACACCTGACACATTCAAAGGCTGCAGCGGCGCCGTCCGCATGCCACTCTCCACACGTCAGCTGCATTAAAGAAAGCCAGTGGACCAGCTCCTCAACCGCCGGATGGACGCCACGTGTCCACTCCCGAACGGCCCGGCTTCCACTATAAATACACAACAAGACCTCCTTTCAAGGAGAGAGCTTTCCAGACTCACAACTCTGAGCCCTAAAGCTCCAGCCAGGCGCTCGCCCTCTCCACGCTCAACTTCTCAAAGAAGTGTAAAAAGGCTCCCAGTGAGCATAGCTTCCTTAGGAGATAAACACAAAACGTGAGATAGGGAAGGGATTAACCCTCACAACTGTACTCTGTAAAATCTCCAACCCATATAGTGAAGCTCTTTACAGGCCCTGAGCCTCGTGGTTTTTCCTCCCCATTCAAGAGGAGGTTTTTCACGTAAAACATCCGGTCTCAATCCTCATCTCGTATCCAACTCATCACCCACTTGTGTTGCCGGTTAACCACGGATCGGACTGGACGTGGATCCAACACAGCCTCCCTAAGAGATCCGGCTGGGTGGTCCCCACCCTCTACATCTCTCGGCCTTAACCAGTCCCGTGGAACCAGAACGCAACAAAGTTAATGTCTGAATTATAAATATTTGTATGTATAATTTTTAATATGTTTGAATTTCTCTTGGTATCTTTTTTCATCTTGTTGATCTACTTTTCTTTTATATAATTTACACAAGTCTCAAAATTAACAAAATTTAGAGTACTAAGTACTCTATCATGTATTAATCTTTTGATCTTTTCAATGGAGATACGTCCTAATTTTCAATGTCATAATATAGAAAAATATTTATTCATAACACATCGTTTAATGTTAGTATTAATATGCACAATATTGTAAGAAGCTTTATTTTATAAATTTATGTAATAAAAATCATCAAATAATATATTTTTTTTAACAATATCAGATTTATAATATAAACTAAAATATAAGTCTAAAAATATAACAGAATATCAAAAAGGTATAAATTTTAAAAATAATATCAAATTTTTAGAAAATTTAAAATATAAAAGGTGTTTTCTAAATTTAAAATAAAGCTACTGCTCAAAATTAAATTACATGTTCCGATTGCCTCCACATATGAATGTATCTTATTTTTTGAGAAGATATTTTATTTACTTTTTACTGACTTTTTTAGCTTTTACAAGCTCTACAAGAAATTTATAATGTGGATTATTAAAACAGAATCAATCCATCGTGTGTTATGAGAAATATTAATCACATTAGATTCATAACAAATAAATAATGATGGATTATCTTTTTTCTAAGTCAATTTTAATATTTGACGTAATCCTTTTTGACATGTCTATTTTTTTGTAGAAAAAATACTTGGGTTCTTTCCTGATGTCAGATTGAGAAAGTATTTTAGTTTTTATTTTCTTTTTAGCTTGAGCATTATTCTTTTCTTCTTTAATCATAAATACACTTTTATTTTATTCATTACAAGCATTCATTCCTCTTAAACACAGATATTCATAAGTTTATTAATTGACCATTTATCTTTATATGTATTATAAAATATTTTAAATGGTCTATATTATGATAAAAGTTTATTTAAAATATAGTGTACAAGAAAAGCTTTAGATATATCTACCTCGAGATTCTTTAATTGAACCGCTATATTTCTCATTTGTATAATATGTTCATGTACACCTTTAACACTGGTGAACCTTAAAAATAAAAATTTCATAAATAGGATGCTAAAAAATACTTTATCTGAAGTTTTGAATTGTTCATTAATCGATTTCAGTAAATTCTGTATATTATTATACTGATCAATAAAACCACGAATACTAATAAAAATTTTAGTCTTTATAAATATCAGATTAAGCCAATTAGTTTACTCATATCGTTTATAAAAAGTAATATCAACTAGAGTGCTGATTTCAGTAATAGTAGGTGGCTCATTTTTTCTTATATTCATTGATTTTGAATTATATCAACAAAATTATTCATTGATTTTGATCTTCTAAATCTTTATTTTCTTTACTGATGGTGTATTATAAGACTATTATATGAATTTTAATGATGGTGTATTATAAGAGTATCAGACTCAAGACCCCAAATTAAGCCTTTTTATATATGTAAATAATTTCATCAATTATCCACAAGCGATTATCATGAAGATAGTTGGACAAGACGGTTATTTAGAAGACATGAGCCATAGGAGTTGTCTTTATCTTAACTATTTTTTCTCTTTTTATTTTTTTGTGTGAAAACAGATTAATCACCAGCAGACGCAGCACAACAGAATATTTGCCTTCGAATGAGAGCGAATTGGGGACTCATGAGGAACCACCAACGAAGAGGAAGGAACGCACTTAGTAACCCTGTCGGCGGGACAAACAGAGGCCGACAACTTAAAGGTGAAACACCCCGAATTTGAGGCTGAAACTTCACTATCCCCCAATTCATGGACTTTGCAAAGGCTAGCACAGTGAGCATCCAGAAAGCCCTCCGTCATGGAGCAAATGGCCTGCTCTTGACCCACCGCGAACAAGAACTAGAACTCCGTCCAATTTACCTCGAAGATATCACAAAATGGACAGAACTAATAAAGGAAAAAAGAAAGATATAAGGCGGAGAGGGAGAAAAAAGGGCAGTAGAGGAGAGGCATCAGGCCCTAGAGAAGCAGCTATAGCCGCATGATATGGGCTCCATGGCGGTGACGGTAGTCAACGGTGATGAGATGATACTGACAACGGAAGGGGAGATCAGTAGAGGAGGGAGACGAGGTGCAATGGACGAGATGCTGTGTGAGCGAGAGATAGTGAGCAGGGAAATTAGGGAAAGAAGGGAAAAGGGGAAGGGAAATCGAGAGAGAGAAGGGCAGAAAGGAGAGAGACGCAGAGAGAGAAAATTAGAGTGAAAGAGTTGAGAGCAAAAGTATTTCTCCTTTACTATTCAGCCAAACATGGCTTTATACACAAACTGTCCACATGAGAGGTGCGGGGTAGGGACCACTGCTAATTGAAAGAATAAATAAAACAAACCAATAAGAAAATGAGAAAAGGAAAAAAATTAAGGGTTCGTAACACCGCAGATGCAGAGAGAGAAGGCTGGGGTTCGGGGGAAGTAGGTGAAAGTGCAAGCTTCGAGGACGAAACCGGGGACGATAGTTTGTATACCAACAATAGATCGCGACGTTAGCGAGACTTTTGAAATGTTTTTAAATTTATTTAAATAATTTGATATTTATTTATTTAATAATATTAATAAATTTATATAAAAATAAATAATTTATAATGTTTATAAATATTAAAAAAATATCTTTTTAATACCTCATAGTATTTATCTATTCCAAAATTAGAGGAATTTAAAAAAAATTTATCTCTTATAAAAATAAAAAAAAGTTATTTTTTTAATATTGATGGTAAATGATAATAATTTAATTATATTTTAAAAATTAAAAATGAATTATTTTAAAATAATTAAATTATAATAATTATTTTTAAAGTAAGATGAATTTAAAAATATTCCATCTTTTATAAAGAAAAAAAACTTTATTTTTTAATCTGAATAGTATATTTTAAAATAAAAAATAATAATTTAATTATATTTTAAAAAATTAAAATTTTATTATTTTATAATAATTAAATTATAATTGTTTATTTAAAAATAAAATAATTTACTAGAGCGGGAAGGCTATGAACTTAAAATTTTCCGTCGAAAATCAGACTCTCGCGCCCTTCACTTCATTTCCGATCTCCCCTGACTAGTGCCCTTGTACCTCGGTCCGATCAGCGGCTCTATGGTTTCGCTGTCTCTCCGACGGCCATGGACGCTGCAACCCAAGCTACACTCATCTCCAAGCTCGAGGCTTCCGATTACCTCAGCATGCACAAGCTCTTCTCCGATTACCTGCGTCCACTCTCTGTTCTCAGCTCCAAATCACAAAACACTAAGAAAGAGTCCAACGAGAGGCAAGATTCTTCTTTGATTCGACCATTGGCAAAGACATTTCTCCCTTTCCTTAGTCGCGTCCTCTCTCTTCTCCCAAAATGCCTTTCAGAATCACCGAAGCAATCTATAACGGAGCAGTTTAGCGCTGAGTTGTTGGAGACGTATGATCTCTGTCTAGAGTGCTTGGACTTGATATCGTCGCAGTTGGCCGGTAAATTTTACGCTATTCACATTCAGAAGTCTAGATTTATACACTGTTTGGAGTATTGGAATAGGTATGAGGAGGCTGTGACCGAGGGTTTTAGGGTTTTGAAGTGCCTCAGAGGGATTCAATCTGAAGGCGATGATTCGGATAGTTCAACGGAACGATTTGTTCCGTATTTGGATAAAAGCGGTGGCGTGGATGACGAATTAGCTTATTTAATTGTGGATATCGTAGTAATGGTTGTCCGGTGCGTGTGTTTGAGCAGAACTAGGGAGGCCGGGAAGTATCAGGACCTCTTGAGTTTGCTTAAGGAGGTTAAGCCATGGTTCAGGTATGTCTGCTGGGTGCTGAAAATCATCTATTAATTTTGTCATTTTCATGTTTCCTTTCAAGATGACGCTTCTTCATAGCTGGAAAATAATATTGCTCTATTAGTTTTCCATTCCTCTATCATCGTTTCTGGATATCTTCAGTGTCCTGGATTCGAGCACCTCCAAGAAGTTCTACAGGGTGCTGTTAACCTATCTAAGCAAAGCAACAATGTTTTTGGTACGGGAAATGGAGAGTTTTGGAGGCGACTTGCTAGCTGAGTTTTCTGCGACCACATTTGATGAGTATGCAGAATTCTTGGATAAATGTCCAGAGGTAATTTTATTCATCGCATTCCTTGATCCTGATGAATTTAGGTTGAAAAACATGATATATCACATATGGATATTTCACAGTATAAGTAAAAAAAAAATCGAAGTTGTACTACTGCAATAAGTGAATCCATTTCAAAATTTTTTGAAGAGCTTGATATAATTGTTGATAGATACAATTTCATACTGAAAAAAATGTAGACATGTTGACCATTGGTATGCTAAACTTCGGGAGATTTAAAATTTTAAATCCACATTGTAATCAATTTATCCTTTTTGGTAAGCTAGTGAAATCCATTCCCATCACTGAATATTTACAAGATCCTAGAAAATAAATAGGGTACTTCAAAATTTTCCATAAGTAATCCCAGAGGGTGATTTAAAACATCGCAAACCATCAGTTACACATAATTTCCTATTTAACCAAATATGAGACACAGGGTAATTAAACAAAAGCTGTACAAGGAGTTTACCTCTTGGCATTTCTCACCCACCTGTTTTTCCTTAAAGTGAAAAATGCAACCGTTTCTCTCTTGCCAAATGAAATAAATAGTTTTAAGGAACAAGGACTGTCTGAAACAAGCACCAAGGGTTTACCTTGCCACTTCCTACCCACTGAATTTTCTGCTGCCTCTAATATCTGTGTTGTGACCCCACCGATCAATAATTTGTTTCCAAACCTGGTTATGGTTGTTGCATCAAAAGATCAAGTTGTTATGGTCTTCCCTTTCCACCTTGCAGGGTAGAAGTATCATCTATCCTAATCCATTTCAAAAAATAATCAGCCATTCACCAATAAACAAGTATCAAAAAAGTGTCTAGGAGTGTTAAATGTCGCCCAGAGTACCTGCGACCACTGGACCTTTTCCTGCTTATGTGTAGCATCTTACATGTCAGTGAAAGGAGCAGACACCACTAGTGTTAAGCTTCGAGCTGCCATTATCATCATCACAGCCCTTTTTGAACTCTACTTTTTGTCTCAAGAACTTCCTCCCGGTCCAAGCAGTATCTGATTTACACACATAGGACCATATATCTGGCCCCTTATTTTAGATGTGATGAACTCACCTAACATATAAATTTTCCTCATCTGTCATAATTACTCCATAGGTGCTTCATAAGTCTGCGTTGTATCCAATGATGCAATCTTTTACAGCCAATCTACCTCAGAGGCCTACAATCCCTTGTCCCAAGCTTCGAAATTTGTGCTACCTTTCGTATCATGTCCTGTAGTCAAGAATTTCCTGAAAGAGACATTATATTTGCTTCAAAGTCTCTTTACAAATAGCAACATGCTGATCAGGTATACTTGAATACTTACAAGGATACATCTAGTCAGTTGCAATCTAGTCAAGAGTCTAGATGACAACATTTCAGCTTGGAAGTGATTCTGTGAACTAGGATTTGGCATTCACCAATATTCAATCTAGAAAAGAAAGGGGAACTCCAAGATATTTCATAGGGAGTTTACCTTCCTGAAAAGCAGTTAGAACTAGCAGTCTAGCTCTCTCTTCCTCCTGAATTCTGGTTATGACTATTTGGATTTTAACTGATTTTCCTTGAAACCAGATACATCAGATAAACGTATGAAACAGCCTATCAATGTTTTCCTTACAAATCACCTTCCTTGCAAAAAAAGAAGTAAATTATCAGTAAAAGAGTAAGAACATAATTTTCCCTGCTTGCATTTATGGTTAAAGTGAAAGGATTTGTTTGTCTCAAGATCCACAGTTCCTAGAGAGATACTCCACAAAAATAGAAAGGAGAGGAGAGATGATGATTCTGCCTCAACCCTCTCTTTGCTTGGAAATTATCACCGAGCACATCATTGATGTATATAGAAAAATTTGCAGCAAATGCACCATAAATTCACAAGATTAACCGTTAAGGAAAACCCAAGGCAACTAGTTTAATTTCAAAAAACCTCCAGGAAATTATCCTGTTTTGAAATTTGTCTTTGGCATCTCTATTGCCTTACTTGATAATAACATGACAATCTCTTGCATTTGCATGAAGCAGCGAATTACAACACTGGAACTGGATAAAATTACATGAATTGATTGGAACTGCAAACAATAAATTGAGAAACTGAAAGCTTTAATTGTTGCATCTAAATGTTCTTCAGATGTATTCAAAAGAGAGAGAAATATTGGGATGAAAGGAGTTTTCTATTGCTTTCTTCCTAGTAAGTTAACTGGATTTTATTGATTAGATTATGTGTAGTTGTCAATGGTTTAATTCTCCTTATTGTGTCATATCAGTAATTACCGGCTTAGTTTTTCAATTGTCCCTCCATTTAAAGAATCTTACATAGTTTGTATTATTAAGATTTAATATATATATTTGTGTTGGGACTAACCAATATAAAGATATTGCATGATTGTTCTCTTACCGGATTGCTTTTTTTTCAAAGAATATATTAACCTAAATGTATCATATGCATTGATAAAAATATTGGCCGATACGATATCTATAAACTTATAGGTATAGGAATCATAGTTCCCTACACCGATATTTTTTGATACTATGATAATATCAAAATATATTTTCGTATTGACTGATATTCACAATATCGACTAATTTTGCCGATATGGTCCTATTAATTTGCGATTTTTAGATATTTTTTCATTCGATACATTAGATTTTAATACATGTTGTTTAATATATCCGATACGGATATGACTGCGACTGATACCGATACCGATGTCAATATTTTCATTAATGATCATATGGATAAGTTCTTGGAGATCTTTACTATTGGGAATAAGGTGTTGAAATACTATTCTAGCAATAAGCTAAGTAGCAAGAAATTATTTATGGATACACCACAAAGGAAGAAAAGGTGCTAAGATAAAACTTCAGCAAGCCAAGCATGTTCCTTTTTGCACTTAGCAACTTACCATGATTTGGAATATCTGAAGTTTCATATTTTTAGCCCTAATCTGTCACTAGTTTTAGAAAGGACATCCTGTGGCAGGTTTCGCAGTGCGAAGACTGTGATCTTTCTCCATCTGTGTCACAAGTAGTCTACCTGGGTAGGAGCTGGAATGTCTAAAGTAGGGTTAAGGTCAGAAACATCACCTCGTCAACCAAAATATTATATTGGAGGAATTTTTTGTGGCTACACTTTTTTGCCCCAAATGGCATTTCTTTGCTTATCCTGTTAATGTCAATTGTGAACGCAAAGGGAACAGATTCTTATTTTTGTTTATATGGGATTTGCCCATACGAATCGATTTTTTTCCGAACCTAAATGGTTATAATTTTGTTCAAACTAGAAATCATTGTATTTTATGTGGGTCTTCACGGAAAAAGTTTGGTACTTTTTTTTTTGAAGCCCATCCTTTTATAACCGAAATTTGCAACCTGTATGTCTTCATTAATTTGAAATTTATGTAATTTGTGGCATGTGGTTGCATTTTACATGATGTGTCCAAGATGCCAACACTCCAAAACAAAGAGATGTATGACAGCTTGAGGTTTAGGAATGATGGAGTTTTGTGAGGGTTTCTTAGGGTTGATAGGTATGAAGTAGATCTAAAATTATGTATATGTGGTTTTGGAAGTGAACAGAGGATAAAGAAGAATATAATTTTTACCCTGGTGACACTAGGTTTCAAGGCAACATATCTAGGATTTGCAGATTTGGAATGGCCGAATTACACTAACGGAATTGGATTGGATCAGACATTAAGATAAAAGCAAAAGTGCTGTAGACTTGCATGTAATTGACTTCAATAAAATAAAAATGAGATACACATGTTTATATGTTGTTTGTTCTCAGGAATTCCTATTTAGAGAACTCATTTAATTCTTTAAATAAAATCATCTCATAATAGACTAAACGGACTCAAAAACAACATACACATTCCTGAACTAGAGACTAGAATAAACCAACTAAGGTCCATATTGGACAGTGACTAGAAACTAAAAAACACCGAATTATCTGCGATTCTTAAATCTAACGAGGACAAAATCAAAAGAAAACCCAAACCATTAATTCTATAAACTGACACCCTAGGTAATTAAAGAGTTGCGATTCTGCCTAAGTTGAAAGCAGCAATCATAAGGTAAGACACAACTTCCAAATTCGCTCCTTTCGTCCCTCAGGCCTCTTCATCGTGAAGCAATGTTGGTAGGCTATGGGATGTTAATCCTTCTAGCTATAAGATTTGGACAACATATCTGAACAAGTTATGAGTATTGGTTCAACGTTATCGGTAAATTAAACCTGGTAAAACGTCCGGAGGAGCTAATAGATACTAGTATTTATTGTGCCTTAGCTAAGAGTCTGCGGATGTATGCTAGTAAGTATGCAACTTTGTCTTGGACATTGGTGGATGTACTAATCTATTGACTAGTTTCTCACATGCTTTGGGAAAATGAGTGTCTTATGGTGCAGAGGAAAATGATTCATTTTTCTTTTACTGCTGTGGCATATTTTCTTGTTTGACCTAATGCTGCAATAACAATTAGCACATGAACAACTTTGCGGCAAAAAGATGCAGATGCAACTAGCAACCATTTTTCTTTAACTCTTTAAAAACCTAAATAATGATGCATCGAGTTTCTATTTTATTTTTCTGAATCTAGAAAAATATGTTGCAGCCCATGATGCTGCCTACAAAGCTCTCCATATTCCAAACCATTTTTGCTTTGCCAGTGTTCAATTGTACAATACTATGTTGGACTGAAGGCCCCTAATATTAATGTTTTCTTCTTTACTTTGGAAAAAAAAAAAAGAAAAAAACTTTTTTGAGGTTTGGACTTCGGAATTTACTCTGTTCTTATTAATGGTTGGGTACAATGGTCATCTTTTGCAGGGAATAATGGATAGAGTTTCAAGAGAATTTCTGGAACTTGTATCTTATTGTGCACATAAATGTCAGTTAGCAACCACTGATGTGCGTTGTACTATAGCTATGCATATGTACAAAATGGTAGGTAACCAGTCCAAGTGCATTGTCTGAAATTTGATAATTTTTATGGGTATCTTGTGCAATGTCATGCATTCTAGAATTTTAATGATTTTCCCTGTTTCTGCCTAGCAGGATATAGCACCCTTTGCTTTGATTCTGAAGCTTTATGGTTTGGGTTTGCATATTTCTGATTGTTGTATCCAATCAAGTGGTAGTTGCTCTACAACCTTGAGCAGTTCACTGGATTTATCTGCAATCAGATTGCTTCTCGATTGTCAGGATAAGCTACAGGATTTATCAGTGTTATTTGGTTCCAATGGGGATCACTGGTGCAATGATGTAAAGAATAATAGCGAGTCCTTAAGTTGTAGATGCAAGGATTCTGTGGGTAACATATGTTCAGATGTTGAATTTGATAGCAAGGCTTCTCAAGGACGCATACAGGAGAACAAAAATGTTTATCTATCGTTTTACTTGAAAGCATTACAATTTTTTTGCTGGCCACTTGCTGAGTTTGTATATTCAGAAAGAAAAAGGATAGTTGCTGAAGAAGCAGGATCTCCCCTAGAAAATTCACTGAGGTTAATCCAGGATGCATTCCTTCAATTCTGTGACACCTTTTTCCACTGTCATAGGTATAGTTATTTACTCCCTGTCTCCTTACCTGCCTCACTGTGTACTGTGGTTCTTCCTTTATCTATTCCTGCAATTTTTGCTGCAACTTTGTGATTATTAGTTGTCTTTGCATTAAAATGAGTCTCTGCTTTCTGTTCTATTTTCTGTTTTTTTGTCAGCACTCAACTCCGCCATTAAATATGGCGATTATTAAATGTGCAACAGGGGTAATGCGGGAGCCTGACAAGCGGAAAGTATAAATTCATGGTTTAAATCTATTACTTGTTTTTCATTCTTGGAATATTCTTGTCAAAAGCCTCTGTAACAAATCTTTTTTATGAAAAGAGCTACCTAATTGTATTTGCATGCTGAACTATTTATGGATGATGCCCTCTACCTTAATTTTGTCAAATACTTTAACTAAAGAATGACTTGATGGAAAGGGTCTTACCAACAGCAGAATTGTATTCTGTTTTGACTTTCAATGGGATGCAGTTGCACATGTGAGGAAGAAAGAGAGTGCCTTGAAGAAATTGACAAAACTTTTCTAGATATTTTTGTGGCTGCCTTCACTTTATCCCTGAAGCTAAATCTCAACAAGAAGGTAATGCTGTTGCGGATTATCTGATTGTAGCAATTCCACTCCCTGAGATCAAGTGGTGCCAAAGTTTTTCATTCGTTTAAATTCTTGTCACATTTTGTCTTTGTTTTTCAGAAAAGTAAGAAGTTCATGAAGCTTTTGCTTTCTGATCGATGTATTCGACCCCAAGGGCTGAAATTTCTCATTGCTCGTCTGCACAATGTTGGTGTAGATTGGTACAGAAATAAACAATTGAAAGAGGTACTATCTTTCGGAAGTCCAGTCATGTAATGATTCCACATGCTTTCACTTTGCTATGATATTTTCTTTTCAGTTATCTTTTCTTTGATAAGTCAAAATTTGATGTTGATTACTAACTTCTGCTTCTTCTTTCTTAACTTGGACAATCAAACATTTAACAAAAGTGGTAGAAAGTGAGTTGACAGATTTGATACAGCACTTTTTATCTTGAATTTTGATTTTTAGACACGTTGTAGAAACCGCATTTGATTTTCTATAGATTGGGACGATTAATCTTACCTATATGGTGCTTATTAATTGTATTTTCGTTTAATTGATTATATATAAGGCTGTGGAATGTTCTTTAGTGGCTATATATGATACCTAAGTTCCAAAAATGTCAAACATAAGCATGCTTTGTTTAAGCTGTGGGAAACGTGAGACATTTAAGTTATGTTGAGCACTCAAATTGGATTGCTTTCCAAAATGTTTAAATTATACTATCTATACTATTATGTTAAATTTAAATATGGTAATATGTGATACATTGGATTGTTTATACTAACTGTCTATACTTATTGAATATTATTTTTTTTATTTTTTTAAGAAACATTTTAAAATATTTTTCCTACTCTTTAGTAAAAATGGGTGGCATCTACAAATACCATCCTTTAAACCCTCGAACAATATCCGGCACTTCTTTTGGCGAACATCGGGAGACTTATATAGAACAAATTGTTCTTTGTGCCGATTGTGTCAAAGATGGAGTTGATTCAAAAAAATAAATAGAGAACTTACATATTAGAGGCATAATCTTGCAAAATATTCCACAGAAAACCCTAGGGGATGGAGATGATAGAATGCTCGAAGTGAAGAGGACAAGGAGAGAGAAGATACAAAATTTATTCTTCCCACATAAATGCCCCTTTTACTCAGTTTAAATCTGGCTTCTCACATGAGATATGACTCAATTTTAGCCAATCAGATTTGCACATTAGATGGGCTTATTTAACTCTTTTTGGATTGAGGTTTTATATTAGATTTAGCCATTCTTTTAGACTGTTCAATATGAGTTTTCTTAGTGTACCTTACACATATATAAGTAGTATGTGATGCAGTGAAGAAATTGTGAGGGCATCTTTCTATTTTGGCAGGAAGTTACTAATGGGAATGCATGGGAGCCTAGACCTTGAATTTAGAAATATCTCTAAGTGTTTTGTATTTGAGGCTTGATCAGGAAATTGTTCATATTTTGCTTAATTTTGGTCTGAAGGTCAGCATTTCGAACTACGCCAGCACTTTTTTTTTTTTGCAACACAGGATTAAAGTTGCATACATCCAACTCTTTGTAGGGCCTACAATGAAGAAATCTTTGTGTACTGGGCTATCCTTTGATGTGTTTTTGTGATTTATTACTAGGATATCTTATTGTTGGACTAGAATTAATATTTAGGAGAGTTTTTGTGTCTTTAATAAGATTTATGATTTATTATTTGATTAGGATTTTCTGAGCTTTTGATATATATGGAGATTTATTTATTGACTGATTATTTTCTTCTCTCTGATTCTCCTTTTCAATTCCTGCTTTCTCTTGTGTTTCTCCCTCTTCTGAATTCCTCAATTTTCTTCCTTGTCTTTCTCCCTTCTACCTAAATCTCTCCCCATCGTCTTTCATCCCTCATCAGTCATCCTATATAATAACTCAAAATATAAAATGAAAATTGTCAGTTGTACACTGTTGAAAGTTTGTGGTTTCTTGGTACTCTTTTCATGTTGAATTATTAAATAAATTGTGAAATGCAGTTAAGCAAAATTCTTGCAGTAAATGAAATAGTGTTTACTCTTTTATCTTATTTGTATAGCCGTACGACTGCATGATAAGGGCTTGTTATTAAGAGGTTAGAATCATGTTCATTTCATTTTTTATAGAACAGTGGACATCTTTGTATCTCAATGTCCCAAGAGAATGATAGCATTTCTTCTATTTTTGGCATGCACAAGAATGGTAGACCGAATTAGTGAGAAGATATCGTATGCGCAATTTGGATTGTTGACACCCATGTTTTCTTCTTGTTTTCTATGAAAGGAATATCATAACACTTTTAAAATTTAAAGAGAAAAATTTGACCCACTATTGGAAGTAGGACTCAAGATTGCATGATTTGATTATGCTATTCCCCATTTTCCTCCTGAAAAAAATAAACCAGAAGGAAAGTAGCTTAAGAATGTTCATTATTTTCTCCACATTTCAAAATGAAGTCCAAACATGATTTTTCTAACTCGACAGAACATGTTCAATTCACTCAGTGATCAATTATTAGGTTACTTCTCTTTTTATGTCCTTTTTTAAATTGCCATAGTAATTGCAGTACTTAGGAAAAATGAAATTTTATGGACCATAGCATATACATGCTTAAACTTATCCTGAAACATATACACTTCTTTTTATATCATTGCATGCAATGTAGTTGTATTTGCTATTTTTTAATTATGCTATATGGCAGAACCTTGTTGCTTCTGAGTCACTTCATATTGATAGAAAATGGATTAGTTTGTTGCTTAGATGCATGTATGATATTCGGTGGGTTTTAGAACTTTCAGTTTTATTGCCATTGTGGAATGGTCATTCTTGTAGCCATGATTTTTTCCATGCAGGCTTCTGAGGCATTAAATTTATGCTGTAGAGCATCATGGACTGTTCTGTGTCAGATGTTTGCAAGCACAGTAAGAGGGGATGACTCTGAATTGTTTGTGAAAAATATTGTAGATTTTGCCAGTGAAGCATCTGCTAAGAGCTCTTTTCTGCTGGATATTCTCTTTCAAATTGGGAGTCATAATTTGGACAAAGTGATCGCGTTTAGCCTTGAAAAATGGTCAGTTGCAAGAAACTTGTTTGAAAAACTTCCATGCCCTGCAACACTAGTGAAACAGTGGGTTAAGGTAATTGGTGGAAACTTTGTTACGCATTTTTCAGTGTCTCCTCTTACGGCCTTCTGCTTGACACCTGTTTTATCAGATACAATGTAAATCTTTCAAGAATGCGGACACTGAGGCTAGTGGACGAACATTAGACACTTATCTCTCATCTTCTTACGCATCTCAAGATACAGTTGGTACCATTCTCGAGCAGGTTTCATCTCTTCATCATGTACTTTGTTTTTGGTTGTGAAGTCAGTTCCGATTTCCTTTCTTAGTAATTCATGAATCTTCCTTGAACTTTGTTCCAGGAACTTTTATCATATCAGGAGATGAGTGGTTGGCTCCCAAAATTTTGTCAAAGAATGCAAATGAAAGTTATTAACATCCTCTTGCAAGATCTATATGTGACCAAAAATAGTAGGTTCCAGAGAGCAGGTGTTCTGATTACGAAGGGAAGGGTACTTAGGGCATGTGGAAGTGAAGGCCTGAAGGACTGTGTCCAGTGTTTGTCAGAAGCAATAGATACAATTGTGAGTCACAGGTTTTGCTTTTCTTTTTCAATCTCTGTTTGCATTTGAAAGCTAGATAATGTGGAGTGGGTCATGGAGCAGGATGATTGTTATGGAGAGGCACACTGGGAAGCTACTCCAGTATCTCATCAATTAGCTGTTGCATATTGCTTACGTGCATTGTGCATCCATGAAGCTGACCCAAACTCAAAGGTGCTATTACATGAGATTTTAGTCCCTGGAATTCATCCTTTTTTTCCTAGGCTGTACTTCCAATTTGATGGTGTCTATTAATATGGAGGATGAATCATCCCTTTCCATAATTTAGCATGCTGTTGATTCCATAATGCAGCAAGTCTTTGATGATATCCATGCTGGTCTGAGGATATGGTTGAAAACAAATGTCCCTGATAGATCTCCATATGCTCAGGGTGATATGGGATGCGAGCATATGTTGTTTTTGCTCTACCATGTACTTGACTTATTATCGATGATGGTATGATTAAGATCTCTGTTTTAGATCCTCCAAATATACATGGCTGTGACAACACTATCATGATTTCTATCCTCACTTTGCCCTTTACTTTGAATTTCTAGGGTAACTTGAGTTTCCATTCTGACATATATGGCTTGATGCTTAAATTGTTTAATCGGATGGATATATCCTCAGAGAAGTGCTTATTGATACTATGGGAGTTTCGAAGACTTAGTCATGCCCTATGTGTTTCACCCATTAGTGAAGAGTTCATCAAAAATCTTTCAAAGCCGTACTATGACGATTTCAAGTCTATTGACTTCTGGATGAGTTGCATGAAGGATTCCCGACCATTATTGGTTGGCTTCCGACAGAACTTCTCATATTTATCCTCTTATTTCCCTCTAGCCTTTCATAGCAAAGATCATTCTTTGCAATCAGATGTCATGGTGGCTGAGGTGAATGAGATTGTTGCACACCTCATTTCAACTGTAAGATCCTCTAACATTACTATGTGAATCCGATAGTCTTCTTTAATCTATATGATTATCCATCACTGATGTGCCTTTTTTTTCTAGGTCCCAGTACCCAGTTGCTCAGCTTTTCTTGCTGGACATCTATGTTATGACTTGAGTGAAAGATATTTTTATACAGGACAACTAGTTGAGGTATGTATATCTACCTATATGAATCCTGTCTTCATCATTTATCCATGATATTTTATATGAACATAAATATTTCTTTCTGGTTAGATATCTTACGGTTATTAGTAATTCTAAAATTTGGCCTTGCAATATCATAAAACACAGATAGTTGTTCTTCTTGGAAGCTTGAAAAGCCTTTTGTGTCATGCTATATTATTATTGACCTCTCTGTAAATACCTTGCACTCCTTATGGGAATAATTGGTTTGGAAAGTCTGACTGTGTTATATATGTTAAATTTGCTCTTAAACCCATCTATTTTGGAATCACTATTATAGCCATTTAAGAGGTGTAGGTGTTTGTTCATTTGTATAAGATTGATACTGTTTTATGAAAAAAATTTAGGAAAACAAAATACAGGAAATATGTTCAAATCTATCTGCTTTTTATATGGAAAACTTAATTTCTAACTACGAATTGTCTTTTGAAAAACTCAGGAAATTTTGCACAGATTATAAAGAATAATTTTGATAGTTATCAAAATTTAGCTAATACAACCAATCTTTTAAAAAGTTGTGATAGAGAAACAATGTTTTATAAACTTATAAATATAAATATTTGCCAAATTTGAAGTAGAGTTTATTAAAAAAATTTGGATTTTGTTTTGTAATCAAATTTGTAAGTTCAATTGTAGATTAGACCAGACAGGTGATGGGCCATTAGAATCAATCCAATTAATTGCTTTCACTTAGATTTGAAGGTGACTATGACACTAAACTAATAGAGACATTTGGCATTGATCGGTTTCATGGTTTCCCTTGTGCCCAAAATAAGATAAAACGAACCAAGTGTGGAGTTCTTAGCCATAAATATCATGGAAGGATGGGGCTTTACTTCTTCTACACTATAGAGAAAATCGAGGAGGAAACCCACCGCTATAGGATAACTCCTCACAAATTGAAATAACAGAAGGCTTGGTTTTTTTCTCGGATCTGTCCGTCTAATATTCATATGTCCCTAAAGCCTTAGGTAGCCTTCTCTTTTTGCAGGATGTGCTAGAGTAGCTGTCTCTTGTCCTAACCCATGGAGCAATAAGCAGCCTTTATTGAATGAAGAAGATGAGGTAAGGAGTTGTTAGGTGTGCCCATGATTAGATAGGGAAATGGTAATCATAGTATCTTACTTGGTAAGGAGCTCAGCCTTCTACTACCATGGATGTGGATATGCTAAGGCAACCTCGTCTCCAAATTATTTGTTTTTTTCATTTGAATTTATTAACAATTTTATGCAAGTTATTTAATTTTTATAAGATATATTATTTATACCTTTGGAGATATGGTAATACATTTGATATGAGGAGCTTAAAGTGTAAGCAGGTCACCCTCTAATGTTTGGAATAACTTAAAATAATTTATCGTTTGTTCATTATTAATTTAGTGAGAACTTTAAAAAATTACATCGCTAGCAATGTAAAGGTTCATTGTTAAGAATTAATGTGACATTTATAGCAACACTTGACTCATTAACAAATAACTGCTAATGGGCTTAGAAAATAGGCTTGGTTCCACTTGTTAAGCTGATTGACTTGAGCTTTAACAAGTTTCAACAAACAATTTTAAGTTGAATTTCTATAAGCTGTTTTAAGTGATAACTACAACCATTTGTCTAATGATCTATTTGCTAATAACTTTTAGTAAAAATGACTTGAGGAAATGGGCATGATTCTAATAGTAACAAATGAATTTTCTTCTCCAACAAGACTGGAATTAAAAAAGTGGAAAAGAAAAGGGAAATTGAAAAATAGGAAAGATAAAATAGAATATTGTTCTTCAATTTTGAACGGGTCCATAATTTTGATGAATACTGATGGATGAAATTCAATGACCAAACCATATAAATAACTTTTACTTTGATGGTCTTGGAGAGGGACTGCCATGAGTGGAAAAGTACCCTAAGACTAAGATGCAAGGTATTGTAAAACTTTGAATTCTTGTTGATGGTTTCTGCCTGCACTTTTTTTGCCCATGGTCTTGGAGAGGGACTGCCATGAGTGGAAAAGTACCCTAAGACTAAGATGCAAGGTATTGTAAAACTTTGAATTCTTGTTGATGGTTTCTGCCTGCACTTTTTTTGCCTAGTTGCGTTGGATCTTCCTTCCGAGTCGTCAGTCTATTAAATGATCAAGAGAAACAGTTCTTTATCTATAGAATGTATCGGTTTGCAAGAAAATCCAGTCATGTGATGTTTATGGCATGTAGACAAAATTGTTTGATTTAGGAAACTAAGGTCATGTTTGGTTGCAGGAATTGAGGGGGAATATAATTTCTATTCCCGCCGGAATAGAAATTCCTCCGTTTAGTTAGTGGTAGGATGGGAATTGTTATTCCCACATTATTATTATTATTATTATTATTTTGTATTATTATTATTATTAGGTATTATTATTATTAATTTAATTTATTATTATATTTATTATTATTATTTATTAGATATTATTATTATTATTATTATTTTGTTTTATTATTGTTATTATGTTTATGTTTATTATTGTTATTATTAATTATTAGGTATTATTATTTTGTTTTATTATTATTATTTTATATTATTATTATTATTACTACATAGTATTATTATTAGGTATTATTATTATTACATATTATTATTATTTTGTATTATTATTATTATTATGTTTATTATTGTTGTTATCAATTATTAGGTATTATTTATTATTATTATATATTATTATTATTATTAGTATTAATTACTAGGTATTATTATTTATTTGTTTTATTATTATTATTATTATTATTATTATCATTATTATTATTACTATTCCCACCTTATTTCTCATATTATTCTACAAACCAAACAATGGAATACTAATTCCCACCTTATTCTATTCCAACAACCAAATGTAAGAATAACAATTCCAACTCTATTCTTATCCTTTTTTATTCCCTGGAATAACTATTCTATTCCCACCTTATTCTATTCCAGCAACCAAATGTACCGTAAGTGATGAGTTTTTCTGCACCTTATGACCGGTTTTTGGTGTCAAATTAATGGCTGGGGTGGGGTGGACCACCGGTTGTCCTTGTGAGCTTTGCTGTCAGAGATATAAGAGCATTGATGAGTACTTGTATTTATTTCCACATGAAATCCTGGCCATTACATCTGTATTTTCTTTCTTTTGATTCCAATTTCTTTTGCGCCTCTACCATATTTATTCTCAACAGCATGCTTTTTTCTCATTTTACTCTTCTGGTTTCTCTTGGTATTGTACTTCCAGAAAGCATATACTATTTGATGCAGAACCAAGTCCAATGAACAATAATCTTAAGCTTTGTACTAAAGATAAACAAGAAAATTACATTTCTGATCCTAATTAACTGAAAACTTGAATGGACATCTAGTAATTTTCCTATTACTTACCTAAAAATTACAACAAAACTAGGGAACTTCTAAAAGTGAAATTACATTTATTCTTCAACTACTTCGGTTTTGTATCATTGTTAATGTGTAAATAATGCTAGTATTTATCACTGGCATAATACATGAATAGTGTCTCTATCCTATTCAAGAAAGGAAGTCTTAAGCCTATATTTCCCCTGCCAACAATCCCTTTCTATTGATATAGTGTTTTTTTTATTTGTGAAAGAAGTTTCTTTTTAACTAAATTCGTAAAGAGACCAAAGGTGTGATGATGTAATGTCCATTCACCAAAAAGAATATGGCAATCAATTAGTTGGAGTTGATTGATAATATTACATGGCAAATAAAAACTGTCTTTACATTCCAGTGCCTATTTATCCAGTTAAATGATGAATAAGATGGAAATTACTAGGTAGAACATTGGTGCAAGCAGGAGAAAATGGGCCAGCCACTTCAACGGTTTTCAAATCTCACCTTAAAAATATTTCCTGTAATAAGTCTATGAAGGTTGGGGTCATGTTTAGGGTAGCCTAGTGTTGTATAAATTATTCTTGATTAGCCCGTGTCTGTTTAAATGTTTTGCCACCAGTTTTGACTAGGAAGTAGATTTCTATGGTATCTCCCTGGTACAGGGTCCCCAATCCTGCCATTTTAGTGTTTATGGTCTTAACTATTTTATCTATCTTTGTTATAATCCTGAGCTGTTATGGTTTTAAATTCTTACTTATTGGAATGATTATGCTTTTGACCAAGAGTCTTGTTAATAGGTGCCACTGTGGCACTTGTTAAGGTGCAATAGATTCAAAGAATTTTATTTAGTACTTCATATTGCTTGTATTCATTATAGTCTCAAGACAAATGAACACATCAATGCTATAATCACTTTCTAAAAGTTGATCTTAACAAGTATTATAGTGGCACCTGTTAAGATTATCTTTTTATCAATATGCTGTAACATTTCTCAATCGTTGTATGATTATGAGGCTTCAACAATTTTATTTTGAATTAGATAATTACACATATGTAACCGTGTATATTCTCAACTTCAAAATTTAGTTCTTAAGAGTTCTTTCATTACCCAGGCTCTGTACTGTGCAAAAGAAGCCCATCGACTGCGAAGCAAGCTGTTGCAGGAACATTTTGAGTACTTATTTGAGCATATGAAACCAAAATATAGTGAAACTGGGGAGGTCATCCATAAGCAGCCTTTTTGTGTTAGTTATTTCAGAGTGTGCAACCGAGAGGCTGCCAAAGTTTGGCCATCTAATGCTGTTTCATGGGATTCTGATGGTTGCATTCTTACTCCATGGAATGTGCTTCAATGTTACCTCGAAAGCACCCTACAGGTTCTAATACAGCTTTCCATCCTTTTTGTTTTGCAATTTGGCCTTACGATGTTAGATGTGGACTTGTGAATGACTAATCCTATAGCTGCATAATATGATCATGAAAACATCCTATAGGTTGGTGTCATCCATGAGACAATTGGGAATGGAATGGAGGCTGAAGCCCTTTTCCATTTGGGCAAGGCCATCTCCTGCTTACAAGGCTTGCCTCTACTCACTGTTGTGTTTTCTTCTGCTTTAGGTATGAGAATCAATTTTCCTGAGAGGTCTCTGTTGTTAAATTTCTAGACTACTGTGGTGATTTTTACACTCCTTTTGCACATATGGATGTACTCTTTACCCTCGTTGTTTTTGAAATAACTTAGGAAAAGTATATCGGAAAAGACATCTTTTGGATTTAGCAGAGAAGGAACTACAAAATGCAAAGCAAGTCTTAGCGGAAGGAAGCATGTCTATCACTTGTTTTAGGTGCTGGCTAATCTTGGATAGTACCATCAATGAGCAACTTGGCCATTTGTGTAGAAGTCATCTCAACTGTACTACAAAAGGCTCTACTCTTGAGCTGTCTTATGCTGAAAATCTGTATCAATCGTCTCTTAGAAGACTGAATTCTTTTGAGTGGAAAAATCATTCCAAGGGGTGTGAGGTAGCAAAAAATGATCAAGTTGCTATTGGTGCTGGATTTGAGGGATTCCTTCTAAGATTTGAGGAGCCACTAGCAAAAGCAAACACTCTAAAGTCTAGGAAGACGAAGAAAGCATCTATATCTTTGGAACATATTAAAGTTTCTACAACTGTGCAAAATTTACGGATAACACGCTCGAGAAACCGATCTTCTCAAAGCAATGTTGTTGGCTCTCTAGAAAGGATCCAGCCACATAGTGATGGTAATATCAATTTACATGGAAAGCTAACTGGTGAAGTTGTGAATATTTGCAACAAAATTAGCTGCCGGAAGTGTTCTCTTACCGAAATTGCAAAATCTGGTTCATTGGAATATTTTATACATATGAAGTGGGAATTTGCCCGCAGGCTACAACTACTGAGGCTACTGATGGGGTTAGGTGAGACTCACCTTAATATTTTGTTAGCACCTGTAAATGCAGCCACTGACTAACTCATTCAGCGTGTTGTACAGTATGAGTAGAGTTTAGTAAGCTACATGAAAAGCTGCAAACTCGAATGAGAAGCAGCAGTTGGAAAGCAGGATATCATTAATGACATTTGATTAGGATTGCTCTACTATTGTAGATTTTACGCGCGCGCACGTGCACACACATGTACATACATATTTGTATACTTATGTTCTGGTCCTGTCTGTTTGATCCTTTGTTGGGGACATGTATAAATCCTCAAAATTGCTGCTGCTAATGAAATGTTTTATGTGATTTTCTTGTTGCTGCTCCGCTAGTGATCCACTATGATGTTCGATTTTTTATCATATAGTAATGGCAAACAATGTTATGCTTTTTAATTATCTTTGAGATAATCAAAGTTGATTTAATTGTTTGCTTTTGTTTTTCCTAAAAAAATTTATCAGTCGGCCATAAATCATGGTAGCTAACATTGTAAGATTTATGTTGAAATAACCTTCACAATTCAAATGGCAAATATTGTTAACCTTTTATTCCAAGTAGTGCTTTTTGTTGATTAGGCTTGGTGACATGCATGGGAGACCTATTTTGTGGAAACTGCCAAAGGGACAGGGTGCTGGTGGTGTTGCTGGTGCAGCAACCTTTTTTTACTACTTAACCTGTTTATTATCTTTGTATATGTAGACTTTAATCAAATGGGTAGGTCATGGGTGTGGTCATTGTGCTTTAGGAAGTTGTGATTGGAGGGTTTGTCATTGCTTTGAAATGCAGCCGTTGTTTCATTATATTGCATTTGCAAAGGACGAGTTTTTAACTTTTCTGTGACATTTTGTAGAACTTTGTATCTTTAAATTACTAAGCATGATAGTGATATTCACTCATGGATTATGTAGCAAATATTTTTAAATAACAAAGCAAACATGTTTTAGAAATTTGATTTGTCATTTTGTCGAGCAGTGATGAATCTTTTGCCACTGATGGTATTTGCTTGAGCATAAAACTAGGACTCTAAGGGATACAGAAAGATGACCATCTTCCTATCAATCCTTACAGAACAAACATGTCTACTTCCTTTTGGATGGAACTGGTACCTGTAAGGTGCTACCGGTCCCAGTACAAGCTCTTGTTATTCCTTTCCAATTTACATCTTTTGTTCATTTTATTTGATAGGCAAGTATTCTGTGTGAGCCTTTGTACCAGATGTAATGTAAGCTGTGCACACTGCTAGGGGAAGTTCAGGATATCACTTTTTCTTCATTGAAAGAGCTAATATCTCAATATATGTTTATACAAAGATGATTGACAAGCCTGGGGAGCTGTAAAGGGGGCTGGGATTTGCTGGAAGTAACGTTTTTTAGTGCCATTAAAAACTTTTGGAATGAATTTATTCTAATATTTATATTTTTATATTTATAAATGTGCATGCAAATGTCCATCTTTGCTCTTTCCGCATCTGCATGCATGAGATAGGTTGTCATTTTTTCCATTATGTTTGAATATCAAACTCGGCATTGTGTTTATTGCCATTCTTTGTTTTTAAATCTTTTGGTGGTTGTTAGGGAAGTGCCAAGAAAGTTGTGTTGAAATTCATGAGTCACATGAAATTTATTCTCAGTGCATAACCATTCTGGTTGGTGGAGATCCATTTTGTGACTGTTATCAGTTTGGTTCACGCCCCTTCGAGCTTGAATTATTTGGAAAGCAAATTCCTGGAGACATATTGGCAATTGAGCGGGCAGCAGTTCTTTATGACCTTTGCTGGTTTTCCTTGAAAGCCTTCCTATCCAATGATACTAGGTATGATCAAACCTTGTATGTAGGAACAACGCTACACGGATGCATGTATAGTTTACACTCACACCAAAAAGATTACAGAAATGAAAAATCAGTAACTGCATACAATTTGTTAAACTGAAGGTGTAATGCCCACAAATTTCATAATTCTTAAAAAAATTGAGCAACTATCTTTTTTAAGGTGGAATCATTAATTTCCGGTGTCTTCATTATGTCTTAGTGCATCTCCCTATCTTTCTGGTTGTTCTTGAAATGTTGGGAAATATGATAGCTCGTTGCGAACCTCCATATGGTAGAGGTTACACTAGGATTTTTGTTATGATATACCGTGTTAAGTAATGCATTTAAAAAGAGCTTGTGGAGTGATGGTGCCACATCCTAATATTCTAACAAAATTACTCGTTCTTTCTACTCGTATTTTTTTGATCCTTATTTTCTAGGCTAATTAATAATTTGAGTTCCTAAATGAACCCTTTTTTTTTGTGAGATTCATTATCTTCCTCTCACCAATTTTGCTTTTCTTTGTAGATATGTATCCATATGTAGAAGGTATTTAAATTTTGATTTGTTGAAAAGTTTTAAGGTTAGCTTGTCGGTTGGGAGGGATAATAGTTTCCGAAGGAGGAGGATCACTTTTATTTTTGTCTTTTTACTTGAACATATTTTCTTAAATCTATTAATTGTTAAACTATGAAAGAGTCATGTGTGGATCTCAAATACACCAGATTGAAGCAAGACAAAAATAAAATTATGATGGGGATTGCGATTGTCATTGTGGTACTTGTTCGTATATCTATGTGAAAAGCTTTCAGAAATTCAAGTGTTGTCCTTCTATGACCAACCAAATTTCTAAAGATAATGTTCACGTTGAAGTAAAAAAACATTTGCATGGTTTTAGCACTGGCAGTACTGATAGTTTTCTTAACATGATTAAATATCTACATTATGATTATTGGTTACTTGTGCAAAGTCTCTAATGTGTTTTTTGTGTAATATTTATGCTTCTATGCTTGCATAATATTGTTATAGTGTTTTTAGGGGAAATGATGCTTTGGCAGCTTAAATGCAAACGACGTAAATGTTTCTACTACAATTTGTCCATATTACAGGCTTATAAATGTTGAAGTAACACGCACGAAAGAAGTTGCCAGAATTTCAGCTTTTGAGATTCACGAATCAATTCGTAGGGCATATCGAGGTCATATAGTTGGTTCTATACTAGGAAGTTTGTTCATATCCATACAACATGTTTTTAATGACTGGATGCTTTCTTGGTTAACATAGCTTGGATGTTGCAATATGACATATAGATCATATAGATGCTTTCTAGGTCATATAGGCTGTGACATTGATGACTAATTTCTTTTTCGTTTGCCCACCCTCCTGTACCAGGATTTCCTGTTGTGACCTGTGCTGTATTGACATATCCAAAATAGTGTCCATGTTGGTGGTATCATTTGTTCTTTGCCGTGAGGTTCCTCTTCTATTTCAAAAGGTTTGACTCGTTTTAGTTTGAATTTTTTAATCATTTAACAGTTGGACATTATATACTACATGAATACGTCAAATGAATGCTGGCAATGGTGCAGCCTCATGAATCATTATTGTTGTTTGTTGTTTTATCACCGAGATTTGTTGGCAATGTTGGTTTGTCCCTATTCAAAGAATTACTTCCTTATACCACTGAGATTTATAACTATGACCGTAATCATTCAGTCCCCTTTCGGTACTTTTTTTTACCTTCAACAAGCTATAGAAACAAGGGGACTGAAAGGGAACCATTTTTAAACCAGCAAATGTAGTGATTAATTGAGCTTTGGCTTTTATTTGTCATTATTTTTTAATTCTTATTTAAATTAGTCCGATTCTATGCGCTGTGAACTTGAATTTTTAAATATATGACTGATTGCTGGGAGGAATATAACAGTGGAAGAGAATTGGTGTGTATCTTAGCACTGGGTGCCCAAACTCGATTTGGGCCCTAATTTTTCACAGTTTCTTATGCAATGCCTGGATAAAACTCCTATATCAGTAACATGCCTCGCAAAAAAGCAATGATAGCTTCATTCTATGGGTTGTATTCATTCTTAATATTTTGATCATTTCTTTGCTTTATTAAATTTGCACCAGGTGGCTAGACTTCTTTCAACAATATATCTAATTGCTGCCGTTGGAGAGAATATTTCTTCCTCCTTGCCTTCCTGCAAGGTGCTGTCTGAAAACTACTGGGCTGCTTATTTTCATCAAGCCTCTGTTGGTAGTCATCACAACCATTGTCTCCGTTCATCTGTGGCTGCAAAACGAAAACCCCAAATTACATCAGACGTCAAGGTATATTTTCCAAATCACGACCTCAAGGCTCATTTTGTTTTGAAGTAATGTTCCCAACAAATATAATTGATGGTTTCCTAGGTTGGATTTGATTGTAAACCATCTGGTCTGAAAACCTTTCCGTTCTACCCCACATTTGAAGCATCTTTTTATATACAATTTCACCAAAGTTTCTTCTCATTTATTTGATTGATTCCTTAAAATTGTACTCATCATGTTACCCCATGTCTCATCCATGTTGATGATGTTGGTTGGAGCTAAGAATTTTTTCTTCATTCCATAGTTCATAACTTGCAAATGCATATTACATGGTCTATGTACTATCATATGCTTCTTCCATAGCTTTTTCTTCAAAGAAAAAACCATATTTCAAAGTTTGGGGATCGTCTATACTTGGCCTTGTCATTGCATTGCTGAAAGGCTGATTCTACTGTTTGAATTGATGATCCATTTGTCACAATGGGGTAATATTACTGTTTCACCAAGGCCCTTCCTCCTGTCTCCCAAAGACTTGTTTCTTAAAACTGCATGATAATTACACCTATTAGTGCCTTATGTTTTCAGGCTTCTCAAGTTGCTGCTCAGGATTTCATGTCAGCAGAGCTGTGCACCAGTCTTAGGTGCTGCCTATGCTTTCTGGAAGTGTAGCATACATGATTTCTTATATCTTCACTTTAGTCCACTGATTGTAATTTTTCCCAAATTCTTTCAGGCTTGCACCCGAATCAACTGAAAATATTGAAGCATTTGTACAGAATTTTTTTAAGAGCCTTCCATGCACCAGTATTGTATGTATAAGCTTGCTTGGAGGTGCATATGTGAGTCTTCTAAAAGAATTGCTTCCTTGTCATTCCCCTATTCATGCTTGGATGCTCTTGTCACATCTGAATGCGCAAAGCCAACCTGTTGTCCTACTCATGCCAGTGGATTCAGTTCTTCTTGGTAATTTCTTTTTATATAATCAGAAATAAGACTTCTGTAACCTGCATTGCTCATTAAATTAATTGCCTTCTATAGGTGTAGATGATGAAACAAGTTTTACTATTGGAGAGGAGAATATGGTGAAACAATGGCACTCTCCATGGGGTTCCACTCTGGTTGATGATTTAGCTCCCATGTTCAAATCACTATTGAAAGAAAATTACGCGTCGTCTGCAATCTTTCCCCAAGAAGATACTGAAAGGAATCGATCCATTTGGTGGATGCGGAGAAAAGATCTTGATAAACACCTCTGTAAACTTCTGAGGTAGGATACACTCCGTGTCTAAAAGTATATGTCATGTATTCACCAGAGATTTTATGGTTCGTGTAACTTGCTTCTGCAATTGTTGATATTATTCTATCAAGGAATACTAGATTCTTCCCTTCATGATCAGTTTATTCTTTCACAGGGATGTAGAAGAGTTGTGGTTTGGTCAGTGGAAATACTTGCTTTTGGGCCAGTGGTTGGACAGCAAGCTCCTAAATTCCATTGTGAAGCAGCTGGTGCATGACTTGAAAGTTAGATTCAAGGTGGATGTAAACGAGAGTCTTTTGAAAGTAGTTCTCGGAACTGTTAAGTTTATCAATAGGGAAAAACTGTGTATTCCGCGCTTGTTTCTTGAGAAAGGTTGCTATATTGGTAGAGTTGGAGTTTTTGATCAGGAAAGGTATAGTGCTTTGGGTGAGAGAGCTGTGGAATGCATTCCAAACTCGGTCTTTGAATCTCTGCTCGCTGCTGCCAATAAGCTTGAAGAAGAGCACTGCACAAATAGGGAACAGGTTATCCTGGTGCTAGATAGCCAGGTGCAGGTGGGTTTTCTTTTAATTTATATTACGGTGCATTCTGATGGTTATGCTTTCTTTTTACCAAATTAGTTGCATCATTCTCATGTGTAACTAGTAAAAAACTTTCCTTCCAATGTTTCACTGGTACATTGTTTTTTTTCTTATTTCTTCTTCCTTTCATTTGGGATGTGAGGATCCATGGAGGCCATGTTTTCAATAGCTATCCTCCTAAAAATGGTGCATGAAGGCCATGTACAAAGATGCTTATAGCATTAAAATTAGATGGATGATATGCTTTATTTCCTTTAGAACTTTGTAAACTTAATCGGTTAGAAATTTTGTGAAACCCCCAACAGAGTATTTTGCATTTTAGAATGCATCTTTCTCAAAAATTCCATGACACAATGCATATGGGAAATTTGTTTGATTTGCAGTCAAACTCTAACGGCTAATGTTTTTTCTCTAAATTAGATACCTTATTATAAATGACAATCCTTCCATTCCTTTATGAGGTATACCGATCCTTTTTATGCCCTTCCTTTTGTAGCATAAAATTATTAGAATTATTTCATATAACATGGTATGTAATCAGTATTTTATGAAAATGATTAAAATTTATTAGTTCGTACGGTTTTATAATATTTTATTAGAAAATTTATTTCTTTATTGAGTGTGGTTTTTGATACAGAAAATGACATTTACATGATTAAGGAATTGATCATTATCCGGTCTTATAAATGATAGAATTATCCATTATTTATATATAAATAAAGATTATTTTTTGAATAAATATAAAAGTTGTTATTTATAGAGTTAAAAGTGAAAGTTTTCTTTTGTTGACTTTTCTAATTTTTTGATTTAAAAATTCTTATCCCGAAAGCATATAACAATCCATGATGCACAAATTCTATAACTCATTAAGGAAGAGAGATAGAAGTGAAAGGAGAGAAATCAACTTAAGGTTCTTTGAAGAAGAAACGCTAAGTATAGATTCAGGAATGTCATTAGCATTTGATTCTGCATTATGAAATAGTTGAATAATATGATAATTGTGATGATTCGTAAATAGTTAAATCTCATAAAGTTTTACCCAAAACTTATTAACTGTTGATGACAGATGCTTCCTTGGGAGAATATGCCAATATTGAGGGAGGAGGAGGTGTATCGAATGCCTTCTGTTGGTTGTATCTCTGCAGCATTGCAAAGAAGTGCCAACAGTCAAGAAGAAGCTCAGAGGCTTGCTATCTCCTTTCCATTAATAGATCCCTTAGATGCATTCTATTTACTCAATCCCAGTGGTGACCTCAGTAGCACACAAGCCGAGTTTGAGGAGTGGTTCAGAGCTCAAAATTTGCAGGTATGATCCCTGTTGCTTTTCCAGTGGCCAGGTGGGGGAATTTTGATAAAAAGAGAGCTCCGTCAGGCTCCAAATATGGTGATGGATTGCTTATTGATGAAATTATCAGTCGATATGTATTAGTATCCTGTCCCCTGAAATTGATATTTCCTTGTACCTCGACAATATAACATTATATCATTTTATCGGCTAATACAGCCGATATGTCGGCCAAGATGGTTTTGTCAACTCACAATTTTATGATTTTTTTTTTTTCAAAATATTTGATACCTATTTGTATTCATCAATACCAATATGGCCGTAATCAATACCTATACCAATATTTTCATCCGTTATTACATACGTGCTCACATAAGAGAAAGGAGGGGGAGTGCAAGTGGTATCGGTTGCGATTATATTAGTATTGGTTTTATTAAATAATACGTATCAATATTAAATATGTTGGAAGGAGAAAAAAAATCTTCTGAGAATCATAAGCTAATAGGGTAAGATCGGCCAAACATAGTATATATCGATCAGTATTTCAAATATGAACTTGTTATTCAATATCGGATGAGAGCGGGGGGGGATTTATTTGTGATTACTAATTTATTATTTGTATCATGAATGAAAACATCGTATCGATATTAGAAAAATAGTATATGTATTGATGTCAGATATATCGTAAGAAAAAAATTACTGAAAATCGTAAGATAACATAATATTTTTTTAAATATTGGCTAATATATTGTGATATGTCGGCGATACAATACATATTATCACGGTGTCAAGAAATTCAGGTATTGGATGGTTGATATCGATACATATCGGTGTTATTTTCATCAATGATATGCATTCATGCGTGTACACGGAACAGAGAGAGTTAATCATGCCAAAATTATGTTACATTAGGATCTGCATCCTAGAGATCCATATATGACCTCTCTGCTCTTCCACTGATGTTTTTCTTGACTCCTCATAGGGGAAAGCTGGCACAGCACCAACAACTGAAGAATTATCAGTGGCATTGAGAAGCCATGACCTCTATATATACTTTGGCCATGGAAGTGGTAGGCACCATTTAACTATGCTTTGCTTTAGTTATCTATCAAGTTATTCGTATGACTTTTTGCATTCCAATTGAATATCCGATTTCGTATTTTACCGAGAATCCCAGTCTATAAAGTTCCATCTATTCATGGGTTCCAGGGAAGAGTTAAACCGATTTTTATTATATTATGCGCAGTCTTTACTTTACCTTATGTAAGGGGCTAATTTTACTACTTGAACCCGAGAGCACTGAGTCAAAAGGCAACAAATCTTCCGTTTTGCTGAGGCTTATTGTCTGATTTCATAATTTAAGCTGTTTGTTTCGATACTTTAATCCTCACATATCCTTCAACAAAGGCACGCCCTTTGCCAAGCTTGCTCATATTTAGTAGTATCGTACCTAAACTAATAATATCGGTGCAATTCGGGTTGCTCAAGTTTAGCTAGGATCATATTTCCACGATCAGACTTAAGGTACATGGTAATTGTACATCATGCTCTATGGCACAAGTGTTCGTACTTGAATTTGCCCGAGTCCTCGTACCTGAGTCCTCTGTCTTTTCAACTATGATGATTTTATCTTGACAATTTACGGGTATTTGATGGGCCCAAACACATTTTGAGGGGTTGTTATAATCTTAACTGATCAAATTATTATGGTAAAATTCTCACGGCTGAGAATAAAAAAGGATAAGAAAATAGGAATATCTCGGTGCTGGACTGCCCGTACTATTGTAAACATTTGTGCTAGGTTTAACTCGCTTTTGCATTTATGTTGGTAGCAAACAGTTCATTTCTTCTATGCTCGCCATGAATGAAAATATTAGTATCGGTAACTATTGCGGCTATATCGGACAAATATATATCGGTATCAGATATATTGGAAGAAAAATATTTTTAAGAATCATAAGTTGATTAGGTTGTATTGGCTTAATATGTCGTCGATAAAGCAATATATCAAAATACCCACTGTTTCAAAAAATATCGATATCGGAAGTCCTAATATTAATTTTTGCATTAGTGATGCTCACTAATATTGTAACTTCTAATAATGGTTCAGGTGCTCAATATATCCCCACGGACGAGATTCAAAAGCTGGAGCGATGCGCCGCCACAGTTCTTATGGGTTGCAGCAGCGGATCTCTTCTGCTAAATGGCTGCTACGCTCCTCAAGGTATTGCATACTCCTACATTTTAGCCGGTTCTCCCATTGTAGTTGCCAACCTATGGGAAGTCACCGACAAGGATATCGACCGGTTTGGTAAATCTTTGCTGAAATCTTGGCTCGACGAGAGGTCGAATCTCTTGACTGGCTGCATTCAATGCAGCCTGTTAGCCGAAGAATTGAAGTGCATGAGCATGAGCGGCAAGGCAAGAAACGGTAAAAAGTATCGTGGTAAGAAACCACAGGAAAGAGATATTAGTGCGAGTGCATGCGAAAATTGTTGTCGACATAAGTTAAAGGTCGGGCATTTCGTGAGCCAAGCTCGAAAGGCTTGTAAGCTCCCGTTCTTGATCGGGGCTGCCCCCGTTTGCTACGGGGTCCCGACCGGAATAAGGAGAAAAAATTCGTAAGTACGAGAGTTTTCAATCGACAAACTCGAGTCTAGAAAAGGGTCGGGCCACTTTAGAGTCTATTACACCGTTCATGTGCTCATCGACGTGCTCAAGTTTAGCAAAGGGTCGGGCCACTTTTGAGTCTATTACACCCTACATGTGGTCATCGACGAGCTCGAGTTTAGAAAAGGGCAGGGCTACTTTTCAGTTTATTACTCATTACTTATGATCTAAATTTACATTATATATTCATCTTTTTTTCTTCGTATTAAATTCATAGTCGTTGGATTTTATCGTGATAGTTTGCCATTGAAGTATAGTCTTTTCTTTTAGAATTGGATTTTCATGTAGAGTTAGAAAAGGTAATGTTATTTATTATATCTATTTATAATTAATTTTTAGTTTAATTTTTTCTATATGTAGGGTTTATTTGTATTATTTTAATAATTTATTAGACAATCTATAAATAGATAAGTGATATGAAACAGCATAAGTCGTTTTTGATGTGAACTGTACGGGCGTCAAATTGAAGTTGTGGGGCAGCGTTCTTAGGATAGAGTGGGTGATATTTAAATTTTAAATATTTTTTTAATAATTTTTTTATATTAAATGGATATTAATATTATAAATAAATTAGAAAATAATAGCCTTGATAATATATATATTATAAAATATGCATTCTTGGATATAAAACTAAGAATAAGGGGTGTCGGACAGCCATCTGGCTGTCAAAAGGCAAAGGAGTAATGTTGGTGTTTTTATATTAATTAATTTATTTATATTTTCTTAATGTTAACGTTTTATTTGGGTAATTTATTTTATAATTTTAATTGTCTAAATATTGTCATAAAAAATATAAAATAATTCTAAACTAAGAGGATTTTTATTGCTTTGCCTGTCGTAACGTGTGTAGTCTATTTTTATTAGTTGTTCATAATTATAATGTTTTAAGATTTTATAAAATTTAATTAAATATATAAACATTATAATGTAAAAAAATAATACCCAATTAATGAGGTGTGAAAGTTACTGGCCGGGCTTGAATCATTAATTTTTTGATAAATATATACTTTTAAATAAAAAATTAAGTTTAAAAAATAATTTTGGTGGGTTATGTTTTTATGTAATTTTAGAAAAAACTTTAAAAAATATTAACAGACAAATTTAAATTAAATCAGTATAAATTATAAACGAATAGAATTATAATTTTGACGTGGCATTCAACAAGTGGAGTGTCGCTTTTTTCTGCAATAAACACCAGTGGAGCCGGGAGATATTTTTCTGCAGAATGTCATGGAACCTGTTCGAATGTGGTGTCCCATTGTTAGTAGTAATTAATTATTTAAATAAATATGATTATCATATTTTCTTTAATTACTAATAAAATTCATCAAGTTTTTCTCAATAATTAATGTGACACTTTTATCATATTACAGTTTTCTCTTATATCTTAATCATTAAATATTCTTATTTAATACCGACAAAGGCCATATTATTCCTACACCCGTCGAGCTCACATTCGAAGATCGGTTGCTCCAAATACTGATATATTTTTCATATTTTCTCATTAAACAAATTATCTATTCATAAATAAAAAAAAAAAACCCATTTATCTCATATATATTATATTATATTATATTATTATTATTAAATAATAATTGGCTAAGTGTGGAACCATCAAATATTCTCAGAACAAGTGTCTACTGTTCATAAGATGACAAAGTCACACAGAGCCAACGTGTTGACTCCAAACCAACAGATTATAACAACACATCATCAATTGCGCACTTCACAACATCAATGATTGCAATATTATATATACCTTCTAGAAGGAGGAGGGGGGGGATCACCCAAACTGCTGTCCTTAAGCGCGCAGCAGTTTCACTGTGCTCAAATCTGTGGGGTACCCTACGGGGGGAGGGTCATCTAGGTCAAAATCCTTGATGGGGACGCTGCAAGGAAGCTGTTAGGTTGACAGGAGAGTAATATGTTAGGACTCTTAATGCATAGATTAAGTGTAGGTCTTCCTGCTTAATGGGCAGCTCTGGTACAAATGCTAATGACATCGGTGTTACAGCTGCTCACTATCTATCAATCTGTTCCCATGTGGGATCGGTAGTAGTATAGATGGGTGGACGTCACGCGGGTCAAAAGCGTGCCTGCTAAATACTAACCAATTAGTTATGTAAAGATTGTTAGAATGCTCCAATGGACACTCCTAGGTAACGTGGGAGGTCGTCTATCACGCTGTTCTTGTGTTAGTTTGACGGTATATATCGATGGAAGTCGTGCTAATCAAATGTGTGTCTCTAATATAGTTATACCAGTATTGTCAGCGTGCACCAACGGACACTCTTTAGTGACGTAGAAGCTTATCTATCTGTCTATTTTTGTAAGGTCGATAGTATATAGATGGATTGACGTCGTGCCAGTCAAAAGTGTGCCTCCTAAGCACTAACCGATTAGTTATGTCACGATTGTCGGAATACCCCAATGGACACTCTTGGATAACGTGGGAGCTCATCTATCAATCTATTTTTGTGTTAGTTTGATAGTGTATATCGACGAAAGTCATGCTAATCAAATATTTGTCTCTAATATCAATCGATTAGTTATACCAATATTGTCAGAGTGTAGTAATGGACACTCTTTAGTGATCTGGAAGCTCATCTATCTATTTATTTTTATAGGGTCAATAGTACAAATGGATGCACGCGATGCCATTTAAAGGTGACTCCTAAACACTAACTAGTTAGTTATACCAAGATTGTCAGAATGCTTCAATGGACATCCTCAAGTGACGTGGGAGCTCGTCTATCTATCTATTCTTATGTGAAGTCAGTAATATAGATGGATGGATGCTACGCCAGTCAAATGTGTGCCTCCTAAACAGTAACTGGTTAGTTATATCAGGGTCGTCGAAATGTCCTAATGGACACTCTTAAGCAATGTGATAGCTCATCTATCTATTTATTTTTATGTGAGATCGATGGTATAGACAGATAGATGCCATGCCAGTCAAAAGTGTGCCTCCTAAGTAATAACCGGTTAGTTTTATCAAGATTGTCAAAATATCCCACTAGACACTAAGTGAAGTGGAAGCTTATATATCCATCTATTTTTACGTGTATCATCCAGTATAGATAAATAGATGCCACATTGATCAAATGTAAACCTCCAACATTAATCTATTAATTATACCAAGATTATCGGAACACAAATATTATCCGTTAAGGTCGTTCTTTGCATCTTCTGAACTATAACAAGGATCCTAAGGTTCTACCAACCCTAGAAAATCATGAAAAACAAAATAAAAAAACACTTCAAATTTAAATCCCATCACTCATATGACAACAGCCATAATCAGGTAGGCAAAACATAAATCATGAAATCATTATATGTTGCTTGTAATCAAGCAGACGAGCAACGGCAAAAATAACTCAGATTTCATCAAGAATGACAGATCGTAAAAATGGCATCTAAAGAACACGACGAAACTTACCCAGCAGAGGACATCGCATCCGATCCTTTGATGTCCTACTTCACATCGATTTTCTAGGCAATCAAGATCATTTATAATCTGAGATTAGAACTTCGATAATAATGCATGATTCTTATAAGGAAACTAACAGTAGATTAAATATGCTCAATAATTTGCATACGACAAACAAACTGCTCCATCACGACACCCACTCAACAGGATACAATAATGCCGAATGCCAAAAACAGCAGCTCCGTGGATGAGCGGGTCAGATCTCATACAGGAAATAACGCTCTCATTATCATTCGGACAGATGCTGTCATGGTGAACGCGACACACCAACCACCAAACGGGAGCATAAATTCTGATCAAGAACCTCTTAAAAGTTAAGTTTCAACAGCATGCGATCGGTATTGCAATTCTGCGAGTTAATGGCGGCCGTATCTCGGGTAATTGTTTTTCCGTTAGGGTTTGTTTGGAGTGTGAAATTGAAATTAAAATTCAGTTATTAGGGCATACGGCCGTATCTGGGCCGTCAAATATAAAATTCGACGGTTACGTATTTTAAATGATTAAATTTAAAATCGAACGGTCCACGTTATATTATCTATTCAAAACGTATGGGCCGTCGGATTTTACATCTGACGGTTACGATAAGGAGAAGGACGGTCCTTCTCCACAAGGGAGGACGCCCCCTGGATCCCCCTAAGGGTATGTTTGGTTTAAAGATAATATAAAGAAAGAAAAATAGTAATAAAAAAAAGGAAAAAATAAAAGAAAAATATTTTTGTTTATTTGTTTGAATGCGATGAAAATTCATATTGAAAAAAAATATATTTTTTTAAGAAAAGAATATTTATATTATTTTATTACCAAAAAAAAAACTATTAAAAAAGAAAAATACATGTCTTTTTGGAAACCAAGAATTTTACTTACTCTGAATTTTGTTTAAATTTTCGTATATCTAAACACATCCTAAGGGATTGTTTGTATTTAGAAAAATTTATAGAAAATAAAAAGAAAACTGAATAAAAATACCTTTCTACATTTAAATTGTATGAAAAATTACAAAAAGAAAATACAATAAAAATATATATTATAATATTCATATTTTTAAAAAAATAATTTTATTTTTATTTTTTATTTTTCTTTATTATTTCATTTTTCTATGACCAAATATACCCTAAAAGGTATCTCCCATCATCTACCTCCATAATAGAACTTCATTTCCCCTATATAAATGGTCTACAGTCACCACCATTCTCTCATTGGATCTCCGATCTTCCACCCCGCCCATCCGATCACACTCCACAGCCTAGACAATCGACCATCCACGATGAAGGTAATCCTAAGCTCTTATGCAATTTTGATACGATATGTTTCTTCAACCAATCTAATGTCCTATTGTTCTTCCTGTTGACGATCTAGCTACTTAGTTGGCTGCACCGGAAGTTACAGAGGGATGACACGGAATCCGTCAAGCGTTCATCCAACGGTAGATTCGTGTTTCCTTAAGTCATTTAACATAAAGACTTCGGATACTATTTCAAACCAAAAACATGCACGTTCATTTAAACAAGAAAAAAAAGAGTCAAAACTGCTAATTATCACGTCTTAATCATATGTCACGTAGGAGATTTAATTTTTATAGAAGTTCGCAATCCATATGAGGTCTCATAAAAACCTTTTTGATGTGTTAAATGGATGGTTCATTACCTTAAACATGATATTAGCTGCATTGCATGTCATGTTACAGATGCATAAATAAAAAACATAATGTGTTCCAATTTCGGGTTTCAGGGATTCCTTGCTTTTCAATGAAGGCAACACATAATAATCGAGAAGATTACCTGGAGTTGTGCAATGGCCCGAGAGGCAGAAGAGAGCTAGAAAGGGAATCGATCATCGGAGGTCTACAGACACCAACGCATACTGAGATGTTCCCGGGCTTTCTCACAATTGGGACGCTTGGTGTCGAGCCAATCAGCATGGAGCTGAAACCACCAATTTTGGATTTGTCATCTGAGGAAACACATGAAGAAATGATGAGAGATGGAAAAGAAGAGAAGCTTTTCCAGGATGAAGATGTAAATAAAGGGAGTGAGGAGTCATCAAGGAGGCACATTCAAGCTGGGAATTTTAAACTTAGCATTGAGGAGAAAGAAGTTGATGCCAACAGGTATGTCAAAGTCAAGCCGTCTTCCTCAAAAGGATGTCATTTCGTATCTTCTTTAATCATGGAGGAAAAAGGATCCGACATGAATCTTGACAGAAGGCAAATGCATGGCATGAAAAAGAACAGATCGCCTATGCATGATGTGAGCAAGATGCTGCAAACACTTCATGCTTCGTCGAAGAACTTCACAACTTCTACAAAGGAAGCTTCCCCCGTGTTTCCCCCCAATACCACAAAATCTTTTAAGGTGGGTGGCCCACTCTTAGACCGGTAAGCATAAATTGTTAAGATTATAACAATATATTAAAATATATTGAACTACTGATATAAATATCAGACGATATATATCGGTATCAGGATCCATCTGTATTGGCTGCACATATTGCGATATATAGGCCGATATGACATTCTTAGTTGATCAATTCTTAGAAATCTTATTTCTTTCGATATATCAAATACCGATATTTTAATCCATGTGTTGGACCCATCTTATATTCTTGGTCATCTAAGTTTCAAGGATGAAATATTCATCATTGGAAGTATGAGGGACTCTAAAATAAGAGGACTCTAACAGCTTTCGTAATATCTCACCACCATCATTGATGGGCGTCTCAATTCTATTAGATAATCCGTATATTGCCTCGGAAACCTATGCTCGCCAGCTAGCCCCTCCTTGGGCGTATTTCTCATTTTATCCCTGACCCGATGAGGTATTAGCAGTCCCTTCCAAGTGTTGTTCCCCTCCCAAGGGGGACCAATATATTAAAATGTTCCAATTGACAGCCAATTAGATATCAATAATCACATCGCCTGGGACCTAAAGAAATGTAGAACTACATGTTTCTTTTCTGCTATTAGCTTAATACTACTTAGCGGGCTTTTTTTTTTTCCCAAAAACTCTACTTGTGACCACAGAAACCGTGTTTGTTATTTTGTAACTCCAGGTGGACCCAGTGAACGCACCAATTATCTCTTTTGTTCATCACAAGTCTCACTGCCCCATAGAAAGAGCAATACTTGGCACTTTACAAAATATTATCGTTTAACAACTTTCTTCCCTAAAGTTAAACTTTTGCACACATACCTTTAGAGGAGCCAATAAATCTGAACTTGTGGCTTGCAGATCCAGCAGCTATTCCACAAAAAAGTTCATCCTCAAATGTCGACAACTGCAAAAGAATGCAAAAATCTTGGCACCAGCGACACCAAGAAGACCCACAGCAACGACAACAATAATAACAGACATTCAATACCCCAGAGGGAGAGCAGCAGAAGGTTCTGTCACAGAGATACAATGAATTCAGCAAACAAGTACCCCAATAATGATCCGACACTCTGGCAAAATGATGTCACCATGACAGATTCGAAGCTAACAACAAAGGGGATCAACCTCAGCAGCAGTGGTCGAAGCGTGGAGCGTTGGATCAGAACCGATGCAGAATGTAAGTTTACATGAATCAAAATATATTTAAAGCAGGGATGGGGCCACCAATTATTTAACATCATGGAATTAAATATCGGTATCAAGCTTCCCAATACTGATATTTCTTTATACTGCAACAAAATTTTGATATACATTGTGTTTTACATATATTGGCCCACTTTACCCCTCTGGTTCTAAATCATACCCAAAAAAAAAAAAAAAAATTGTGCGTTATATGTATCGCCTGATAGGATGATACCAAGGATGAAAATATGGTATCAGCCGTGACTATATCAGTATTAGACATGTTTGATAATATATATCAATATTAAATATATTGGAAGGAAAATATTTTCTAAAAATCGTAAATTAATATGGCTGTATTGGCCAACACATTGATGTTGTTGCAAATATATCATGATATTGTCGCAGTATTATCGAAGAGTTTCGATACTGATATATATTGGCCAATATTTGCATCAACACTTGATATGACTAATATTGATAGGCTGTGGCTGATATCAATACTGATATTTTCATCCATAATATATAGAAAAAGCCAGATTAAGAAAAAAACATTTTTTTACCATATGAAGATTAGAATCATATGTCTGAGGATACCATTTAGGTTACCAGGTAGGCTCATACCTTAAGATGACATCTTTGAAATTTACATCACAAGAAACCCTAATCAAGACAACTTCTCAGGAAAATAAATGCAGCTAAATAAGTCAGATCCACGACTAGCCCTAGAAGCTTTAGATAACCTGAATGGCAAAATTCTGTGAAGACTTTTCCTACTTCCTAGTGATTTGTTCCATTCTTATTTTGTGAAATCTTGTCTTTACACTGAGAATTCATGACCAAACATGGAGTAGATTTACATAGTCCAATCCTCATTGAAAAGCAATGTATTCAAAATCAGATGCCTTCATAATCAAGGCTAAGAGTAATAGAATACATTTTTACTACCATATTCCTATCTTTTAAAGGCTAAGAGTAATAAATGTGGGTCGTGAACATTATATTTGAGAAGGCTCTTTTAAAACTCCATCAAAAGCAATGCATTACATTAAAACAACATTGAAATTGAAGGAATTAGGACTGACTTAATAGCATATCTACCTTCATTGATACAAATATCGGTCGATACAATACACATCAGTTGATACGTATTGGTATCGGGACCCCTCCGATACCATGACAAAATCACAATATCTTTTTGTAATGGTGATCGGCCTTGTAAGTTTTCAATTTTTAGAAAATTTTTTCGTTCGATATATCCGATACAAATATTATCCAATACCGTGATAATATCGTAATGGCCAATATAGTCAATATATCATCCGAAATTGCCCTATCATCTTAAAATTTTTAGAAATTATTTTTCATCCGATATTGATATCTATTATCCGATATATTCAATACTAATATGACTGCGATCGATATCAATATTTTCATCCATGTCAACCTTGCTTTATTAATCAACCAAAAAAATTGACACGATAGATGTGTTACTAGGCCGGCCATAGATAACATACAACTACCATTTTTTGATGTTTTAATGCCAAATAAGCGTTCAAGACTAGGTAAAGAACTTTGCTCATGCTTCATTTAACTTTTCCCTGATATTGGCCTTGTAGATCTGGTATTGGAGCTGCAGTAGAATGGAAGAGGTTCTTATTATTAGTCATTTATCTGAAGCATTTTGGTCAATATCATCAACAGGGAGATTATGTAGCTTTGCTTTTGCATGTTCACTCAAGATGACCACATGAGGAAAAGCACCAAAAAGAGGCATCCTTTATGATAATAACTGTGGATGCAAATATATTTGTGGTTTCTTTGAAATGATAATATCATCATCTATTTTCATGACTGTCAATGTCCTTGATTTTGAGCTCCTCATTTTCAACCAGAAAGCCATCGAGTATATTCACTAACCATGGTTTTAAGTGATCCGAATATCTTTTCATTCAACTACCATTGACAACAGACATGAATCTGTAATGGTCTTAAGATTCCTAGACCGGTTAGGAATCGTTAAAACCCCGAGAATTATTGATTCAATTCCCAGGAGTCAGAAATTTTCATTTCAGCATTCCAGTAACTGAAACTGCAAGGCAATTATCATCTAATTGGTTGAACCAGGGGCAGATCCACCATAGTGAATGTGGGATTGATGACCCCACTCAAAAACATTTATCTAAATAAAAGAAAAATTAAATACAGATATAGTAATATTTGAACTAAAATTTTTCATTTACTCCACTGAATATTTTTATTTGACCCCATAAAATTTATTTATTGGTCATTATAACTCAATAATCTCTGTAAAACAATAGTTATATAATTCAATTAAATTTATTATGCTAAAAATTCAAATTATCAAATAATTGACCCCACTGAGAAAAAATTTTGAATCCACTCCCGGGTTCCTAAGATTGTATTCCCATTGAATTACTACTACATGTATTGCAATCTTCCTAATTCCAGAAGGCCCATTTCCAAGCCAAAAGTTCAGAAATATGACTCCCGCCTACAACCACTGTACTTCCATTAAATTCCACAAAGCCCATCCGAGAGCTCCTAGAGATGTCAAGACAAATATAAAAAAAAAAAATGAAAACGAAAGAACAATGTGTGCAAGGGCAAGTGTCCTCCAAGAAACTGTCTAAAGCATTGATATAAATATTGGCTAATTTGTATCGATATCGGAGCCCTAATACTGACAATTTCTAATACTATTACAATATAGCGAAACATTTGCGATATATTGACTAATGTATCGGCCTTGTCAACTTATGACATATCCAAAATCAACATATATTATTCGATACATCTGATATTAATATGGTCATAATCGATACCGATATTGATATTTTCATCCATGGGTAGGAACATGTCCTCAAGGAAGCTACCACTTTATGGTGAGTGTAAGGATAAAAAAGTTCAACGCGATGTTAGCAAAGCATTCTTGCTCTGCCTTCATACAATTAGCTGGCAACAAATTCCCATTAAATTACAAGTGTTTTTGTTGAGCCAAAGCGACTGAGACCCTCTAGACAACTCATGGAGGCTGTGTGCAGATTATAAAGAGCTCAGCTGAACAAGCATATATTGAAGGGTAAATGTCGTATCCTACAAAGAATTATTCGATGAATTCCACGGTGTGTGTGTGTGTGTGCATGTGTGCATGCGCATGTGTGCGTGTGTGTTTCTATATATTTACATATATGTATAAATTCTATATGTTAGGACTTGAGTGAGATAATTACTTATCACAAAAGTTTTTTTTTTTATTTCCTTTCTTGGCTTAAGTAAGAACAACGGCAAGGGCTTAGTCATTAGGCTAGTGATTTGCTTATATATTTATATATATGTATGAATTCTATATGTTAGGACTTGAGTGAGCTCATTACTTATCACAAAAGTTTTTTTTGTTTTTTTTTGTTTGGGCTTAAGTAAGAACAACAGCAAGGGCTTAGTCATTAGGCTAGTGATTTGCTTGTGGCATTGCAAGTGCAACCAAAGCTCAACTAAACCAGAAGTAAGCAAAAATTATGTGTTGCACAAGGCTGTGGTACATGACATGACATGACAAGAGCGGCTGCTTCAGGGCCCACATCAGCTACCTCTATGGTTCCATGCTGCTCTGGAAGAATGGGTCAAGCACTGACAAGTACATAAGAGAGATGAGTGGGGGATATTATGAGACGGCTTAAACCACTATTGCAAATTTTGGCATCGAGGCCCTACGATATAGATATTTTCCTATACAGTGATAATATTGTGATATATCGTTTGATATAAACCTATTAGTTCACAATTTTCGAAAAAAAATTTCTTATCTATCAAATACTAATACATATTATCTGGTATATCTGATACTGATATAGCCATAATGACTATTGAAACCAATATGTTAGACCATGGTGACACCCCATCTCATATCAGGAACGTGAAGTGTATGAGTTTTATTCGTAAGTACCCTAATCACCTTATTATCAATAACAAGATGTCTTCCTTCTTCTCAGAGTCCAAGTGAGCAAAATGGCCCTAAAGGGGTTTATATGCAGGGCTAGCAGTTTTCTCAGGGCTCTACATTTGCTCGATAATACACTTGCATTTTTGGCTTGAACTCTAAAGGAGACCCTGGATGAGTGTAGAAGGAACAGTACTTCAACGCTGGACAAAAGGATGAAAAGAAGAAAAGGGGGAGGAAAATAGATGTTAAATACACCAGTGGGAAAAGAATAATCATACCAATATTCTCAATTCATCAATAACTTATTGACAAAGAAACTTAGGCGCACTCATATAGGCACCAGAATTTAAACTAAGAAACAAGATCCGGAATCATACATACTAAACTATCTATATCCAAAAATTCTATCTTACCAGACATAAAATATATAAGGTTACAATAATGATCATGAAAGTTAAAATAAAATATCAAAGATATTTTAATCTTGAGCTTCTAGATAAAATTTGACATTCGCCTCCAATTTTATGATTATTTTTGGCCCCCTTGTATATCAAAATGGGAAACTGGTCCTTTGGTGCTACAAAGGTGGACCATCCAGCTCAAGACAAGCCAAGCTTCCTCAACTAAACTGAGAAAAAATCTCTAATCGGATCGAAATACCAAGCTTGTTGGTTGAATTATGAGGAGATAAAATAACAATCTCCACAATCACTTAAAAAAAAAAAAACCAATAATAATGAGCAACTCAAGATAGTGCACAAGTGTCTAACATGCACCATTAATATAAATATTAGTCAATATGATACAAATTATCGGCTGATACATATTGGTATTGGGACCCTCAATACCAATATTTTTCGATAAGGAAACAATATTACTATATGTTTTTGTATTTGTCGATACAGTTGACATATCAAATGATATTTGGCTGATATAACCGATATATTGGTTGATATGATCCTATCAGTTTATGATTTTTTAAAAATATTTTTTCAATATATATGATACTGACATTTATTATTCGATGTGTCTAATACTGACACGATGACGACCAATACTAATATTTTCAACCGTGGCACATGCACATTAGCCGCAAGTAGCAGCATCAACTCATGTACCAGCACCAATCGTGCACGCACTAGGCAAAAGGAATCACCAACACCAAGAGTCACTAGAATTCGCTCAGGTGTGTTCTTACTGCCTCAAATGTGCAGATATGCCTACTATGCGCCTGTAAGGTGCCACTCCCACTATTTGCTAAAGAACTCCTTTACTCAAATGTGTTTCGAGCGACCCTCCTACGATTCTCCATGCAGCCGCTAATAAATCAAAAAATATGCACGTACAATCGGCATGAGATTTATAAGTAAGTGACCCATCCCAATATTCTATCCATTTTATAATCCTATGATGTAATGGTTACACATCTAAAGAACGTCGAGGCTGTATTGAATTTTCCCAAACTCAGTATTATCAAACAGCTCATCAAATTTTATGGATTAACAAGACACTATAGAGGATATGGCGGGCTAAATAAGCATTTGAAAGCTACCTATAAAAGAAAGATGATTTCACTTCCTTTGAGCCATCTGAAACAAGCACTGGCCGATTCTCGCGCTGTCTTCCTTCAAGTCTTCAAATCCCACACTAGAAAACCGAAATTCGGAAGCAAATAGTTTTATCAAAGATTTTACTCACATGAGACACCAAATTTTCTCAAAAACCTAATAGTGCGGTAAGGTAGAGAAAATGAAGACCGAATGCCAAGAAAGAAACATACTTCAAATCAAGAATGGTCGCAAAAGATTCCAGGTGATTAAAACTTCCTGGATTCAATTTAAGGAACAAAATAAAATAGAAATAGTCAGTTTCAAACTTGAATCCATCAAAAGCGAGAACAAACTGCTTAATCTAACAGGGATTTTACTTTTAAGACAAAAAATGATAATAAAAATATGCAGGACAAGATGAAACAGTTTGATCAATCAAACATGTCTGTATGCAGAAGAAAATCGGTAAGAATTTGGCATTACAAAAACATGATTTACCTCAAATATGGACATTTAGCGAAGATTGAGAACAGCTGTTGCAGGGTTTTCGCACCAAGCGAAGGCCGGCATGCGATCACGAAGTCCTCAAGTCTCTCCTCTCCGCCCCTCTCTGTCTCAAACCGCTCGCAGTGATTCTTTCGAATATTACGAATCGTTAAAACGGAAACCAGTCGGTTGACAGACACCGCCGGCGGTGGGTGGCTGGCCGGGGTTGACGGGTACGATGATTAATATTTCTCGTCGGCGGTAAATAATATTTTATTTAGAGTTAATTATTTTGTTTTTTTAATAATAATTGTCATTTTTTAATTAAATGTAAAATTACATGAAAATAAATATCTATTTTTTTGATAAATAATTATTCCTCCCAACTAAACAATGGGGTGTGAATATTTTTTTGAAATTTGGCTTGACCAATTTACTAAAATCAGAAATTAAAATCAAATTAATTAAATTGATTAACTGATTTATTTATACTGATTAATTGATTTTTAATGTCATTATATAGTTCAAAATTATAAAACACATAAATAATATTTTCATATATAAATTATAACTTTTAATAATAATTTAGCAATACAGTATAATTATAAATTTTATGTATTTAGAAATAGTATCAATATTTTTATATTTATATATACTTATATATCTATAATTATATATTTATACATACTTATATATCATTAATTTGAATATTCATAATAATAATAATAATAATAATAATAATAATAATAATAATAATAATAATCTGAAACCAAATCAAATGATTTAATTACCCTATTTTTAGATTTGATTTTTATCAATTTTGATGCGTCTTTGGATCCGAATTTGAATGAGTTCGGATGATCTTTTGTCGCGACTCGTATTCAAAACTCGAAATTATCCCTTGGATCACCACTAAACATGTAACAGGAGGTCGGTGTGTTTACGGAAAGTTATCCCACCGAAAATACTCCAACGCTGCTCAATAAAATAGTCTTGAAAAAGAATAAACCGAAATTGAGAAAGAGAGAGAATACGAGTCGTTTAGGATGAAGAGACGAGGATCCTTCTTGAATCTAGGAGGTGGGAAGAACGGGCCGTGAGAAGCGCGACTTGTTTGCCTAAGGGTTCTTTGGTGAATGTGTTTTGCGTAGTAAAGCGTTAGACGATTAAGGTAGTTTGATAAGCAGAAAGTAATTCACCAAAGACTTGTTTTTGCGTTTTAGAAAGCGTCCCTTCAATGGTGATTCGAATGCTTACTTATGAATGGCGTTTCAAAAAGTAATTCGTGCGCGTTAGCCGCCCGGACGGTTAATGCCAGTGTTGATTGTCCTGGGCCTTTCAGTTCTGGGCCCGTTCTCCAATTGTGCCGTAAAAAATGTTGACCGTCTTTCTTGAGCTCTTGTTGACTTTTTAGGATTAGCCCATTACTGATATACCCATCAAATTTTAATTTAATTTATTAGATTAATAGTTTTTTTTTTTTAAATTTATATGCCTTAGATGAAGAATAGTCAAAATAACAATCCCATCTTTGGCAAAAGCCATAATTTAAAAAGATAATAACTAAAAAAATCTTTTTAATTTTTATTTTTATTAAAAAATTAAATATTTAATAGATACTAATATTAAAAAATAAATATATAAAAAATATTATATTATCTTTTAATACCCACCATTAGATTTTATTCAATGATGGAGATTTAAAATATACCCAATAATCTCCTCTCAAAGATGTAAAGCCTCCAAATTCTATCATAACATTACAATACATAAGTCTTAGCACTTCCACCAAAAAAATAAAAATAAAATTTAAAATATAATTTTAATTTTATTAGACAAAATTAAAATTTTAATTTCATATTTCAGTTTATTAGAATAAAAATAAAGAGTTTAAGAAGAGTAAAGTAAAAAAATTATAATTTTAAGAATAAAAATTACCTGTAAAAATATTGTTTAAAAATTTCAAACTCAATATTTCAATAAAGAGTATTATTTTAAAAAAAATACTTATCTATAAATTATTATTTATAACTAAAATAAAATTTTATAAATTTTATTATATTAAAATTTATACATTAAAAAAATTACATTTTACATTAAGCCACTCATTTCTCCTATTTCTGTGTCAATTAAAAAATTAATCATACTGTTACGGATCTGGCCCGGAATTGGATGAAGACGATTTTTGCTACTCCGTCTTTTTAACTCAAGACCTGTACAATACAAAAGAAGATAAAATGGTCAAAAGGCTAATGGGGCTAGATCCCCAAAGGCTTCCCGACGTTCAAATCAGTCATAACCTTTTTTTTGAGAATAAAAAAAAAAAAACTTGATTTTATTTTTATTTCAGATAATAATTTAGAGAGAGAGTATTTTTTGGGGTTCCTTTTTTTCACCTCCCTTCTTGGAGGATTGCCTCTTCTTTATATAGGGCCTCCTTTCAGTTTTATAACTTCTCCGGTCGGTTTTATAACTTCTCCAGTTTCATCCTCCAGTCGGTTATGGTTCGTTTCTTTCGAACCGCAGAAGTTATCAGAAATTTTATTCATGGGTGGTTACGGGTAATGATACCCATCACATATATTAATTATTTTTTTCACAATTATAATTCTTTATATAATTTAAACAATAAAATTTAAATCCTATCAAATTTCAATTCTAACATAATTAAAATTAAACTTATATTTTTACATGTTTTATTTTCTTTTTTAAAATTTATTTACAAGGCTAATAATTAAAAAAAAAAACTCAAATTTTTATCAAACTTAAATCCGTAAGAATCAAGCACAAACTGCGCTAATTTTGCGTCTCACCAGTCACATTACTATAAACACCACATCAAGCATCACTATAAACACCGACCAGAGACTCATAATTCTCAAAAATCAATGTCCTTCTTCCCCCCCTCCGATATCAGCACCGCCATCGACCACCGTGACACCGCCATCCACCGCCATTTTTAATGTTTTGATGAGTTGAAATTCGATCAGGCATTCATGCATCTGGAAACACAACCGCAAGAGTCGAGCTCTCACTGACTATGCTGGAGATCAGCGGCTGGACAGACCTTGTGGTGGTGAAACCTCACGACGATGCAAGAGATGTTGTCGGCACTGCCCCGAGCAAAGGCCGTCTCTGTTAACTTCCGAGCTGCCGCCTCGGGTTCTTCCGCTGCATGGGCAATGGAAATGGCATCCTGGTAACAAGATTCACCCATCCATCACAAGAAAGCACAACTGAAGAAGCAGTCACCGCATGAACAGAAATATAAATATTGATATCGGTCGCATTCATTCGATATTAGACATTGGATGATACAGAGAAAGTATCAGTCGATATATTGCCGACACAACGATGACATATCACGATATTATCGAGGTATCAAGAAATATCAATATCATGGGGCTCGTATGAGTCATTTTACAAGGTAATGAAAACAAGGCGGAGATAAATATTACCTCGAATTTATTCTCATTTATTTCTTCCAACCAAACACGTGCATTTGTTTAATGTATTGAGTAATTTTTGTCGGTTGGATAACTCTTGGGAAGGTTGAAAACTAGACATTAATGACTAACACTAAATTTCGATAGATCACCTTAGAAAGATCGTGGAAATCAACACACGTAAAGATCAGATCGGCCACTCAAAAGCCTCGGGTTTGCACTCCCAAGGCCTCAAGCTTGGAGTCAAGGGATGCTGCGATGCCCAACTGCGGCTCCCGTCTCAACCATTGAACGAGGCGGTTCCGAGGAGTATAATTTGGGTCTTAACAATTCTCTAAATGTTTTTTTCACATTTAGACTTTACATTTAATGGACGTTTATACCTTTAAGGAAAAACAAAAAAAACCATGTTAGGGGTAAAATATCCGCCCTTAAATTTATATCCAATAGTGGATAGAGGGGCAGTAGGCACTCTGGTCCTTTTGGGCATCGCGCTGCCCCCATTGCTTGAGCTTGAGTCCTAACCCAACCCGATGCAAGTTACCTGGGGGAGGGACACGAATACTTGTTATATACTCGACATCACCTAAAAGAAAGTACACGAGCCCAATAACAAGAGTCCCGTTAAGGGAACACTCTTTAAACACCTTCGGATGACACCGTTGTGTCCCACCTATTCATAACACTAACAGACCCACACAAAATAGATTGATACATGAGTTTTACATTATTCGAGGATGCCCTTAGAATGTCCTTTGAACGGAGAGAGTGTCATGCGAATCAATGAGCCTTGGCTTAGATACATGGACACAAATATCGATCGATACGATAAATAAAGAACGATATGTATCAGTATTAGGGCCCCCGTATGCCAATAATTTTCAATACCACAATAATATTGCAATATATGACCCCGTCAATTGACAATTTTCAGAACTCTTTTTTTGTCCAATATTAACCTATATTGATATATATTGTCCGATATTTCGATAATAATGCGATGCAACCAATATCGATATTTTTATCCATACTCAACATCTCACCTCCTCCGCTGTAGTAATGACTCCGAGTTCAAGCCCTTTGAGAACCCATTAATAAAAGGAAGATCTCTCTGTCTCTCTCTCTTACATTAAAAGTGCAGAGCTTTACCTCATTAGGAATCACATCCCAGAGCCCATCACTTGCAAGCACGAGCAACTCGAGTTCTTCATTGATCTCTTGTTCCTAAACAGAAGAGAATGAAAGAAGTTCGTAAGAAACTTCCTTTGGCATTAACAAGGCTCGCATTGAAACTACCAAGGCAGATAAAACTCATAGCTTCTTTTCATTAATAAGCACAAGGCATACTTGGGAAACTACGTGTACTCTCAACAACAGAACTTCATAGATGAAAATCCCGGCTAATATTTGTCGGCATCAAACACTATCAATAACGATATATTACAATACCGCAATAATATAATGATATACTGTTGTAACTACGATACATCGTAATATATTGACTGACAGGTATTTTTCTGTTATTTTACGATTCTCCGAAATTTTTTATTTTCTGATACATCCGATACCAATACATATTATACAATATATTCGATATGGATACTGATACCGATATTTTCATCTAGGTATGTCCACAACTCACTCTCCAAGCTCAATGGCGGAATAAAATTCAGAAACCTTCCGACAGAATAATACAATTCATCATGCAACTATCAGAAACTCTTTTTTGCTGCCTATGGACTAAAATACCAGTATTGAGATCGATGGTGGTCATATTGGATAATACAGGTCAACATTGCCGGCACTTTTTTTTTCTTTGTAAGCACATAAAACATGAGTTGCATACAACAATTTGAGGTCATTTTTAATTTTATATTTATATATTTAAAGAGTTTTGGTCAAAATTTTCAAAATTAAGGTTGATCAATATCTTTCAGGCAACTGAAAAAAATAACCCAAAACTACAAATCTATAAATATTTCATATAACAAAGTAAGGGGCAAGAAGCCTTTTAAAACTAGTTCAAATAGTCCTAGCTAGATGACAGTGCCAATGAAGAGGACTTGCTGAACCAGGATACTAACTAACACTAATATAATTAATACAAAAACACATAGATTTAGATTTTTAGAAAATTTTTACACATTAAGAAATATGGATTCAATGAAGCATAATGAAAAGAATTTGGCAAATACATATTGGTTAATATGTTGGAATGTGTCATTGATAGGATGACATATCGAGATATTTTTCCAATATTAGAAAATATCAGTACTTGGATCTCACCAATCGATAAAGATCGGCCGATAATTTGATCCATGTTATTGCCCCCCTCCCCAACTAGTATCATTGGTACTTCAAAAGTAAAGTCCGGTGAATATGATAGTATCTAGTAGAATGTGTCGCCTCCAACTACATAGCAATCGGAAATAATAATCGGAGTGCACCCAAAATGGTCGTTTTCATCTGAATTAAAGGATAGGATAAATAGATAGGAAAATTATAGGATTTTGAGCTTAGCTTTTGAGAAAGATAATTGTTTAAGACACACTATGAAGGCAAATATGAACAAATAAGATGAGGAGAGAAGTGCTTGAGATGAACATTAACATGATATAGCCATCAAGGCTAGCTAGTGATTTAAATGATTTCATAGATTAATTACCTGAATCTCGGGTTCTGCGACAACGAACTGTTTCAACATGCGGTTACCAAATGCACGGGACATTGCTAATACACCTCCGACCCTCCAAGTGCCTGCAAAGAGAAAAATAGATTATTAAAGAACTAAAAAATCCAAATGTAACTCATTTGGATTACGAAATTGGAATTGGAATTTAAAAATGTAAGTCTGATTCCAATTTTATTGGAATTAGAATTCGGTAGAATTCAAATTCCATTACTTGGATTGTATAAGGAATTACAATTCTAAGAGAAAAAAATTAAATTGAAAATTGTTAATTTTTTAATCCATTTGTGAAAACAAAAAATAAATAAATAGCCTAATATAAATTCTAAATGTTTTTATATATAAAATTCAATATATAATTTTACAAAAATCTCATTTCTAATAAATATATATTATCTTAAGATATTTTTAGACAATATTCTTTATTAGAATATTTACTTTAAAGTTTTGAAATAAAGCTTTTATATATTTGTATTCAAAAATTAATTTAAAAATAAAACCACAGCAAGTCTACCTCTATCTAACTCAAGCAACCAAAAATATTTTTTTAATGAGTTTTTTCTTATTTGATTTTATCATATCTAATTGGCAGATAATTATTATCATCAAAATTATAATTCTTTATTCTACCTCTAAAAATTACAAAGAGCTATCTTACACAAACTTTCCATTTGAAAATGGAATATAAAATTAGAGTTTCAATTCCACCCGACACCAAATAATAGAATTGAAAATATACATGAAATTCTAATTCTAATTTCAAATTCCAAGCTCAAGCCAATGGGGCCTTACAAAATTCTACTGCACAACAACCAAAAAAAAAAAAAATCTCTAAAACAGATCCAAGAAAGAAGCTAGGTAGGTCAATCGCAGAATTTTAGGAGACAAGACGACGGAAGAAGTAGTCGTAATCAAATCTACGTCAGCACGACCACATTAAGATTTGTCATCACTGGAAAGATGTGTGCTAAGAAGATATGGAAGAAGCATGGCAGATTCAAGAAACAAGCATTCTCAAATCAATGAGGTAGAAAAGGACTGCTCATATTTCTGTCTAAAAAGAATCAAAATCAAATCAATCTCAAAAGGAAAAACCATCCCAGAGTGAGGTGGGAACTGTAAGGGGCCGTGTGGCACCAACAATCGGACCGTAGGATTTGGAATTGGATTTAGAATTTCAGGCCTAATTTCATTTCTATTATTTGGTGTTAGGCAAAATTGAAATTCTAATTTTATGTTCAAATTCCTGGAATTAAAAAACAATGTAAGATAATTTTTTATAATTTTTAAGAACAAAGTAAAGAATTATAATTATGAGAATTATTTGTCACTTAGATATGATAAAATCAAATAAAAAAAAAACATATTCAACGAAATATTTTTTAGTTGTTTTAGTCGGGTAAAGGTAGATTGATTATAATTTTATTTTTAATTTATTTTTTAAAAAATATATAAAAGTATTATTTAAAAGCTAATATTTTAATAAATAATACTGTCTAAAATTATCTTAAAATAACATTTACCTATACCCAAATCCCTACATGAGATGTTTTTAAAAAACTATATTATATCAAATTTCATATGATAAAAAAAAGTTAGAATTCATATTGGACTACTTATTTATTTATAATTTTATGTATGGATTAAAAAATTATCCATATCTTAGTTTTATTTTTCCTCTCAAAACTTTTATTCCTTACATAATCCAAATAATAGAATTAGAATCTTATCCAAGTCTAATAACAGAATTGAAATTAGACTTATATTTCTAAATTTTAATTCTAATTCCACAACCCAATATGTACTCTAGATGGAAACAGAAATGAGCACCAAAAGTGGAATAATGTGTTGATACAATTTAACAGAAGAAGAAATTTGAAAGGGAGAAGGTCATTGAAACTGGGTATTAACTTTAATATTTGAATAGCAGATTCTTGAGCTCTTTTCCTACTAAAGAAAGCTCTAGTGAATGGCTAAGAGGAAGTGCTTCTGGTATTTCTATTTTGACATGGCCTTAATCTTCTGGTGAAGTGGCCAGTAATGTGAGTCTCTCCCAACCCTTTTTTCAACCAGTGTTGTGCATTCATTAAAGTCAATACCATTGACAGAAATATCAGCCAATTCGATACATATCGGCCAATATAGGGGCTTTGCAAGAGCTATATGCATTTATCAACATAGAAAGATGCCATATTAATAAACAATTAACATAATCTTCCACAAATCAATCAATAGAAAATTTTATTAACAAACTTAATATATTACCTCAACTGAAACAACTCCAATTGGAAATACTCTAGCTGAACTTCACCAACAATCCAGTCAAAGAAACACAAGAGTAAATGCACGCACAACATGATTAACATGATTCGTAAAAGAGCCATGCAGAAGCCGACGTACAATCCCTCAAGTTTTAATCAACCAATCAACTATTGTATTTCATATCAAAAATATGATCTTTCAAGTTCTTTTAGCATGAAATCTGATTTGGAATTATAAGAATCTTTCAAGACACAAAACACCGAACTATCCGCACTCAAAACAAGAATCCTGCAGGCAAACCTTAGAAATAGTCCCATCAATATCCTAAGAATCAGTGTAAAACATGCTTCTCTGTTGCAATTTTTAATTCAGTTATCCTAAACTATGCCATTTTATGCAGATACAGAATTCTAACTAAGGATTTATCTTACCTGCCCACATGACATAACCTCCCGCATTTTCGATTCTCTTGCGCTCATCAATTCTGTTAGGCTTATGATCCTCAGAGAGTGGAATTGCTGTTCAGGAAAAAAAAGCGACGCCATTTCCAGGATGCAGGATTAATAAAGGGGTCACATAATGATTAAGGCGTCAATCAGCAGCAGCGATGCATGATATGAAACCACAAATGTCTTGGAGAAAAACGTTGAGTTTTTAAATCTCAAAAATAAACATGGATGAGCATTAAGTATAGTTACAACCAACATAACCTTTTTCATCAGCAAAGGTGATAATGAAAATAACATTGAAATAACAAGAACAAGATGTGCAAACAATATGCATGTGCATCAAATTATATATATATATATATAAAGAACAACATTGATCTGATAAATGTTAATCTACAAACAAAAAAATATGTCACAAACAAATTCATAATAGTTGCGTAGAATGCTAAATCACAAGACAAAAATCAATACAAAAATATTTAAATACTAGCTGCAATAGGAAAGAAAATAGGAATGATGGCTTGGGATGAACTTGTATTTCATGAAATCAGATATTATTGGTTTACGTGCATATATTATAAAAACAACATCTAACATAGTCATGGACAAAGTTGCTAAGTGTGTTTCGCGGGTGACTTGGGAGTTTCTCAGAGCTGATGAAGGTTTTCTAAATTTCATTTTTATTTTTTCTAAATGCAATTTATTGGGTACCAAAATTACTGGGTGGGGTCCATGAGAGGGCCCAACAATTTGAAGTGTTCAAGAGGATAGTCAAAAATAAATGAGCTCTAAACTATCTCAACAAAGAAACAAGGCAAGACATTTTCACGAACCCTTCATTTGTACCCAAAGGATGCCGTTTAACATTGTATAAATTACTTGGCCTTGAAGATTTTTGTGAGAATGCCATGAGCTATATCCTATGATACCACACTTGCACAACTGATTATCTTTCAAATTTCCAATTCTTTGTCTTTGGACAACTTTTTCTGAAAGTATCATGGAATCCGGATTTTGCAATTTTCTCTTCCCTGCTAACATTATTTCCTTCTCTCATCTAATAAGAATAATTAAATCGAATGCTTATATGTTTTTCACCATAAAGGGATAAGAAATTTGCCTTTTCCTGCCTTGGATATTACTGCCCGTGAATCTCCAACATTAGCAACATAAAGATGGTTACCAACAAGCACAGCAGTTGAAGCTGTAGACCCATCATCCCGATAAGTATCTTTTTCAGCATCTAAGAAATCCATGTCAGTTTGCTTATACGTTTCACCTGGAGGATCACCAAATCATCAGATTGTATAACAAATAATATTTAAGTATTTGTGCAGGCTGCACCTGAGACACATCACTTGAATAGGGAATCACATACCATATAGTGAAAATTTATCTGTTTCAGCAGCTAATATCAATCATTTTGCAAGAGTGAAACACAACAAGTCAATGCTAAAACAAGTGCCATTATAAGTTAATATGGTAGGAGTTTGAACTTACTTATGGCCAATTTCGTATCTGTCATAAATTTTGGATGGTTCATAAGATTTTCAAAGAGATGCTCCTTCAAATACTCAGCAGCACGGGGACCACCATGACCTGTGAGAAGGCATTATATATGAACACCATCATGTCATGCCACAATGGGTTGGGGGGAGGGATGGAAAGACAAGTCCAAAAGATCTCAAATCTCGGGGTGTTTTTAAATTTCAAGAGATTCATTAAGGAGTTTCTAATAGGAGTTAAGACTTTAATCATTGAATGCACCACTCACTGAGAAATATTGACTCAGTGAAAAAAATACCTCATATCACCAACTGAACTTCAATAATTAAGCAATATTAAAACATTATAAGGATCCTTTAAATATCAGAAGTGCATGCACACACAAATTCATTACAACTATGACACACACTGATTTTACGATTTTATCTGTTTTTGAGAAAGATGCTAATATCACAAAACATGAAGACAAGACAACAAACCAAGATTAACTACATTGCCCCAGGATACATTACGATTAAACACCACTGATCCCATAAGTAAGCTGGATTCCGAGAGCCAGACAACATAACCTGAATATTCATAATAACAGACTTAAACTAACTTGATGGCCATGCACATATCCCTGCGCTCTTGAAGCATCCTCTGAGTTCTTGTAAATCCATTCAGCATCTATCTGCATATGGAATATCTTAAAACACTCAACAATATCTTGAAAAGTATGAAGCAACACAGCTCCGACCTCAAAGTTAGCATCTGCTGCCTCCATTAGCATTACTCTGCCCACAAAGCTTTTCAATCAAGGTATTCCTCCCATTAAACATTCCTAATCAAAGGAAGAACTTTTCCTTCAAACTTTACAGAAATTTACAATTACTTTTGAAATTGGCAACCAATTACCCAACTCAAACATGTAGCCACTCCTAGGCAAACCCATGAGCCACATGCCATCCTCAGGAAATCCCAGCAGTAACAGCTATCCAACCAATTTGAAAAGACCACAATGTGTGCTTCATCATTCGCACCCCTTCTACAACAAAAAACCACTAGAAAACCTAAAGGTGTACATACCTGAAGGATACTTGAATACTGACATAGGCAAGGCTGCATTTTCTCACATTCTTTTCTAGGATTCCATAACACGATGGTTAATTGTTATTTATTGAGATCCCTTCAAGCTGGCTTTGAGCAACTATACCAACCAAAGCAAAAGGAGTAATCTTCCCAGTGGCTCCTCATATAAAGCTCATAAATGGCTCATGACTTTGCTAATCCCTTTTAAATTTAGACTTGTGCCCAGATGTAAGTGTAGAACCTTGTTCCCAATTTGCATCAACAACCCCTGCACAAAGTCACCACCCAACTCTTCATAAGCCCTTCCCCAACTCCACGGTTACCACAATTAATTTCTCCTCTTTTTGTATCCGGCATCAGATTATCAAACAAATGTTTTGTAGCTATCATTCACTTTCCAATGATTCCCCTCAGAAAACCCCTATCTTGTTTTATCAGAATACAATTTGCCTCTCCCCAATGCCCAGAAAACCTTCTCCTTGGCGAAGCTTTCGCCACTGAAGAAATTATACAAATATAACAAAATGACTCAAAAGCTCAAAGGATAAAGACACAATGAAGCTAAAACAAAGAGACAACTAATCAAAATATATAAAAAAACTAAACCTAATTAAGGAACAACTACAAAAGAAAGAGAGGACTAAGATTAAGATGGAATAGTGCGTGCCATAGTAAAAGTCTTAGCCTATTTGCTAGCTAGTAGTATAGTAGTCGAGAATTCAACCCCATCTCTTAATGCTAGTAAGACTTGTAATATCAACTACATCATGTACTAGGCTTCGTGCCAATAATGGAAGATTACACTCCTGTTCAAGTACTACAACAGACTCAAATCAAGAAAGAAGAAACACAAGCTAGAAAGGTAATATTAGTTCTGCTTCTAAAATAAGGCTATTAGTAGAAAGAAATGGCCTGTTCTAAAACTATAGGTAAGACCAGACTCTGAAAATGTTGTTTGGAACTCGAAAAACAGAGAGATAATTTAATAGCTACCAAAGATGAAATGGATCCATCTGAACTAAAAAAGAGAATAGATTTGTCTTCCTACAGCTACTGAACCACAAAATGGAAAACAAAGAAAAAGGACATGCAATTCCTGAAGATACCAGAAATTTGCAAATTAGAAAGACAGCAAACTAGAGAAAGACAGCCACCAACAGAACAAAAGAATATGAAGCCAAGAAACCTAAAAGAGTTCAGAAATGAAAACTCGAAGAGAATCAAGACTGGATAAAGTAATTCAACAGAGAACCACATCAAGCAAATTGAATCGCCAAAATCCTTGAGTCATGGGGAGCCAAACCTAAAATAAGTTGTCTTTAAGCACCTTTACAGAAACACAGAAAAAACATCCTAGATCTGAAAAGTGAACTATGAAAACTTAACAAATCAGCAGATTCCAATACAAGATTTTCCTCCTGAAGTAGTGGGAAGAATTTGGAAAACAATAATCATTGCTTCATGAATATGAAGTAAAACAGCACCAACTGAACTGCACAGACCAAGCCAAGAACACATTGACAACATCAATATTTGCAATTCTATTATTCGCCTGTTTGAACATAAGGTTGAAATATATATATATATATATGCACTTGCAAATGCAAAAGCAAACATGCAAAGGCACATGCACATGAACACGTGTGTGTGCAGGTACACATACAAAACGACCCTTAATCCTACATTGGTGAGATCAAATTTATTGCTTAGGTGCCTTACCCAATGAACAAGTCACTGAGACATGAAGATGACTTTGTTGCAATCAACTGTGCACTTAGATTAAGCATGCTGACACTTAATTGTGTTCGTTCCTAATAAAGGTCAAACATGAGAAAAGAAAAGAAAGTCCAACCATCAAATATTCCAAACATGCTGACGGTTTGCCCATCAATTTTCGAAATTTTGAGATCATAGAAATCCTCCATGCTAGCTCTCATCCCACGGAAACTAGAATATCCATAGCTGAGCTTTCCATCTTCACTGTCAGAAGAAAGAAAGGGAAAAGGTAAGTGCAGTTTAGATTGCATGTCAGAACTGATTCATCCAAGCATAAATCAACATGCATTTACGCTCACAAAGGTCAGATACTATAGGCAAATGCCTTTTAGTGGACAGAGGGAAATGATAAATGGATACAACAGAGAAAATACATGCTTGTGCACTTCCACAACCAGAGTACGTATGAGGTCGTGAAAGAAAGCATAAAGATTGTTAGTAGAAAAGGGTCCCCTTTCCATGTTTGCTCTAGTTGAAAGCAAAACATATATAACAGGTCATATTCCTTGTCATTCATATGACAATTCTAGCTTTTAGCTCCAGTTAATATCTTGAAGTGACAGTATGCAATTCCTGGAAAGATGATCCAACCACTTAACAAGAATGCAAGGAGTGCCCTGTGCATGGAGGAGGACCATTCTCCCATCTTTTACTTGCTAGCCTAAATCCTGGTTTGAGCTTCAATAGACCACCAAATCTTGGTTCCATAGATGTTTATGTTAAGAATGACCTTTACAATATATATTTTGATCTAGTTTTCAAAGCCTTAGCCTATAAGAACTAGATTTTTAGAGCATATTTGATTGATGTGTAGTATCATACATACAGAAGTACGAAGGTCAGAAAGATTTGAAGCACATACTTATAATGTAGATGCAAGAGTCACCAATCACTATTATCTATTAGAGTACAGATGATAGTTAAAAGTGAAATCATAGGAACTAAAATGAAACAAAAAATATAGAAAAAAAATTGCACAAACAAATGTCTGGCGGAAATAATGCAATTAAGATAACTTCCCCAACTTGAATATGCAAACTAAAGTCTAAAACTTACTCTGAAGGGATCCTATTTTACCTTTAAAATCTTCTATTGACCTTGAAGAATTCATAGCGCTATCTATTAACATAAGTCTAACATATCTTGCCTGTTAATGGATAGATATCAATGGGCCAGTGATATGATGTGGTCGCAATTACTAATGGGTTGTTGTTGTCTAGAATGGATTTTTTTGGTGAAAGAATTTTTGGGCCTATAAAAAATAGAATTACTGCTTGAAAAGTAATTAGCCCGGACGCACAGAAGGGATAAAAAACTCCCCAGAAAAATGTAGAGGATAATCCAATAACATGGAGTTGGATCTCCTCCCGCCTAGTGTGCTGCTCAACTGACGCAGGGGCTGTAAGACAGTGAACTTCCTTCCGTTAACTCAATATTTCTACGCAGTCTAGCATATCATTGATGAAAATATCAGCTGATATGTAATGATATCAGGTACTTCAATACCAATATTTTCTAATACTAAGATAATATTGCAATGTACTATCATATTCACGATATATCGAGACATATCAATCGATATTCAAAATATTGACCGATTTACCAAATATTTGGTCGACATTATCGGTCGATACTATCTAGCCAACTTAAGGTTATTAAAAATTTTTTTCTCCAAATATATTTAATGCATATACATATTGTCTGATATGTTAGATATTGATATAGACATGACCAATACCGATACTTATATAGATAGTCTCATAATTTTGTCATTCAAGAAATCCCATACACCACAGAAGTGGTTAGTGAAAGTTATGGGAGCAGGATAAAACAATGATTGAGATGTTGATTTCTGGATATTGGATACTTTTGTTCACAGTAAAAAAGACTAGGATGCTTGTCTTGTGACTGATGAGTGTTTGGGTGATCGGATGAAACTGGGACAGTCACGTAACATGTCAATTAGATGTTATTGTGCTTCAACTAATAAGGAACTTTCTCAAAAACAAAACAAAAAACTAAACAGAAATTGCCAGCATTCATTTATAAAGGGTCAGGGAGAGAGAAATAACTACTAGAGAGATTTCCAACGTGCTCTATAATCTTAAAAGAAAGTGTTGTCCATGTACCTCGAACATTTTCTCACAATCAGAGGAATTTTTTCTCTAAAACATGCCACTTTCCCATTGGATGGTGCAAGCTATATCGATATGTTGTATTTGTTTTAAATGTAATAGATTTCTTTCTGGAGACTGAATCCATCTTTAAGTATGAAATACTACAAAACAATAAAGTCTAGTACCTCAAGTATGAAATAATACAATTGAAATAATGTCAAGTTGTTGCAAGTTTTCTGCGGTCTGATTTTGACAGAAAAGTCAGAATGAAGTTGTTGGACATTACTGCACTTCAGTGATATATTTGTTTCTGGAGATATATGCCTTCTGGTGAAACTTTATCTTATCTTGTCACATTTAAACCTAAAGAATTAATCAGTCGACAACTGTTTGAATAAATTTCATCAAGTCCACAACAGGAAGAAACTATGTGAAAAAAAAAAAAAACACCCACCATAAACCCCTAGCAGAGGCAGAGGTAACCAAAAGAGAGAAAAATATATTGGTGCAAAATGCTACTTCAGAAGTGAATATCTTGCCAGTCTCTTCCAACAATCCAGTAATGTGACACAGGACACGCAGCAAAAGGGTGAACCCAAAGGATAAAAACCTGTGTTATTTGCAAAACCACAATTGATCCCCTTAGGACTTAAACCATAGCTTAAAATCAAACAATAGGCACCTTTTTTTTTTTGGGGGGGGGGATGATTGGTTATGAGAACAATCAAGAAATAACCTTACTCAGAAAACAACAAGTACAGTCATATGTATTTGCATGCCAGCAATGTAAACCCAATAAAGTAAGTACGAGCTATAACTATTTTCTACGATTTCTCGATCTGTAGAAGTTATAGCTCCTCAAAAATCGCACAATGTGAACATATCTACGAAAGATGTTCACCTTTTGCATCCTCCACTGGAATAGCCACCTTCATCCTCCTTCTCTGACAAGAGATCAACTATGGGAACCCGGTTCTCTGTGGCACCCGTATCAACCATCATTTTCACACTTGTCCTGAACTTTCTAAGTCCACGATTCCAGGGATAAGTCAACCACAGTTTATCATGCAAAACTTGCTTAATATTACTTGACTGTACTCTACTCTTGGTCAGGTCTCCAATATAACCAGCAGGAATTATGGCATTCCTTAGCCAACTGACGCATACCATTTAAGTCTACCAGACTAGACTCAATTGCCAACTACTACCGCAACAGCTGCATGACAACATTATCAGATACAAAGACTGTAATATGAGGCAGAACTCTCAAGTTTCCAAGAAACAAACAGCAATCGACCAAAAAAGAGAGAGAGAGAGAGAGAACAAAGGATTTAGGTGGTCTGTAAATAGAATCTATGCAAAAGAGCATACAAGCATTTAGGTGATTCTGTCAATAGACTCAACACAATTCACAGGCAATTCATTATGTACAAAAAAATCATTGTTCACATGCTAGTTCAATGCACAAAATCTTTCAAGTATACTGCAGCACAACAAATCCTCTTTAAGATCAAAAGATATATATATATATATATATAGAGAGAGAGAGAGAGAGAGAGAGAGAGAGAGATTACTCACATCCGCAGTTCAAGAAAAGGGCCCCTCAACATTATTCAAGACATTCAAAATGGTAATCCATGAACATCCCCATTAGTCAAAGTGATTTAATTTTGAGTAGAATTAAAATCTTAGTTTGAGTTTCGATCCTTCCTCGTTAACTTATGAACCCAGGAGGAAATAAAGGCAGCCGCCTAAAGTACAAGTGCTTGCTCCACCAATTTGGTAGCTCGTAATTCGAATCTTCCTTTTACCTTTCTTTGAATGCTTCAAATATATCAAAACTAAGAGAACCTAACCGTTACTCAAAAAATTTTAAAAATGTAGTAATTAAACTGCTATAAATTTCCAGTCCAAACGCTAAATTACGGAACAAATGAAACCTTTCCAACACGAAACGAAAAAAAGATAAAGCAAAACAATCCACCGATTAATAAGCAGACAAAAAAATGGAATTCTTAAAAACTTACAGTCAGAGAACTTGATTGTTCGGACCACAAAAGGCCATCTTGAAAAGACAAATCAGATCTAAGTATCAGAATAAAACAGCTGAATTATGTTAAAAATTTAAATCTTCATTACAAAACACAGATCTGTTGTTCAAATTGTCGAGTTCTTCTGAGCTACTATTCCAGACGGTCAATTACAATCATTGAATTGTTAAACAGATTCAAAACAAGCTAACGACATGATCCAATCCTCCAAGCTACTGATCCCTCTCTCTCTCTCTCTCTCTATTTACGTGTTGAGTATAAATATTTAACGGGATGAAGGTGCTTGGAATCAGCTGGAATTTCAAAGAGAAACAGAGAGAAAGGTGACCTTTTGCTTTTCTCTCTCGCGCTAGAAATTGACCCAGAATCTAGAACCCTACGAGAAACAACAAGTAGCCAGAAATTACGTGAATGTCGCAGAATTTGGAAAGCGACGACTGGCGATGTGCTGCGAGAGGAGAGAGAGAGAGGGAGGGAGGAGAGAGTGTGCGTGAGAGAGGGGCGCAAAAGAGAACTTGGCGAAGAAGAGCAGTGACAACGTGGCATGACTCATGCATCCACTTAGTGCTAAATCCAATGGTCACGGCTCTCCTTTGATTTTGAATGTCTGGCCAATCCATCATTGACTGTATTTGGCCGAAATTAGGGCTAAATGAAAGAAATTTACAAGCGATTTAAATTAAACCAATTTAAATTATAAAAATAAAAAATGCTATTCTGTAATGATAAGAAAAAATGTTTATACTGTATTTCAATGTCATTAAATCAACAATTACTTTTTAAAATTTGACTGATGGTACTTATAGTACTTTTTAATATAATCAAATTAAAATTATAAAATATTAAAATAGTTATACGGTAAAAAATAACCTAAAAAACTATTATCATATTTTTAATTTTTACGGCTAATAAATTCAAGGCATTGATTATGATCCAATGGCACCAAGTGTGCCGTTGGCCATCGGTCCCAAATCACAAGTGCTAGTGATGCGTGCACGATCGGCGTTGGCCACAAAGGATGATGAAAAACGAGCAGAAAATAGGGAAGGGGCGTTTAGGTAGAGGAGAAATAGAGGGAAAGCGAATGACTGAGGTGGATAAAGAAGGGTCGAGGTGTAGCTGCCGAGATGTAGAGAGAGAAGCAGGAAAAAAAAAAAGAGAGACAGAGAAGTAGAGAGGGAAAGGGGCCGAGGACAGAAGGAGCAGAAGGAGAGAGGGAAAAGAAGGGAGAGAAAACAGAGAGAATAGGGAGAATTAAGATATGTGAGAGATAAATAATTCTTCTTCCCATTCCATTGGTATGCACAGTAATATATAGGGAAAGTCCAACCAAATAAAATAGAAAAAAATATATTTTAACAAAATATATATCCTAACAAAAAGGGAAAGGGAACAGTAATAGAAGGGGTACAAATAGCACATGGGGGAAAAACTAGAAAAATAAAAGGCTCATAATAGATAGTATGACGCCTAATATGCCACTTGCTTTTGATCCCAAATCACAAGTGATAATTTGACATCTATACGACTTGGTTCTTGTTGGATATGTTATAAGATGTATAGATTATCAGGAGTTGAACATCTCTAATTTTTAATATGTGATTTGGGGCACTGGATTATGATCCACTGGCACCCAGTGTGCCGTTGGCCGTTGATCCCAGATCACAAGTGATAGTATGATACCTAGTGTGCCACTGGCTCTTGATCCCAAATCAAAAGTGATAATTTGGCATCTATATGACTTGGTTATTGTTGGACATATTATAAAATATATAGATTATTAGGAGCTGAATATCTCTAAATTTTAACATGATATATCAAAGCTGATTTCTAATATGGTGTCAGATATCTTCAAATTCTAATATAAAATCAGGGAATTCAAGTTTAGATTTCCATATTCTTAAATTTTATTTCTTATTTCAAGAAGTGGTAAATCTATTATTCAATTTCTCATTCTTTTCGTGAGTCATAGTACTTAACAATTTTACTGATATTGCAGCTTCCTAAACTTTTTAATGTTCAAAATCAAAATGTTTGCTTCAGTTTACAGCTTCCATCTTCAGGAAGTCATGTAATTCATCACTATTATTTTCACTCTCTAATGTTTAACATCAGTTCCTTCATCATGGCTAACTGAATTTTTCAGGCCTGTCAAAAGTTTTTAGTTTTTCTAATGAAAATTGGATACCGATATACTATCATTCTATGGGATTCATTATACTCTGCGTTTTAAAATAGAATTTTTCAAAGAGATGAAATATCTCATTACAAGAGATGTAATATCTCAATCACAATTGGATTCTTGTATCAAGAAAATGTGGGCTTCAGCCCAAATTAACTGAGCCGGCCCACAAGCCGATCCAAGCCAGTGAGCCGAGCCGTGAAGTCGGCTTATTCATGCCGGATCTGAGCCGTTTCCGAGCCGCAAACTGGTTTCGTCCTCTTCGTCTTTCTTGATCGATTTGTAACTTTCAGGCGTTTAACTCAGTTAATTGCTGAAACATTAGTAGTCCATTAAGTGATGATAACTCTCCCATTAAGTCAATTAATCAATTTTGGCCGGTTTGAGTACAAAACACTCGATTGAGGCAAGTGATGGTTTCACCTATAAATTGAGCATTCTGGCTTTGTCCCTGGCACCCAACTCAAACATCACACCATCTAAAGGAGTGAAGGAGTGTCCAGAAGCACGGAACCCGTCCGAATCTAAAGTTCGAAAACAGAGTATCAAATGGCCGGAGGTATAAAACCCAATTCTATATTCCGCTTTAGTGGTTGTTTTAGCCACATTAATGTCTAACAGAAAAAAGATCAAAATCCAAATTATCATCCATTGCATATGAATTTTTTGGTTTTCCAAAATTTTCAATTCGATGATTTGTGAGTTGTAGGATTCAATGACTTGGCCACGAAGACCCGTTTTTTATCACAATCACACAATCATTGTTGATTGTTTTTTGAACTTCAAGTTTCTGTTTTCAAGTTTCTCCAACTTAAAGAAGTCTTTGTACTTCGATTTTCGATTCAAAAGCCATCATGCTGTTGCATGATTCAGACAATCAACACAAGCTCTCGCCTTGTATGTTCTTGCTCCAAACACACTACAATTCAGTTACATGTTATCTTCTGATTTTTGACAGATTCGTTCTTATTTCATCATTTTCCTTTACTGTCGATTCATCTTTGTTTTCATATTCAACATAATTTTTTTCTGTTGTTATTTAATTTTGTCATTTGATATTTTCTTTTCTTCGTGTTACAAGATCTCAAAAATATATTCTTTCTTCTAATTTTTCATCTTTGATCACTTGGTTTCATATTCAATCTCAATTCTTACATTTGATTTTCCTGTCTCCACATTCCATTATTTCATTGTCAAGATAGAAGTAAATCAATCTTTACTTTCCATCTTGAGGGGGATGTTAAAATATATCAACAACAAGCTGCTATACAATGCATCAATTTAGTTGCTTTGCTTCAGCAAAACAACATTATTCATCAGCTACATAGCAGCCTATTGCCACGAATTATACACCAACAAAAGCAAAAGGCAGAGTTCTGCCAATTTCTATTTGTTCAAGCATATTAGTTCAAGCTTTTGTACATCACATGCCTCAGCAATTCAGCAACAAAAACTTGCTGTCATTAGCAGAAATGCATACCCGGAAATCCGCAAATGCATCAGTTCAGCATTTGCATTACAGCTACCCAGCATGATAGCCATGGGTGATAATAAATCAGCAGCCTGTTCATGCATCACAGCACAAATGCAACAGCAACAGAAGCTGATGTGCTTATTATGTTCTTCATTCATCCGTTTCTCCTTAGACGCTGTCCGTATACTGATGTATTGCTATAGAAGGCTTATATTTTGCTCTCCACTTGTATTATGCTTTATTTCTGATGCTGCATACTCATGCATACTTATATTTAAAGATTTAGAACACCTTTTAAGTTCTAATAAGTTATCAAAGTCGATTATAAAGGATTTTTTTAATCAATTGTAAAGGACTCAAGTATTTTCAAATATTAATCCTTGATCGGGGGTATCATCAACAGAGAATCAAGGATGAGGATGTGGCAAATACAGCTTTCTGAATGATATACGATCATTATAAATTTTTAGTGATATCTTTTAGATTAATTAACATCCATATAATATTTATAGATTTGATGAAACAGATATTCCGACCCTACCTCGATAAGTTCGTTGTAGTTTTTATCAATGAAATATTATTCTATTCGAAGAGCTATGAAAAGCATGAGATTCAATTAATGATTGTCATACAAATATTTAGGCAGAGGAGATTATATACAATGATGAATGAGTGTAAATTTTGTCTCAATAAAATAGATTTTCTAAGCTATGAAATTTCAAAAGGATGCATTTTTGATGATCCAAAAAGTATTAAGACAGTGACAAATTGGAGTTGGATAGACATCAATGACGAAAGTACGAAATTTTCTTACATTGGTCGATTATTATTGAAGATTTGTGAAAAATATTAAAATAATCGTAACACTACTAACTTGTCTGATGCAGAAGAAACAGAAACTTCATTAAAATGAGAATTACAAAATAAGTTTTTAGAAGTTGAAGGGTTATCTAATGACTGCCTCAATCTTAGCAATTCCAGAAGGATTCAGTGGATATATGGATTGCTGTGATGCGTCCAAGGATGGGTTAGATTGTGTGCTAATGTAGTCTAGGAAGCTAATTGTTTATAAATCAAGGAAGCTAAAGACTTATGAAAATAATTACCCCACCTACGATTTAGAGCAAGTGATGATTATTTTTGCATTGAAAAACTTTTAGACACTATTTATATAGAAATAGATTCTTAGGGTAATTGGATCATAAAAATTCGAAATACTTATTCTTCCAAAAGTTACAGAATAAGAGTCAAAGGAGATAGATAAATCTATTAAAAGATTATGATTGTAAAATTTAATATCAATCGAAGAATACTAACGTAAGAGCAGATACTTTGATTCACAAGACAAAGAATTTGATGGCACATTTAAATATTGAAGAAATAGAGATACTAGATAACAACGAGGATTGTGAAATCAAGAGAAAATCTCAAGATGCATGTTACGTCCTAAAACCCAAAAGTGAATTTATTTTATTTTTTATATTAATCTAGTTATTAACTTAAACAAGTTTAAATCTTAATACTCAAAGTCCACCAACAAAATAAAACCTTGAATAAACATTGAATATGGACATACAAATTGAACGTTGACAACCGATCCAAAATAAAATAATTAATTTAATCACAAAGTTTGAAATGTCATACCCAAATATGATTTCAAAAACCAACCGCACATGACCTTTTACTTAAGGAGAGACGTTTCATACTAAAATCAGAGTAAGTAAAATCATATCTTAGACATACTATTTGAAGATATTGAAATTAACTAAATCACTAATAAAATATCGTCATAAACTAATTATTACAGTACCATTAAATTGTCGCAAAATAAACACCATAAATATATTATTCTAAAACAAAATATATCATCCGAAATTCTAAATCCTAGTTCTAATCCTTAACAACCTTTTCCTTTAACTTCAGTCACTTGCAAGTATGCTCAAAACCTTCTAATTTGAAAATTTAGTGAAAATAAAAGTAAAAATGAGCTAATTGCTAAATAAAATATACAATTTTTATAATTAAATAAATACTTTACATCAAAATACTTTACATAATTAAATTAGATGTAATGATATATAAATTGTATAACATTTTATATACAATTTGAGGCTAATAATTAAAAAAAAATTTCTCTAAAGTGTGCATCATTAAAGTATATTCAAATCATGCAAATTTTGTGGACCAATGTTTAGTGGAACCTCACCAACAAATGAGCAACTATTAAAGCTCGAGTTATATATTTTTTCATATAATCAAAAGTCATATGCTACTATTCAAAATCCATAGGTAAGCCGTTATATATATAAGCCAATAGATAGGATCAAGCGCTATTTTTAATTCACGGATGGTATATTTAAATCCAAATTATCACTATAATATATTAAAATATATTATAATATATCAACGTCAATTATCTACAATGGTCTATATATAATTAAATAAAAAATTTTACTCGAATACGAATATAATTCTACATATTTTCTCATACTGGAAAAATATCATTAACTTTTAATTTATGTAGAGTTTTATTCCTTAATTCTACAAATACTTAATATACAATATATCATAATTCTTGTAAAAATTTCAATATATATAATTTTGAAACATGTAAAAGATATATTATGTACCGAAACCATTCATGATAGGATTTACAGAAAAATCAATATATTTAGTACAATTTCAATATTTCCTTTCACTTATAAAGTATGCAAGAGTTATTAAGTGTGAAATCAAGGTATGCAAAATATATATCTAAAGATTTAAGATATGCAGGAGTCTATATATAAAAATTAAGAACATATAAGAGCATTTAAGTATAATTTCAGAACACATATGAGCATTGTTGCAGAAAATTTACTTGAAAATTCAATATACATAAAATAAGAGTATAAATTCGATAAAAATTGTATGAAATGGGATGAGAGTGTATAGATGTGAGGTATAAATACCTTAGATATAAAATTATAATATGTATGAATATTTAAAATAATAAACACTCATAGAGATCAAAAAAGATAGCAATAAAAAAAAGATGGGTTTAGATACACTTACCTTATACTTTAATTACTAAAAGTCTCCTTAAATTTATTTGGATTGTCTTTCTCTAAACTTATCTTTCTTCTTCTCTCTCTAACTTCCCTCCAAAATCAAATGAAAATAACTAAAAATCGGCCGGATGGGTCTTTTATAGAAAATTAATGCACGTGTACCTGTCATGTGTGCATTAAGAACTAAGATAGAAATCATACGTCGTATGATCATCCATTAGGCATTGCATTTTGCCATGAACATACACGTGTGCCCCTCAAACACACATCGAGGTAACCAATCTATCTAAAATACGTATGAGCACCCAAAATATGTCCTTCAAACTCGATAGGATGCACATACAAAACATGAAGTCCAAATAACAGTATCAAAACATGTAAAAGCTTCAAAATGGCCAAAACATTTCAAAACATAAAATACAATGTATGTTAAATCTTGAGAACCAAAAATCGGTGATTCGTATACCCACTAATCAAAAGACTAAACTTCAAAGGTTAGTCCTTTAAGTATTTTTCTTACACAAAATGTAGGAACAAGGGCCTTTAGTTTTATATAGCATAAAATATTGCAGATGAAATATTATGTGACAAGATAAAAATACTTTAATAAATTTTCACACACAAAAAAAAAAAAAATTAATAATTTAATATTTTAATTAAATTCTCTACTTTTTATTTTTAGTGATATGTATGTCCTAAGTAAAAGGGGGGGAAAAAAAGCTTAATAAAGATCTACAATTTTATGTAATCACCATATAATCACATTTGGAGTCATATGCTAATAAACGAGCTACGTAAAAAATAGTTTTGAATACAAAATTTATGAAATAAATATTAACAGTTTAAATTAAACATGCATTCCTAATGCCTGTGCCGTAAGGTTTTGGAAATGTTTCATATCTAATAGAGTTGAAAAGACTCATTTTCAAGTTTTGGCCATTAATTTGTAAATGAATAATAATGATTTAACTATTTTAAAAAATTAAAAAAATATGTTATTTTTTATATTTATATTTAAAAATAAATAATTAAAATATAAAGAGTAGGTCTTTCTATTTTCTGAAAGATTGGATTGAGTCCCTCAAGCAAGTCGTTTAAGATAACCATGTATTCATATGGGTTAGGAGTCTGCTCGAGAAATAATCCAACACTGCCAAGTCTAGCTAACATTGGTCAAAGCTACGGGACAAATTTTGGTTTATTTTCAAATGAAAAACACCAACCTACCATGAAACTCTTGTCACATGATCAAAACTCTTGGACAAGAAAAGGTGCATGCACCCAACCAAGTGAAGCGGTGGAGCCTGTTCGTCTAGCTAGTCAACGCTATTGAGTTCGAGCTATTGATTGGTGGCAGTTTGTGATACAATATGATCTAATCTGTTATGAATCATATCAAGTATGGTCTCTTAGACAAAAAAAGGTGCACGCACCCAACCAGGTGAAGTGGTTGAGCCTGTTTGTCTAGCTAGTCAACGCTATCGAGTTTGAGCTATTGATTGGCGGTAGTCTGTGATACAACATGATCTAATTTGTTATAAATCATATCAAGTATGGTCTATAGTAAATAGTATTAAGTTGTGTATAGTATATGTCGATATCTTAAATCGTATCAGGTCTAGGGTTAGCTAGCTTGTGTGCCATAATGAACCACTACATGATTAAGATATGATTGGTACAATTCAAAATTTTTTTTATATAATTAATGGTCATATGATCTTTAAAATTTAACTGTCACTTGATCATTGTTGAGGGGGAGAGTCGGCCAGGGGAGGGGGAGATTGTTCCCCCCCAAATTATTTAAAAATAATTAAATTATAAATATACTTATCACGTATTTAAACAAAAACTCTATATATTCTCTTACAGTATAATAAGTAATATTAATGTGATACTTATTGATATATTTATATTATTTTTATTAATTTTTATCTATAATTTATACATTAATATTGTCATTTTTAGATCAATTATTAATTATAAAATATATATTTTTTTAAATTTCAATCGAAAAAAAATATAAAATTTTTTCAATACTCTCATACTAATTATATTAAATAAATACACTAATAGTATTTTTAAAATATTAAAATTATAATCTATCTTAGATTCCATTTTTGTTTTTTCTTTTAGTTTTGACTGCTCCCCTAGAAAATATTTTAATAGTGTATTAGTAGTTTTATAAAATTAAATTAATTAATAGTTAGAAACGAGCCTTTTGTAAAAAATATAAAAAATTATACAATGAAAAATTTAAGGGTATTGGACATTCAAAGAGACATGAAAAAAAATATGAGTGACAGTAATTATCCTTGATCCAAACTGAATTAATATTTTACAGCGGTACAGGATTCAAAGTTATTCAGTGCGATTAAGTTAAATCGGAAAAGATTAACGGAATATATAATTTAGTTGGATAACTCTTTTCTTATGGCAAAATACGACAAGTTTGAAAGGTGCATGCAAAAAATATTTATAGTCCAATTGTATAAAAATGTTCTGATATATTCTTAAAGGTGAAACTATTTATCTTTTTTTATAATTTAAATAAAAATTAATTTTAGAATCAATACAAGTAAAATTTAGCATTTCTTTAACTAATAATGTTTGATAATTACGTAATAATTTATTATGTAAAAAAATAAAAATTATTATTATATTTATTGTAATATTTTCTTTATAAGAGTGGTAATTTAACATATTATATTGATAAAACAAGTTGAGTTATAAGAAGATGAATATTGACTGCCCATTATAAAAAAAATTTGATATACCAGATGTTAAAAATCGCACATTCTTTTCATTTTATTTTAACCATTTTTTGTAATTAAAATATCCCAATGATCAAATTGATTATAAATATTGGTTGGAAGATGATTAAAATGACTAAATATTTTTTTTAAAAAAATATGTTATTTTACTACTAACAGGCTTACTAATATCCGTTTTTAAAAAATATATTTTATTTTACTACTAACAGGTTTACGAATATCCGTTACACTATTTAAAATCTATTATGAAGTCAATTATTATTATTTACTGATATTATTACATTATTTTAAAATGATTATAATTTTTATCAAATAATATCAATGATAAAAATAAATTATTATATAAATAATTTTAAATAAATATTAAAATTATTAAAAATAATATATTTACTAATATTATATATATATATATGAAAAAAATAATACTATTATTATATTTATCTATATTATGTACGACACGTTTACACACGGAGGATTGAAATAAATAAGTTGTGCTAACCTAACACAATCTATTTAACACCTAGAATAGTTATTGGATGTTGAAAAGGTAATAAATATAATATATTCTAATAAATTTACAGTACTAATTTGAGCGTTAGAAAGAATTCTAAGTAAAAATTTTTTAAAATTTTACTGATATTTTAATTTTTTTTTACTTTGTGTGATTTATATTTTATAATTTATAACTGATTTAGATAGAAATTAATAGTTATATAGGTCAAATGTGAACCTTAGAATGCATCAAAGATTGATTTATAACATTTGATCATATGTTTTTAAATTTATTATAATATATATATAATATTAAAAGATTTAGAATATAAAAACGTATTGAAGATAATTTTGAAATTTTTGGATGAACCTTTCAACCAAACATAGAATTAATATTAAAATAAAACGAAAAAAAAAAAATATATATATATATATATATATATAATATTTTTATATTAATAGAATTTCACTTTCCGTCTTTCTCCGTTATGACGCCAGAAGGCCACGTAATCCCCCACTTTTTCGTCCTTTTTCTTTCTTTGGCAGGCGGGCCCCGCATGTCCGGACGGCAGTATCTTCCTAAACGGAAGCCTAACACGAAGAAACGACGATCGTTGCTCCACGTGTTGAGATCTGAAATCCTGTCCGTCCACGTCTCCGGTGGGAAATTCAAATGCTGGTACACATCTCAAGCAACGGCCGCCGTATCAGAGACCACGTGGCGAAAATCTGTTCAAAGAGGTCACACAAGGAAAATGCTTCTCTTTCTCTTTCTTCGCTAATAATTAAATAGCGAAATTAACTTTTTTTTTTTTTAAAAAATGATTAAATATTTATTTTTAATTATTTGTTATAAATGTTATTTTAAATAGATAATTAGGTGTAAAGAGCTATTGCAATTGATTTATTTAAAATATATAATCATTTTTTAATCACGTGCTAGAAAATGCTTAATTGTTATATTAGTACTGTTGTTTTTAATAATTCATTTGAATTTGTAATTAATAAGACAAAAGATAATAGTATCTTAACTAAATTAATTAAGGCTGAAATCTAGGATTAGAGGATAATTAATACTTAATTTTTATAAATAAATAGTTTTATAAATAAATACTTAACTATTTTATAAATAAATATAGATAAATAAATCAACGGCTGACGTTGGACGGTATCCGACCCTGGCGATATAAATGCATGATTCACGTGTCGCTGCCGTAGCGTTCATGAGGAGTTTATTTTCCTGTACAATTTCCAACGATGAAGACGCTGAGTCAGGTATCGCTGCCGACCGATGAGTTTCGCAAGCCGGGAATGTCCGACGGCGATTTGTTCCATCTCGACGTCGGCAAGGCGAGGAATGCTCGCAGGAGAAGGCTCGAAATCCGGAATCTGAAGTCCTCTTGCCGATCAGAAGACACCGTCAACTCGGCGAGGAAGGGCCGGTCTGGCGACAATAAGAATGATCTCATGCTGACATCATCTTCGTCTTTGTCCTCGTCGTCTCCGGGATACTCGTCCGAGGAGTCAATAAAGAGTAGTGGTGAGGAGAAAGAAGTCGCGTGCGTGTCTCATGGTTTTGCGTCGATTATGGGACGGAGGAGAGGGATGGAAGACGCGGTTAGGATAAAGATAGGTTTCTCCGTCGTAGATTCGAGAAAGTTCGATTTTTTCGGTGTTTACGACGGTCACGGCGGAGCGCGGGTGGCGGAGGCGTGTGGAGAGCGAATGCATCGGATTTTGGAGAACGAAATGGACGGGGAAGCTTCGAAGATGGCTGAGGAGGGAGGCGGAGTTAATTGGGAGAAGTTAATGGCGAGGTGTTTTAAGAAAATGGACAGAGAAGTCGGCGGCGGAGACGGCAGTGAGGAGGATGTTGAGGAGATGACGGTGGGGTCTACGGCGGTGATGGCGGTGGTAGGAAAGGAGGAGGTTGTGGTTGCGAATTGTGGTGATTCTAGGGCCGTGATTTGCCGTGGTGGCGTTGCTGTTCCGTTATCCGTCGATCATAAGGTAACTATTTTCGTCGATTGTTGATTCAATCATGTGTGATGGTGATTCCGTTTAATTTTCCGCAACAGATTTGTCTCAATTTAGTTCTTTAGCTAAACCTAAGGTGATCTACGACGTGTTTCGATGAAGAAATTGTGATAAGCATTATTATAACTTAATTGGCTAACAAATGTTGTTGATCGAAAGCAATTTTTCGAAGATTTTGCAGAAACTCCTTTGTTCATGGTCTAGTAACTTCAAAATTAACATCTTCACTGAGGACTTTGGAGAAATCATGGTGGATTCTTCGCCCCTTAATTGAAAAATGACTTGACTATAAGATTGCGGGATAACTTGTGATTGTAAGTCAATTGATAGACCCGTATGGGTTAGCATAGTTTGTGGTGATGACTTATGATATCATCGTTGTGTTTGTGATTGTGAGTTTGATTTATATTTTTGCGTCTGAACTTGCAAGTCATGCATTCTGAGTTGGGATGAAACTCATGAAATGGTGGTGGGGATTCTTTGTTAGATAAAAATAAAAAGGACAATTGGGTAGTAAGTACTTGGATGGATCTGCAAAATAGAATTCAAGGTGTGAGAATGAGAATGACATGATATTTAATGATATCATATATGAAAATATCGATATTGATATTGGTTCTAATTATATTAGCATTAGACAATATTTATCGGTTTTGAAAACATGAGTATTACTTTTTTTTTTTTTTTATGTGAATAATAACTTGATAGAAGATATTGGCTAATATACTAATCAAATATTAGATTTATCGGCAAAATATCAGGTTTGTTTTTTATATATTAAATATTGATTAATATATTATAATATATTGTCGATATAACAACATATGGTATTATAGATATTGGTTTCAGAGGGCCGATACCGATACATGTCGGTTGATGTTTTCGGCAGTGGTTTATATATCATTCCTTTTGATAGAGTGAGTCAATAAGATAGTAAATACTTGGTCTTATTCCCCCATTTTCATGTCCTATGTTGATGAACAAGGTGCAGAGTATCAACCCCATCGAATACTCTTTAGTTGATTTGTTCTCTTCGTTTCAAGTTTTACCTTTTATTCCCATTCCTGCTATTCGCTCATGCCAAATGGGCTGTAAGTGAATATAATACATTCCGCAACAAATCATTTAGATCTTTACATCTGTAAGTAAATAAAATTTATATTACACAAGGCTCCATTCCCTGGTCTAAGGCATACCTTGACACTAAGTGATATAGCCAAACCACCTTTTCGTAGCTTCCAACTCTGCAGCAAACCCAATGGGACCGATAGATATACTCCAAGCTAGAAAAACAAAGTGAGGAAAAAAACCAAACAAAACAAACAATCAAACTCAAAAACAAAATCGAACCCCGATCATTTAAGCTCATGAATGAGAGAAATGCTTAGCAAAAGCGACCCATGTGTACGAGACTTTCTGTTATTTGAGATGATAGAAATTTTTTTCTAAAAGGTCGACAGATCAAAGTATGCAGAATCCAACACACACAACACAGTGAACAAGAAAACCAAAATCACCTCCAAGAATTATAGATCAACCTATCAAAATCCATACTTTGAATTCCCGAAGTAGCCCATTTGAAAACAGAATCTACGATCAAGAACCTTTTTTGAAGGGTGACTCTTGGTGCAACCTCTGGTTGTTCCATTTTATAACGGAGTCCGTCTGTATTAATCACAAGAAAGCAGAAACAACCTTTATGTAATATATACTGCATCTTTTTTACCATCATACCTGCAATGGAGGAGTTTTATATATTGGACCACATTCAATAAGAAAATACTGCACGGTACATGAAGTTTCCGTTATGTGCTCGGCTAAGAAAGTGAATGATCATTTTTAGATCTATTAATACGAGGTCTTAGCTTGTATTATGTAAGAAGTCTCTTATGATCTGAACCCGTCACCACCATGTCACACAATAACTTTTATGTTGCATCAATGTTCCACTTTTGGTCTACCAGTTTCTCAACCAAGATGGGAGTAATTTAAATTGATGAATTGTTACTGTACCGAACCCTACGAACTATGCTCCAACAATCCAAGTGAAAAGAAAGAGGTTATTGGATGCAACAAAGTTTTGAAATTTGGAATGATTTAGCCATGTACTTAGAGGATATTGTTGACATGGATTATCCAAAATTGAATTTGACCTTACTCTTTTGTTTGTACGTTCTAGGTTTGTTTGGAGAGCTGTCATAGGTTTATGAAGGCTAAATGGCATAGATAAAAATATTGTTATATGTATTGGTCATAGTAATATCAGTATTTGACATATTAGATAATATGTATCAGTTTTTGATACATCGGATATAAGAATCGTATATTGACATATATATTGGCTGATATATGGACTGTACTGTTGATACGAAAATTTATTATGATATTATCATTATATTAAAAAATAATAGTATTGAGGGGTCTCGAAATATGTTGGCTTGTATTTTCATCTATTCTAATGGTAAAAATATATTATTTATAAGGTCGACCTCAACACTTCTAAAAGCTTTCTTAAAATTTTGTTATTTGCTACCGAAGTGTTTTTATTTTTATATTTTTTAATGCGACTTTCAAAGGTAGGTGGTGTGAAAAGGATATCACACACGTCACAAGGACGTGGCATATTTTAGTTACATAAACTAGGGCGATTTAAACATGAAAAGCAGCCTTGTTATTGAAGTCCATGGAATATTTATTTGGAAGAGTTGTCACCGTGAATGAACATATGGCATCAATTTTGTTATCGGTATTAGTTATATTGGTTTTATGGCTATATTATTATGAGACATATCGGACAATAAATATTGGTGTCAAATTAGATCGAATTTTTTTTAAAAAAATTGTTAGCTGACTAGGTTATATCGATAAATATTATCAATATAATAATATATTATAATATTAAAAAATATTGATATCAAGGAGGTTTGATATCGATATAAATTGGCCGATATTTATATTAATGATTGTGACACTGATTTGGGGAATGGTAGGAGATGGGAAGCGAGACAACCAAGCGGAAGTCTCCAATTCCCTCAGTAATAATTCTTCAAAAAATATATATGGCTCTTTAATTAGAAGAAATAAATGAACCCTAAAAAATGAAACGTGGAAGCTCTTGTAATTAGAAAAATCTGACAGTGTAACACAACTTTAATAATAAAAAAATCCTATGAGAAAACCTAATAATGAAAGAAGAACCTAACAATATAAAATTCTAATAATATGAAAATTTTAACAATAAGAAAATCTTACAACATATATAAATGACAACTAATAATAAGTAAAACTCTCGTGTCCTAATCAGATGATGTGTGTGTTGAATAAAAATATAATATCATGGTATTTGTTGTTGGTAGGTTTGACTTTTCTCTAGATTTATTTGAAATTATCTTAAAAGAAAACACCCGCAATTCTTCATATGGTTATTGTTTTATTACTAAATGTTGTCTCAATGGTTGAAAATACCTGTATTTGTATCGTTATTGATTGCGGTCATATCTGTATCTAATATTGGATAGTATGTATTAATATTGGATATGTTGGATGGAAAAAAATTTCTAAAAATTAAAAGTTAACAGGTTCCATTGACTGATACATTACAGTATCGGAAAGTATTAGTAGCGAAGGTTCTCGATACCGATATATATCGGCCAATGCAACCGACGTTTGCATCCATACTCATCCCACTTCATGCCACTACGGGAACACCAAAGGGAACCAATTAAGTTTCTGGTGCAGGCGCACTGTTCAAGTCCGTAAATCACAAGCAAACGCTCACTTATTTGTTGTTGAATGAATTTAAATCTCAATTGTTTTTCACATTAAGGCAGACCTCTTTGATTATTTATATAAAGATGTTGACAATGTTTACTTTATGCTTTCAGCCTGACAGACCTGACGAGTTGGCTAGAATTGAAGCTGCTGGTGGTAGGGTGATAAATTGGAACGGCCCCCGTGTTCTCGGAGTTCTTGCAACTTCAAGATCTATAGGTATGGATCACGGATGAAAATATCAATATCGATATTGGCCGTGGCTATATTAGTATCAGACAATACATACCGGTATTAGATATTTTAAAAGAAAAAAAATTTATAAAAATTATAAGCTAACAGAAGCGTATCAGTCGATATTTGAATAGCGGCCGATATATCGTTAATAAGGCAATGTATTGCGATATTGTTGCAGTATAGGAAAAATATCGAGATGAGATAAAAAAATCAAGTTGCTTTTAGCTTGGGCTAGTGGCAATGACCTTGAACTATTCGGAGGCTTGATACATGTTGGCCAATATTTTCCTATGTACTGTGCATACAATAGCTAGTTTAATCTGAATTTTGGGGGCATATACTATTGTGATAATGCTATTTCGCTGTTTACATAGAGATCTGGAAGCATCTGCTCATTTTCTTTGTTCTGTATTCATCTTCTTTCCGGTTATTATAATGGGCATAGCTACATATCTAAAAAGGAATGGTGAATTTTGCTTGCTCGGATTTGTTTGATGTCGCCGGAATAGGATATAAAGCAAATGATCAAGGAAAGGTTGGTCACAAATTTGGAATGTCTGCTTTTACACGAGAATGACGAACGGTGTGTTGGTCTATAAACTACAGAAGAAACTACTGAGTGAATGAGTAAAGGAAAGTCATCCGATTCTTACAGAGTAGGATTGTCAATGAGCTAAGCCGTTTGGTAAACAGCTCAAAGGCATAGTTTGATACAGGCTCGTTTGAGCTTATTTGTTTACCAATCGAAGTGACATCTAGGTCTAATTTTGAAGCTCATTATATAAACGACCCAAATGTGAGCCTGGCTAGACTTGATTCATTCAGGCTCATAAACATCTCAGTTGGGCTTATAAGCTCGAGATGTTCTCGTTTATAGATGTGCAAGAGCTAATAATATACTTATTTATGGGCTCATGTATAATCATGTTTGAAACATTGTTAATTGATTTGTATGAAAGCTTGACATTTTGGATTGTTTCTTAGTTAAATCCAACAAAAATGCTAAGCTCTGCTCGGCTTGGCTCGTTTATGCATAAGGAAGCCAAGCTCGAGCATGTCAATTTTTTATGTACCAAGCTCGGCTCAAGCTTGAGCTCGTCTATGATATAAAAGTAACCGAGCCAAGCCTGAACATATCAAAGTTCGGCTCGTTTGCAGCCCTACTGCTGACGGAATTTCTGTTTTCGGATGCATGCAGGTGATCACTACCTGAAGCCATATGTAATATCAAACCCAGAAGTCAGCATCTGCAGCCGAACCAAAGACGATGAGTTTTTGATACTAGCCACCGATGGCCTATGGGACGTCGTCTCGAATGAACTAGCATGCCAAGTCGTGAGACGGTCCCTCGACGGTAAGATCCCGAGAGCATCCCTAAACGGAGGGGTGGGCAGCAGCCTTGCTTCGGCTGCAGCTGCTTTACTGGCCGAGTTGGCCTTAGCTCGGGGCAGCAGTGATAATATCAGTGTTGTTGTAGTTGAGCTTAGGAAATCCAGAAAATCAATCTGCTCATAAGCTTTTGTATATTTTTTCCACCATCTTGAATTATTCAGCTGGCCAAGCCTTAAGTGTTCCTATTCTTGTGTCCGTACATGTACATTTAAAAATTTGAGAGGGTGAGATTTGGTATAACAGTAAGGTTGTATTTTTGATGTTAAAACCGTAAATCTCATTTCAAATTTTATAATATCGTCGTATTTGTTCTTGAATTATACGTTGGAAGATTGGAAGATTTTCTTTTATGGGCTTGGTATAATGTTTTAAAGCTTATAAAATTTTATTATAAAAGATATGGTTGGATAATAGATAATATAAAAAATGATAAAATAAATTAAATGAAAGATATGTGTATTTTTTGTTTGAATGTAGTAAAAATTTATATTAAAAAAATCAAGGTTTAAGTAAAACGTTTTTACTGTTTGGTTATTGAAAAATATTAAAGATATTTTTAGACTAACCAATCTATTTTAAATTTCATAATATTTTTATTCAAAATGTAAAAATATAACAATTAAAATTCAAAATTATAAATTATTAAAATAATATTTTAGTATATAAGTTATAATTTCTACTAAACAGTTTAACAATAAATAAAAAATAATATAATGTTTCTTTTTGAATACTCGTTTGGATGAGTGATTTTTATTTTTTTATACTCATTTGACTAAGTGACTCTTTCTCTTCTCATTTTGTTGTCCCATCTTCTTTAAGAGAGAGAGTTTATTTATAATAAGAAGTGCTGTTTAGTTGGTAGTCGTTTAGAATCAATGTATGTACATGATCCTACTTCAAATCAGTAGTGAGGGACGTTACTTGCATGTAAAACGGTGGTATTAATTTAATGACAAAATCATCTGACTACCAACTATTTGATCGACTCAACCACCCTATTTATTTTGTTATTAAATAACTCATTATGATCTTTTAATATTTGACTGTTCAGATTGTATCTCTTGACTTATACATTCGTATACTATTGTCTAATAACTTGTGGTATTTTCTATTGAGCCGTTGATATTTTAGATCTCTTATCCACCTGAGTATTGGGTCAACACATTTTTGACCGTACCCATCATATATACATTTGAATATATTCATAATTATATATTTATATATAATTTTATATCATTATTTGAATGTCTGCTAATTAAAAGATAGGGAATTAAAAATCAAACCAAAACCCAATGAATTTTTAATATATCAACTCAAAATTGAACTGAATAATTTAATTATTCTATTTTTATGATTAATTTTATTAATTTTGGTTCGATCTATTTGGTTAATAAGTGGCTTAGCAGAACTCCTAAGAGCTGGTAAAATTCTATTATTGAGTTTAATGGACCGTCTAGCGTACCAAGTTCTTACATGAAAATGATACCATGCACACGGTTTATATGCACAAATTTGGAAGGAAGCCCCATTTGGGCAAGGTTTAAACTTATAAAATAGCCTTTTCTTATAGTTTATGAGAAAAAATATTTAAAATTTTAATTGTATATTTATTTATTTCAAAATTATTAAAAAATTAAAATAAAGTGAAACTTATATCTATTTCTGATTATTTTGATATGATTGGGTGTGTAAATAGTGCATAAATATTATTATTTATTGTTAAATATGATATTTATTCTGTATCAAAAATAACAATTTCAGTATAAATAGTATGCAAGTGTGTATATGAATAATATTGCTTAAATTCTATTATTGAGTTTTATCTTATCCAATATTAGATTAAAGGGTGGTTTAGTATGTCAAGTTTTCAAATTATGGGACTACAAATAATCATATATATACATATATATCACTATGTATTTGTCAATTATATATAATATTTGTATAGTTTAAATTTATGATTATTGTGTTATACTCAAGCAATCGGTACTGATTATTCTCTTAAAAGTCTTCAGTAGTGTGGTAGGGCTAACAAGCGAAGTACAATTTTTACATCTACTTATACATTTATTTATATCAAAATTGTAAAAATAGATATAAATCCAATACTATTTTAATTTTTTACTTTCTTCCTCTCTCTTCATTCTAAAATTGATAATTTAAGTTCAAATGAGTATATAAGTATATATATAACATTTCTCATTCAATAATAACTTTACTCTAATTTTATCTCTCTCTTCTTGTCATGTCCTATCACCAATTCTGAATAATTAACAAGATTATTTTCTCTTAATTAATTAATTTAGTTAAGATATTACTTTATTACATCTTAAGACTTAAAGTGGGACCAATAAAACTTCTAAAGTTTTAAAATTTTTCATATACTGAACGTGACCCTGAAATCATATGTCGACAATTATATCTCAGAGCTCAAAATGTTATACCCAAAAGTGATTTCGAATACCGATCACACCCTGATGCTGAAACATATATAAAGAAAAATGTCTATATAAAAATCAAAATACTCATTTGAACTATTGAAAGGAAAATTAAAATCTAACTATATCATTGATAATACATCACAATAATTAAATCAATTATAAAATCATTCAACCGAAATAAAAATAAACCTCCTAAAGTTACTGTTTGAGCTGTCAATACAATATTAAAATATCCGCATGCTAAATCTACATCCTTGAACCGTCTTCCTGATCATATCTTCTACCTGTAAGTGTTTGAATCCGCTAATTTAAAAGGGGTTAGTGAAAATAAAAATAAGAGTAAATCAATTACTTAATAAGACACATAAATTACATAATCAAACATGTAATTTATATCAAAACTATGCTGGAAGGAATATAGTCAAAATTCAGGTGTAAAATCTTAAGATTTCCATAACAATCATATATAATTTCAAATTAATAACTCAATTTATTATTCTAACAATACACAATATAAACAAGCTCTAACCATGCTAATTTTTATGGATTAAGAGCCAGTAAGATTTCACTAATAAAAGAGTGAATAATTAAAATTTGGATTATATTTACTTTTGCATAATCAAAGGTCCTAGGTTACTATTTAAGACTTATAGGTGAGCCATTATATATGTAATCCTATAGATAATGTCAAACATTACTTTCGCCCCCAAATGATAAGTTTAAACTTTAATTATTGTTATAATATATTAAAATATATCATAATATATCATCATTAATTTTTTACAATAGGCCATACATAACTAATAAAAAATTCTACACAAATAAAAATAGTCTTTTATATTTTTTCATTTCAAAAAAAATATACTTAATTCTTTTACAAATTGATAAATTTTCTTTTAAATTATTTTAAATATTTATTATGCAATGCGTTAAACTTTCTATAGAAAGTAATATATGCTCATTTTAAAATATACAAAGCTGCATTCTAAAATAATCAAAAATATGGATTGTTTTAGCGAGAAATGACAGAAAAAACCAACTAAGTAATATAATGTGTATAAATTAAGATATAAATTTTATATAATATTACAAAAAAATAATGAGAATAGTACATACATGTGATGAATATACATCTTAAGTATAAAAATATAAGCGTACATGAGTATTTAAAATAATAAATACTCAATAGAGTAGAAAAAGATTAGTAATAAATGAAAGAAGGTTTGGAATATACTTATCTTAACTTTAATTTTATCAAAATTTTCTTTGGATTTACTTCAATTATCATTCTCTAACATTTTCTCTCTCATTATCTCTCTTCTTATCTTCTCTCAAAATTTGACAATAATAACTAAAAATCAACAGGATGTAACTGATATAAAAAATTAGAGCACGTGCACCCATCTGATATGCATTGGATACTAAAGTAAAATATTGTGGCGCATAAGAGCCACCTCAAGTGTGCATCGGTGTTGATAGGTGTTGACAATCTGTTAAAAATGCGCTTGAGCATCTCTCGAGCGCATCTCGAATGTGTATTTTATCAGAGCGTGTTTGAGCTCTGTTTAGGTATCATTCAGGCGCTCCCTCTGCCAAAAACACATAGGTGCACATAAAATCTATCAATTCAATGAAAATAACATCTTTGCAATGCCGAATATCGCAATAATATCCAAAATCAGCCTTTTTGGCTTGGTACCAATAAAGCTTTGATCCCGTGCACACAACATTGAGACAAAGGTTATGAAGTTTGAGGTATTTTTTGTGGCACGTTCAATTTGATGAGAAAATTATTAGATTAAGAGAAAAAAGAAATGTTATTAAATACGTTGGATTATTTGATATATATTATGTTATTTTGGGGTGTTGGATAAAAAATTAGAAGTGGAGGTATGAAAAGAGAAAGAGAGCATGTTAATGGGTCTTTTTAGCATAGAGTGGTATGGGGAAGAATGATTTTAATCAATTTTAGGATGCTTTTGTAGATGTTATGCTCATTTATCTGTACATAATAATGGGCCCACATAAAAAATATAGATGAATAGATGTCATCGTTAGGATTCGAGAAACACGCATGATACCAGTACAGTAGAATAAAATCTGATTCCCTTGTAATTGTTGGCTATAAAATATTGTGAAAGTATAAAGAATAAAATATATAATCAAGCACAGAAGTGGTGCAGTAATATTTAATATTAAAAATCTTTCTCAATTAAAAAAAATATCATAAGATAAATTTAAAAAAAAAATTACTATAAAAGTATTTGATTATAAATATAACCATCTATGAGATCCCTTTTTAACAACTCATGTAAATATATCCCCGAGTTTACCGAAGAATAGAACTCGAATCAAATTTTAATCGTATATCAAAAATTTTTATCCTCTTTTATTTTTCTTACTTGCAGTGCCTCTTATGTTAAAATGATAACAGATCTTACTTAAAAACTGTATTATGATCTTTTATATCTGTGTTAGCATATATACGCTTTTTAGGCACATATAAGTTTAATAGCATTTGCTATTGGCACATGAGTGCCTCATTAGGCGCTTTTTAGGCGATATACTCCCGTGCCACTTCAATTATTCGTTTGTGTATCCTCGAACTAAACCCGAGTGCACCTCCATATAATTTGTTCATTAAAAGTAAGATTTACAAGAAAATGAACCAAAATTTCATAATTATATCACTTGACATCTTTGTTTGGTCATGGGTCTGTCACGTCCTCGAGACATAATATATATGTTAGAATAATTTTCATAATATAAAAATCTGATAAATACATCAATATTGACAAAATTCAAATCCAAGTGAGACAATCCATATATACAAAGGATTCAATGCATCAAGATCGACACAGGATCTCATTGGATATAAATTTAAATATTATAATATAAAGCATACTATCCATACATCGTAAGAAAAATATTCAAATATAACAGCTTATCAATATAAAATAATAACTCAAATATATCCCATATATAGATCAAGGCCCTCATCCGGCCACAACAACAACCATTATATACCCTTAAGATCTAAAACATAACTAACATAAATATCCACTCACCAATAGAGATATACTGCATTAGATTATAACCAAACTCTTATAAGTATATCCATACCATTAGTCTGAAAGGATAAAATATAAAATGTGAGATGAGGATTCAACAAGTATCATCACATAAAATACTATATATAAATCAGACGGAATAAGATGCCACATATAAACATATAAAATAAATTATAAGGTTCGTCAAAATTATTAAAAATTGAGGAGATATCTCGTACTAAATTATCTGTGTCAAATAGTCCATTTCGGATATAGTCATAATAAATAACAATTCGATTAAATATCATAAACAATATCATATCATAGATCTAAGGTCATATTACGTAATCGCGACTATCACCACATCTGTGCGAAACACAAATCATAGTCCAGATTCAAATCTTATAATCTTATATATTGAAATCAAAGGAAACTGGAGCCAAATTATATAATTAAAACATGTTTCGAGTTTAACACATATTCATACATATAAGATATTCCCATTACCCATCCATGGGCCAATTCACACATCTCAAATCATAGCCTATGCAAATACATATAGAAATATAAAACATGCACGAAATCCGAGAATGAAAGATTATTGGACTAACTTAAGAAAGGGTTACTATCGTCCGATAATCATAGTTATATCGACTGCGTTTTAAGTCCGCAGTTTAAGGCCTGACTGCGTTTTATGTTGACAACTCAATATTATCTATGTACCTTGTTTCCTATAAATTTGAAATTTGCTCACTATATTTTATCACTCGTGGCTTTGAGTTATATCGATTGCGTTTTAAGTCGGCAGTTTAAGGCCTGATTGCGTTTTAGGTCGATAACTCAATATTATCTATGTACCTTGTTTCCTATAAATTTAAAACTTGCTGACTATATTTTACCACTCGTGACTTTGAGTGTAAATTCAAATTTAATTATATATATTAAGATGTTCAAATATATTAATTTTTATTAATTTCTTATGACGGTTTTCATTAAAATATACAGTAGGAAAAGTTAATTACAATACGTCTCAACCTTTCTACTGGCAGAAGTGAGACAATGTATCGATATGTTCCCGTCAGGAACAATACCAGTTTCCACATATCTCAAATCATATACATCGACCCCTCAGGTCTCAGATCGCCGTGGTCCCTTAGTGACCTTGCCCCCGGTAGCATAGATGTGACTAATGTAAGGCTTGGTTCATTATTCCATAATGTAGTGATACACATACATACATACATATATATATATATATATATATATATATACATGTCTAGGTATCTATAAATTACAAAACCTTCCAAAATTACAAATACCCTTAAAAAACTGCCGAATAATCGATAAAACATATATACATGTATAGAATAAACAGAGTGTAAAAAAATAATATACATATTAATAAAATTTTAAACAGTAATCAAAACATACCAAATGTTAAATCAGATTAAAGATTGAATTAGAGGATACTTGTCTCAACTTTATACTTTATAGATTAGGAAAAAGGACGCTTCAAAATACTTAAATCACGTGTTCTCTCTCCTCTACTGCACACCCATTCTCTCTCTTTCTATGCGGCTTCTCTCTCCTGCCACACTGCGCCGCTACCTTGCCTGTGAGCAGCCGCTGCCTCTGTTTTCTCTCATGGCCGCCGACCCTTCCCGACGTTCGTTCTCCTTGCTGCGCTCTGCCGCTGCCACTACCTCTGCCACTTTCTCTCTCAGCTGCCACCTCTTCCTACGCCGTGTCGCCTTCTACATTCTCCTCCTCCCCTCTTCTCTTTCTTCTTCCTTCTTATTTCTTCCCCTGCTCTATGCACGTGAACCCCTCTTTTTCTTCTCTTCTCTCCCTCCCTCTCTCTCTCTCTCTCTCTTCTTTTCTTCTCTTTCCTTCTTGCTCTACTTTGCGGTGCTGCCCGACCCCCCTTATTTCTCCCTTTTCCTTTTATCAGCCGTGGGTTTCCACCCATGATTTTACGCCTCCTTTTTTTTAAATAATATATCCAATTCAGAACTCGATGCCTCTCAGGCGCACTACGGATGTCATACCGTAAAAATAATTTTTCTTCTAAATTTTATAATATGTATATTATTAATTTAGCACATCTCATAAATCATAAAATTAATAAATACTTTTAAAATATATCAAATGAGAATACAAATATTATTGGACCACTCCCGTATGGGTCTCAAACCCATGTGACATGTCATTCGGTGGCTCATAAGATGACACATGTGTATTATATTAATATAAAAAAATTACAGTGTGGCGTGCAACGGGTGCCTAATTGCCACACGTGCACTGATTCCAGATTGGAGGCCACTCGAGGAACCCGCTAGGAATGCATGAGTATGATTTCTCGATTGATAAGTATTCGATATGCGCTTGAGAAGGTGCTCATCTGCAGATTATAGTGGACGCAAGTGACGGGCATGCGACGGGTGCTTGTGCGCTGATTACAGTGGTGCTCGTGCTCGAGGTGCACTCGACAGGTACTTGAACACCAATTCTGATATAAATGCACCTAACGTGATTTTAGGGTTACTAATTTGTAATTTTTTGAGACTTTGAGTATCGACTCTATGAGAAAAAGAAGAGAAACAGAGAGAAAAGGAATTAGATGATGGTTCAAATATCCGAGCAAATTTCAAATTATGTTTCAATCTCCACTGACTTTAAATACATTGTTCTTAAAATCGAGAAGAATATTTTATCGATCTTATTTCTTCTCTTCGTCTTGTACTCATTATTATTTTGGTTTATTTATTACAAAGTATTGTATCCTTATATTTTATGATTTGTGTAACTGAATATATATTGTATAGTAGATATTTCAGACTTGTAATCCTGTAATTTTTCTCTTTTATTACAAAAGTAGTTTGTCATATAAAATTGGGTATTCATTATTATTTGTGATTATTATTTATTATTGTGCGACGTTAATTATTTTTTTACGGTTCAAATAAACGATCCAATTCCTAACATTCTTCCCCAAATATTATTCTTTTAGTATATATGGTTACTTTGTTTTCGAGCAGAAAAAAGGCACTCCTTTTTCTTGGTAGCAAAAAAACCTATGGAAATCACCTAATCTTTAAGAATGAATAACTGTAATTCACTAAAAATTATGAATTACAGTTAATATAGGGCTGATTACCTAATCACCTACTCAATTTACAATCTGTCCATAATCTTCTCTCTAAATATAGGGCTCATTTTTATTTTTATTTTTTATTATTTATAGTTTTTTTAGTTGTTCTATCAATATTGAGAACTTTTTTTTTTTTGCAAAATTCTTCAAACAATTTTAGTTTGAGTCTCTTTAATTTTAAGAAAATTTAGAAGAAAAAAAATCAATAAAAGTATTTTTTATATTTATATTATCAAAAAATTTAATAAAAATGTAAAAAAAAATTATTATATTAATAGTCTATAAATATTTCTCTTTGTTTTCATTTATAAGAAAATAAATAAAACACCTTAATTATAAAATCATTTTATTTTTATTTGATTTTTCATCTATATCTACACAAAAAATATATATATTTTTATTTACATATATATTTTTTATTGGATTCTTTTAGTCAATGTTTTAATAACCAAACAAACCCTTAATTAAATTAAAATTTTGATAATCGAAAAAAAAGTTGAAAGGTAAAAAATGTCACCTAAAATATATTAATTTTTTTATAAAAAAATATAATAATCTTGATTCCTCCCTATTTGAGGGCATACTACTTCTCTTTTTAGAGAAGAAGTATTTTCTTTTCTCATTTTAATCATTAAATTAAAAAAAAAAATTCAACAATTAATATTTAAATCTTAAATAATACCTAGAAGTAGTTGTTTTTTTTTTTTTAATAATTATATTATATTTAATATTTAGTATATATTAATATTATAATTTTAAAGAGAGATATAACCATTTTTGTTAGTTTTTAGTTATTAAATTATAACTATAATATTTTAATTTAATTATTGAAATCAGAAAAAATAAATGATATTTCTTTCAAAAGAAAAGTAGCATTAATTTAGCCCATTTCATGAAACGACGTGTTTCCCACTAACTCATCTAAAAGAAATCCAAGCTTACCATGCACTAGGGCTGAATTAAGAAATTCTGTTTCATTTCTTCCTAGAGAAGATAAAAATACAGCCTACTATATAATCATCTCAGTATATATTGATATTTAAAACTATCAGGTCATTTTAAATCTAATATATTATTATTATTTTTTATAATTTAATTTTATAATTTTTAAATCATCAGATATAATTCTATCAGTTATATTAAGATCATCTGATATAATTCTATCAGTTATATTAAAAGGATCAGATGTAATTCTAATATAGAAGGTAAGATCAAGCTTGATATTTAAAGGCAAAGTGTGATAATAACTCTTTTACCACATAATGAAAATGATTCATAACAAACACACAGAAGATACGCAACCCATATTGCATTAAAGTTGCTGCTTTACATTCTATAAGTTTCATATTATTAATCAATTATCCCAATCAATGGTCACAATTTTTTGAGAAATAAACTAAAATAATAATGTCATTGGTGGAAAGTAGAGTTGCTGTCTGTGTAATCTGGCGGCCAAAAATTTGAATCATAAAAACGGCACCTTGCATGATATAAGTATGACTGCATATAATAGATTTGATAGTGGTTAAACCATTTTTTGAACCAGGTCAATAATATAATTTTTTGTTGAGTTTTGGTCACTTCTCTATAGGTGTCACAACAAACGGATAGTTATCGAAGAGTCGCGTGATATTCGTGTAAATATCACAGTGTCTACGTGCGCATGCGACCAACGCTCGAGCGCCGAACCCAGGGGCACCAGTGCTCGAGGCACGTTTGAACGTTGTTCGTAGTATAAAATCATGCTAACATGATTTTGTTTATAAGTTTAGGGGGCTCTTCCCCTTATAGAGTATCCTTTTGGGGTAGGCTCTTCCTTTATACTTGTACTCGTATCAGTTGTGCTTTCGTTGAGAGCGGCTCCAGCTCTCGAAGAGGATTACCTGGGGAGGGGATGACTTGTTGCCGGGGTGGAGTGAAGTGTCCCAAAGTGAGAGCCGCCAAGGTCAGCGGTCTTTAAAGGAATGAGAAATGTTGCGAGTCCCATATCGAAAAATTTAATGCAAAACCTCCAACTTATAAATTTGGAGAACTCTTCCCCCATAAGGCGTTCCTTTGGAGTGGATTCTCCCTCCAAACTTATAATCGTATTATTTGAGTTAAACGCTGACACTTTTATGCATCAAATTGTCCCTTTTTGGCGGTGCTTTTCATGTTGGGAAACGATGGTAGTGCATGCATGAGTCACAACATGACTATATTTCACTATAAAAGCATGCATGAAGATGGTGTGGGAGATAGAGCCGGCTCTTGTTATTTTATTACCTTTTATAATTACAATACCACTGAATTATTAATTCATTAATAATGGGTGGTTTGATGAAGCTGCATTTGTTCTTGACGTTTGTTTCCTTGCTGGTGGGGTTCCTTCCTTCTTCCACCGCTGCAGCTGGCGGAGGAGATGGGAAGAGCGGCAAGCTGTGCGACGTCGTCGAGGAAGGAGACTCCCTGACGCTGACGTGCTACGGCGGCATCATAACCGAGATCACGTTCGCTAGCTTCGGAGACCCGCAGGGTCGCTGCGTCTACTCTAATGTCACCAGAGGCAGATGTGAGGCTCCCACCAGCTTATCCGTCGTCAAGAAGGTATTGTATTCGCCTCCGTGTTTTTAAACGGAGGAACGATAAAAATTAATATAATATTTTAATTATTATTTTTTATATTATAAAGAATAAATCTTAATTATTATAAGGATGAAAAACTCTAATATTTGATATAATAATAACAAAGATACCTTTATTTTTCTGTAAGATCTTGCGTGAATAACTTTTGTAAGCTATTCTAACCTAATTTTATGCCATCTCATCTTAAATCTAATGGAAAATATAATTATTTATTTCTAAATATATATATTATTTATTATTTAATAAAGTTTTTTCTCAATATTTACTAATAATATTCAGAATATGATATCTATCAATTTTTATGTATAATAATCTAAATTTTGAAATATACTTTGAGTTGATAAAATTTTCAGGGAACGGATTGCCGCCCTTGCCACCACCATCGGCCGGCTGCCCCGATCGGCCGCCAGAGGTGGTTGCCTCTTCCACACCTTGCATTAACCATGATTGCCAGCCGTCGGCCTCCATCCAGATTATTAGGAATAACTACTTAAATCTCATCAAAATCTTATTATAAAATTAAATTGTTATTTTCCATACAAAAATAGATAATACAATATATATTCTTAATATGTAATGATGTGTATTTTCTTCATAACTTAGTATATTCTTATTAACTAAATATACTGTTAGGTCTAATTTTTTTTGCTAGGTTTGTCTCTTCAATCTAATCTATTAGGATCCATCTAAAATTGATTTAAGTCTATATACATTGAAAAAGTAACTCCATTTCTTCAACAATATACATGTAATAAGAATATCATCGGTTGATACAAATAAATGATGCAACGTGTCACATTTTCGTACCAAATTTAAATAATAATTAATGATATTATTCAATTAATAAATAATAAGTCCTAAATTAACAATAAATGTAAATTTCACGTCGATATAACAATCGACCTAAAATAAAATAAATGATTTAACCATAGTATCTGAAATGCCACATCATTAGGTGGCTGGAATGCCGACTATATCATGACGTCAAAATGTGTATAAGGAGTTATATCTATACTAAAATCAGAGTAATTTGAACAGCCATATAAGAAAATCAAAACCCAACTCTACTTTATTCAAAATATGCCACAATACTAAAATAATACAGAACCAAATGATTGAAATGAAACTACTGCTTCAAAACAAAATACAAGTGATTTCATTAAAATTCTAGTCTAAATTTTCTCGAATCAACTTCTCGACCAAAATTTTTATCTACAAGTGCTTGAACCCACTAATCTGAAGGGAGTTGGTGAAAACAAATATAAGAGAAAGTCAAAACTTAAATAAGGCATATAATTATATAATTTAACATATAATTTATATTAAAACATGTCGGAGGAAATAATGAATCAAATTCAAATGTAATACCTTAAATTTTCATAACAAATATGCATAACTTTTAAATTTTATTTTTAAATTTTAACCAAAGTACCATGCAAATCACAATCAAACATGATAATTTTTATGTAGGGCCTTATCAATTAAAAGATTGAATAATAAAAATTCAGATTATATTTACTTTTATATAATCAAAGGTCTTGTACCATTATTTAAAACTTATAGGTGGGTCGTCACATATATCACTATGTAGACGGGGCCGAACGCTACTTTCACCTGTGGATGATGTGTTCAAACCTTGACTATAACTATAATATATTACTGCTAATTTTCTTACAATGGCTTGATATATAAACAAAAAAAACTTTGTACAATTACAATAATTATTATATTTTCTCATCATGGAGAAAATATTCTCAATTTTTAACAAATTATAGAATTTTTTAATTTTTTTAAAGTTTCTTATCATGTAATGCTTTAATTTTCTCCATAAATTTAAATATGTTCAATTTAAAATATGTAATGCCATATTATAAGATTTTTAAACAAAGTTATAGAAAAATTAGTGAACTTTTTTATTTTAACATTTTATTTCAAATAATATGTATACAAAGACAAATTTATAAAATTTTAGGACTTGCAAAATATATATTCAATGATTTTAAATATGTAGAAACATTATGTACTAACTTAAAGTATATAATAACTGTTTAAACATGATTTGAGTACATACATGGGTTAAAATGCAGAAAAATAAATTGACAATCCATAGTATATAAATTAAAAATATGATTTTCATAAAAATTATAAAAAAATGAGAATAAAAATTCATACATGTGAATTATAAATAACTTAGCTACGAGAATATAATATGTATAAATATTTAAAATAATAAATATTTAATAAAGTAAGAAAAAAATATCAATAAAGGAAAGAAGGTTTGAGATGTATTTGTTTTAACTTCAAATTCACTAATCTTGCTTTAATTTACTTCAATTAGCTTTCTCTAACTTTTTCTCTCTCTTTTTCTCTTCTCATCCTATCTCTTCTTTCAAAATCTAACAAAATAAAAAAAAAAATCAGCCGGATATGATTTATATAGTAGATTGGCACATGTGTACTCGTTAGGCATATATCGAGCACCACGACCAAATGCTGTAGTACACGAGAGTTGCATCGAGTGCGTGTCAAGCGTTGGCATTCTGCTACAATGCACTCGTGCGTCTCTTGGGGATACATTAAGTGTGAACACATTGAAAAACGTGCATGAGCTTTGGTCAGGTGTGACCTCTCTACCTAGGATACACATGTGTGCACGTTAGGCACCAATCAAACATTTTTCAACTCAATATGACTCATTCTAAAATTAATTTTGTCTTAATTTTTTTTTTGACTTTACTTATTTGATTTTAATTTAATTAATCATAATTAAAATATAAAATTTGAAACTCATTATTTACATATCTTATCTATTTATAGATACTAACAGATCTACATAAAAATAAATAAATAAAATTTAATATATGATCAAAATTAATATTTACACTAAATCCCTAACACAAAAATAAATTCAAATAGAGATAAAATCATCTACTTTACCTCAACAAAACATAGACAAAATGAAACATCACCAAATACAAGAATAACAGAACTTGTGCTATCTAAAAAAATGAAAAATCCTTCAAGATTATGTGACTTTTAACCCTGCTCATATCATATGTCATCATTAAATAATCTTATATTAATTTAAATAAATAAAATATTACATCACATCATCTAATGATAGTTCTTATAATATACACATATTGACTCTTTTTTTTATTTGACTATTTTTTTCTCAATTTTAATTTCAAAATTCTTATCCTAAAAATGTAACTTTTGAATAAGTAATAATATTCATACACCACTTATACATCTTCTTATATCAAAATTGTCAAAAATAGATATGGATCCTATTTTTTTTAATTTTTTCTTTGAGATCGTTCTCTCTATATTAATTTTGATAATTTTATTAAAAATAAATATATAAATAAATATATAAATATTATTTCTCATTTCAAATTATTTTTCAGGCATGTGTCGACAAGTCGGTGTGCATGGTGGTTGCATCGGTGGCTACTTTCGGGCCCACTCCATGCCCAGGCAAAAGAAGACTTGCCGTTTGGGCAATTTGCGCAGAGAAAGAGAATGTGTAAACATACAGATCGATATCAAAGTAATGAATGTCAAATTTGAAAAATAAAATAAAAATAAAAATAAATAATTGACTTGGGCTTCTTTTTCATTTACTTCAAATAATTTGACTTATCTAGAGAAATGGTGTGCCTACAAATGTGGTTTTGATCCTTTCGATGATGCCAAAAGCCTTTTTAACATACGAGTAGATCTCGTTTTCATTTCCTTTATTATCACTGATCTGATAATAAATCTCATTTTATGCACATTGTCACGTACATATCGTAACATCACGTCAGATATGATGTTGAGTGATCGACATATTATTTCTCTTCGGGCCCTAACTGTTGTGCCCTCTATGTCTTTTGATTGATTTAAGTTATTCAACTTTGACCGAATGACTACTTGATTTTATCGACCATAAATTTTCATTTAAAGAAAGAGAAAAATGTCCACCATTAAATTCTTATGTCTCTTACGATATATATATATATATGGACAAATGTTCATGGTCCAAAGTGCCACAACTTCCTATAAAGGAAAAATCAGATTGATTTTCAATATATATAAAATTAGATCAATTATGAGTTTTTATATCATGGCCCAGACTAAAGTAAATCCTAATAATAATTTAGGATATCAATGACACACAAAATTGAATTCCAAAACAAAACAACAATCAAAATAAATTTTAAATCCGGGTATGATCTGATGATAATCCATACAATCTCAATAATGTCAAAAGTTCTAATTGTACGAAATCAGTCGAATCCCAACTTTAGGCGAAACTTGTGAATTTTAATCAAAATCTCAAATATCTAAATTAATACAAGTAAAACATATTAAAAATCTAAAATATGCACAAATCAGAAAATTAAATATTAAAAAATTAATTTAAGAAAGGGTTATACATACTCCTGATGACCTTATATCATAAACTACTATTTAGATTTGTAGATAGGCCATTTATATATTTTTTTCCTATAGACTGGGATAAATGTTAATATATAGATATCACATACACAATCCATATACAAATTTTTATTATTTTTTCTTTATAAATACACTTTCATATAAACAAAATATTGCAAAAATATTTTTTCACTTTCCACACAACAAGCTTAAATACTTAAATAATAACAAATTGAAATAAAATTCCGAAACAATAGGTAAAAGGGATAGGCATGCATGAAGGAATAGAATAGGAAGAGTAAAATAACATGTATATACATTAAATCCAACAAATATAGGCAAAAATAATTAAAAATAAAAATCGATCAAGAATAGGACGTAAGGACACTTACCTCAATATTAAACTAAATAGATTTGACAAAATGATACTTTAAAATCACCTTACTACTTCTCTCTTCATTTCTCTCATCTTTCTCTCTCCATTCTCTTCTTCCTGCACGAAAATGACCAAAACAGTTCGTGTCAATTCCTTTTCGCACACGAGCGCTGCCTTGGGCGCTCCTTGAGCATGCATACTCTGAATTCTTTGCTCCTGCGTCACCTTAGGTGTACCAATACTTGAATCTGAGCACAAGCAAGTGTTGGGTATACCTTAAGCACCAAAACTGCTTCCTTCCTCTTATTATCCTTCAAATTCACTTTGCACACTTATTTTTAACATATCTAAAATTAACCTAAAACAAGCGAATAACATCAAATACCATCAAATAAATCAGATAAGATTCAGATATTATATTTTATTCATTTGGAAGAATAATCACTAAGTACTATATAATTTGTTTTACGTTGAAGTTTACTAGGTTAATTTTTTTATAAAAAATATAATAAAATATGGACACGTTATTATATCTTTAGAAGTAATTTAGATTATTGGGTACCATTTAAAATAAGACAATCTTGAGTGATTAATACAATGAGCTCATGAATAATAAATTTAAAAAGAAAAAAAAAAATAGCCAGCTTATTAAGCCCAAATCTAAATAATAAAATCAAGCCCAAATTAGAAAGGACCTTAATCGAACGACCTAGTGGTTGGGTGACCCAATATCTGAGTGGTTGAAAAGACACATAAAAAATAGAATGAAAGATTTGAATGGATGGATATTCAAATAATAAACCAGATGATTAATCTATCTAAGAGATTAATTATCTCAAACGGTTAGATGAATCAAGAGGTTCATTTAGTCAAACAGTTAAATCAAATAGATAATTAACACATCCGGCAATTAAACTAAATAAGAAAATCTTAAATAAATTTAAACACTCAAGATTACCAGCGAACTAACCTTTCTCCAAAAACTTCCTGCACAGAATATATTATACGGTTAAATTATTCAATTTTTAACTGGTATAACAACTCAAATTGTGACCAATTATTTATTTTTAAAAAATCGTCACTAACTGACAATATAATTATAAACATGCCTACTTTATCTGAAAATGGAAGAGAAGCTGGAAAACAAATACAAAATTTTAGCCATCTTATCGCTTGATTATCTGTAAATTATAGAGCCAAGTCCTCCATCATTTACTTTCACACATTATCATAATCTTTATCACATTTTAATTTTTAGAGAGAAATTATTAATTTAAACGTTCGAGGATATATCGGATAATAATTTTTGTATCTGTTAATCTATTGTTTGATGTTAATGTGTTCAAGATCACGACAAAATGTTTAAAAATTTAATCAAAATTTATTTAAATTATAATCTAAATTTTAAATAAATATCATAAATTTAACCAATTTATATATAAAGGAGTAACAAATCATTTTTAAAAAAAATGACACCAACAATATAATATGCATTTTCTTCTGTTTGAACTCATTTGTTTATTTATTTATTTTTTTATTTTTCTAACAAAATTATGATATATTATCTCAGAAATAATATATCAAAATAAATATCCTTCCATTAATATTTATTTTCTTGTACGATATTCCTATTATTTAGGAGGCCTCAATGCAAACCAGCCTAGTTCAAGTACTTCTTGTATAGAGGCTTGCGGGTCGGATTTAGGATTGAATAAATCACTCTCATCCATTGCATGAGTTTTAAAATTTTTTAAAAATTTAAATAGTTTATTTTTTATTTTTTTATATTTTTTATTATTAAGTTAAATATTTAATACATGTTAATATTATAAAAAATATATAAATATATATTTGATATAATTTTTTTGCATTTTAAATCTCCAACACTATATTTTTATTTAATAGTGGATATGAAAAATATTGCGGGCCTGCAGAACAACCTTAAGAAAATTATATCAAAAAAATTTCATTCTAAACTAATGTAAAATGAAAAGAAATATGACTGAATGAAAAATATTATTAAATTTTGAGTCACTTTTTTTTTTATTATAAATTTTATGCTAAATAAATGAGTCATTTGCTTGGTTTTAATAAAACATGAGCAAAGAATTGAAGTGGAGCAAAAAACTAACGTTTGAAAGCTGCATTTCTTTATGAGTCCCACACTCAGATGAATCAATTATTTGAATATTTGCTCAATTTCAGTTCGTAAAGTCGCATAAGCAAAGAATTAAAGTGGCGCAGAAGATTGATGCTTGAGAGGTGACGTGCGCATGGAACAGTACCTAGCATGCCTAGAAGCCCCTGAGGTGGGTACAAGGGGCACTGCAATGTGCGCCTCATGCGGCGCCCATATGACGCGGTGTTGTAGCAGTTAAATGGAGATCTGATGCCCATCGTTAATCATTTTATTTAAAATTTTTTTTATTTTGTTGAGAGGCATTGGATCTTTATTTAACGACTATAACGTAGCGTCATACATATGCCGTATGGAGCTGCATTACAATTCCCCCGATCTCCCTTTAGGTGGCTCTGATAAGTTAATAGGAGAAGATGTTCACAGACAATTTTTAACTTGTTATTTAGGATTACAATGCTAGTAAAAGGGGGGACCCTCCATTTTTAGATTTAAAACTTAAAAATATAAATTTAATAATTATTATTTTTATAATAGGTCAATATATAAAATATTCGTATCACAAAAAAAAAAAGAAAAAAAAATAGTGTAAATAGAATTTGGTCCAAACCTACAAAATGGGACTGTGAAATATAATTACAAAAAAAAAAAAAAAAGCTTATTTGGAGGCATTATGGTCAGATTTGTCATCACCAGTTTGGTTATGATGCAGTGTACTTTGATTTATCTTTTATAATTTTTTTTACAATGTTAATATTTATTACTTATTAGTATAAAAATTTAAAAAAAATAGCTACTTAGATAATTTTTTTAAATTTTAAATCTCATCCGTTGATTTTTCTTATCTAACAAGTGAAAAATAAAGACATACCCATCCCAAATCCAGCTACTCCATGCTGCTCGAACTGTATGAGCTTTTGATGCAGGATCCATATTTTAAGAAATATAAATTCATACGACATAACATATCTTTTTTTTTTTTTTTTTTTTGGGGGTAAGTAAAAATGAAGAAAATGAATAAAATCCGAGGACTTTTCAGGAGGCTATCCATTATAGTATTACTATCGACCGAACATGTTTAACTTAATAATCAGTTATTAAAAATAACTATCATATATTCATTTACTACCGTGTGAATTTACTGATATAAATAATAAATAAAATATCACATCATCTAAAAATATTTTAAAAAGTATTCAAACAGTGTTTCCTAATATCACCCATGTTGAAAACAACAAACCCCTTTCAATCTATACGGGCTAATACAGTTGGTAAAAATAACTTAGAATAATATAATTATATTTATAGTCACAAATTTAATTTTTTTCGTTACACATTTAAAAGAACTTAACAAATGATCATCGTAGGTAAGATTGTGCATCAAAAGCTCGGTATATGGTCCCATGGAACCTATATACAATGTGAAATGCCTTCCAAGAATATGCGGCTAGGAATTCTCGGGTAAAAGGATACATGGCTAATACTAAAAGACTGTCCAATGCACGAAGATTCTAACCATGCATAGGGCCTAAGGAAAGATTTTATCAATTCAAAATTGTTATACATAACATTATCTTATATTATGTAAGAGATTATTTTCACGGTTTAAATCCATCACTATCTAATCATACATTGGCATATCTACCATTGACCAATGCTCTCATTTCACAAAAATCTTGCTATGAGCAGTGTTTGGAAAAAGGGTCAGACTATTTTAAATTAACTATACACCCTCTTACCTTTTATTATAGAGACAATAATTTTTATAGCTTGATTCTGTGATTATTGGATCATACAGTAACAACATTACCTCTAGGCTAAGGCTCTCATTCTACACAATTCTATGGCTATAGCAAGGCATTTATCCCAAAAAACTCCTTCTATGTGTGGAGGATAGAAAAAGGTCGAACTATTTTCATTTAGTTATATAAAAGATCATTTCTACGACTTAAATATGTTACCAAGCGATTACATGATGACACGCTCTAAAGAGATAATTGGGACATCTATTATGACCATAACTCTACTATTGTGACAGTAAGGCCAATATGGGTTGACAAAATCTCAGAGAAAATTTTTCCCGGGTGATAACTGAGGCAACCATGATAAGGGAAAAGACAGTAATCGAACCATTCAAAGATAGAATAAGGTCGATACAAGTAGAAAAAATAACGGAGAAACTTGTGTAGAAGAATATCTTCTCATATATTTACAACAAATCACCCGATTTTGGAGGCTTTTGTATTATCGATGACAAGATACCCTATCGGGTGAGGCACATAGCTCAGCTAGAAGAGAAAATGGGAGGCGGAATTTCATTTTCGGACAGCTCTGTTCCCTTGTGCACCTTCCAACACCTCAAGGACCATCCTCTTGTGCTGATTTAACAAAAAGTTGAAAAAGAGATTGCATTTTGAGATTCGAATTTGCATAATCAATGGAATCCGAAACCATTGCTAGATTGATAAGAACGAGAGATAAAAACTTACTGCTTAGGATAAAACCCTGAAGCAAACTCTGGGCCCTCTCGGCTTGCTCAGGTGTGCCCGATATCCTGATGATTTTCTCTGTTTCCTCCGGATCATCTTCTACGAGTGTAACTTTGGCTCCTGATAGCTGCTTCCATTGGTTGACATGTCAATCGAAAGTTATAAATACTGATCAAAACCGTTGTTAATCCTTTAACATGGATAAAATATTAATATTGGTATTAGTATAGGTTGATCAGCATCAGTTTTATAGGGTGATATGCATAGGGATTAGAAATATCAATGCAAAATGTTATATAAATAGGAACTCGAGGGACAAATATCGGCCAACAAATTGCTGATACGGCAATATCTTGCTATTTTGTTGTCATGTGACTTAGGGTACCCTTTTCAACGATAACTATGGCTCTGGAAGCTGCTTCCATTGCTTGACATGTTAATGAAGCTTACTAATACTAATCAAAACCATCGTTACTCTTTTAGCATGGATAAATACACTGCTAAGGATATCAGTATCAGGTGATCAATATTGATCATATTCGGTGAAATGTACAAATATTGAAAATATCGACACAAAATGTTCGTGAATAGGAACCCGAAGAGGTAAATATCAACCGACATAACGCCAATGCAGTGATACATTGCTATTTTGTCGCGTTGTCAAGAAATGATGGTACTGAAGGCTCAATATTAATATTTCATTCCATGCTGTTTGACCTAAAGTAACCGTGCCCCACACATCGACAGCAGCATGGTACTTTGATTCTTCAAATCAATGAAGGCATTTACATAAATTTTAGAAATTATCAATCAAACATCCACATCCGATATTCACAACAGAATCCAAACAACTTGGAAGAGAAGTACAAAGGCAATTTCTAGAGCAAAAGTCGTACCTCGCTGATCTGTGCAAGTTTGATCTTCGATTTTGCTAAGAGTTTGGGAACTGCATAATCAGGTATGACAACTTCCAAAGTGCTCCTTGTGACCAATGGTACTTGGATTCTGGCAAACAAAAGCAGCGAGGCAACGCATCAGAAAAGGCTTTTGTTCAAGAACAACTAAAAGTAGCTAGTTCATTGAAGCAAATATCGGTAAATATATATCAGTACTGGGGCTTCTGATACCCACATTTCCTAATACAGTGAAAATATTACATATTGACAATATTTTATGATATATCAACCAATACCAACCTATTAGTTTATGAATTTTAGGAACTTTTTTCCTTTTGATATATCTAATATCGATACGTATTGTTTGATATGTCCAATATCGATATAACCATGACTGGAACCGATACCAATATTTTCATCCATGAGCCAGCAACAATACAAATTTATAAAGAGAAATTTCACCTATTTGCTGCAGTCGGTGTATCATCGCGACGTCCATTTTCATTCTGTGTTGACGTGTCACTGCCAGAAACAGCCGCATCCTACAAGAGAAGTTTGACACATTAACTGCGGAGAATTACCTTCTCTTCTTGTCCTCTATAAAGCAATAACAAAGGAAAGAAATATGCCCGGTATTGTTCCAATCAATTTTAAAAACTTCTTTAAAGAAATATTTGTTGGGCGGTACACTAAAATTTCACTTACCTGAAATAAAGAACAAATCACTGTGATGACTGATTTACCACACCATTGTTTGAATTTGTGAGGAACAATATTACTGATAATACAAAAATAAAATAATAAAATTAATAATATATAGTTTTTTACGTGAAAAACCCCTTCGTAAATGAGGGGGAAAAATCACAATACTCTACGTTCGAAATATCTCCGCTACATTTATGAATTTTGGTTGCAAAACTATAAAACACCCAAGGTTATAGCACCTAATAAGGAACAACTTGAGCAGTGAATGATATGAAAACAAACGAGACAAAACAACCGGACAAAATGTTCTCCACAGTGACTAAACAATATATTCAAAGTTGACAAAGAATAGAATATGATTTGGATTCCAACCATATGGCTAAATCTTTATTATCTTCTTTTCTCTCTTCACTCTCTTTCTCTTTGGGTGGGCGCTCAAGGTCTGTGAAAATCAGGCTCCAAACTGACCTAATAATCATCTTCTTTTTCATAGTCGCTTTCAACATTTGAACACCAGCTCCCATGTCAGGGGATGTTCAAACGTCAAGGGCAAAACTTTGCTGGTGCACATGGGTCCCTTATGCACATCAGGTGAGACAATTTGTCTAGTTTGAGCACATGCATGTCTCATGTGTGGCTTAGGCACGGTTCAACAATAATACAATAATATATGTACAAAAGACATGTGATTCACAAGAAAGTGATCCATCCCAATAGAAATGTGGCAATCCATAGTATTTGTTGGATATCTTTCAAGTCAAGCACAAAATTAGGAGGTCTTAAAAGTGTTGCAAACCTCAAATCATCACCTTTCCTATTGGCCTTGGAGAAATTATAAGTTTCGCATGAGGCATGGTTCAACTGAGAGACACCAAGCTACTCTTCAATGCTTCTTTAGGAGCATGTACAGATTCAAATTCCCCTCCCAACAAAAAAACAAACGCTAATAGGCACAAATAGCAAAAACAATAACAAATCCTTGGGTCCCACAAAGTTTACACATCTATATGAATTTGTTTTTACCATTTTACTTGATGGAAGCAATTTTAAATAATGTTTACTCTTTTTTAAAACCATTTATAACAAATTAAAAAATTAGAAATATAACTTTCTACCCCAATATGAGCTATAAAAATGGTTTTCTTTGTCATCCGTGATCACAACAATATCAAAACTCTAATTATAATAGCTGTTCTAAATTCCAATGAAAGATAAAGTAAGAAAAGAAACCTGAAAAAAGGCTCAAATAGAGCAACCCAATGGAGATGAGTTTCAGTACCCTGAACTATCTAATTTAAGATAGTGAAGTCAACTCAATTCCCTTTGCCATTGTCCGATTGTTGTATTTACTCTTACAACCTATATCCTTTATTTTTTTTAGCCGAGGGTTGATGAAACTGAATTTCTTGAGTTCAAAGAGTTGAAATTTTGATAGATGCTATCCCAAATTGGAGGTACTTCCTATTTTGTTCTAGGCCCTTTTGTTAGCTCCCAATTTGAGTATCTGTTCTTGTTCCAGTTTCAAGGTGACTTAACAATGGTCAACGACCTGAATCCCCATTTAGTATGCCATGGGTATTCTTTTCGAGATCGTAAGGGTGAATAAATACTAGTATAAGAATACATGAAGTGAGATTAGGCATATTGATTGCACCTTAATATATGTTCTTAAGGCTCTTCTTAATATGACAGAAAAGTAAAATTCTTTGTATTCTTCCACATATAATTTCATTGCAAGATGTCACATATTCATTAGCTTGCAGCAACAGAAAGTCTTTTTATAGGTCCATTGTCTACATGATAGGCAGTAGCCATCTCGCTTCCATAACCCCCACCTCTCATCCAACAATGTTTTTTAACTCGGGACCTCCATTTGAAATCTGAAGCTCAAACCTTTCAATGTCACCAAAGACACATAGGACATGTCCTCGTCTTGGAGGGTCATAAGCTGAATTCAGAAGGGCAACTCCAAATAATTAAACCAAATTGTATTCATTTTACCACTTCTGCTGACCTATACACTCAAGTCTGATCTTTTGTGTTTGTGCCGTATTGATACATGGATACATAGAATATACTTCAACACAAACCTGAGACAATTAATATTCGTGTTAATAACCCAAACATGAGCACAAGCTACTAAAATAATGAATAACATGAAACTTGTAACCAATTTAATAAGGAGGTCGCATTCGTGTGACATAATGAGACACATTTAATATGTTAATACAATATGGTAAAACATGCTTATAGCATGTGAGCCATTATGCGTTTGTTAAACAAAACTTCGATGAATAAATGGATTTTAACCGTATGAGTTTATAATAATGTTAATCCGAATGTGATATCATGTTATGTTCAGGTTAACGTATTAACAAAAGACATGACAAGATTATTTCATGATACAAGCCCAAATCCTCTTATTTCTTGTGCCTTCCTACGGGAAAAATCGTTTTTTTTCTCATTGTATCCTTCGGTCAATATCTTCAAAGGAAGGATCCCAGACGAAACAAAATGGAGATCTCACATTGATAGCTAGAAGGCATTACCTTTGATGATTGCTCTGATGCTGCAGCCTGTGCATTCTGAGATGCTGCCACAGGAGGCTCACTCTCAGAACCTTCACGCGCTGCGGTTGGCTTTCTGGGAGATGCTGACTCTTGTGAGAAACTTTCCATGGAACCTGATAACAGGTCAGGCAGTGGCGGCAGATCCCTCAGGAAGAACTCCCGATACAAATAACTCCTCAGGCTTGCAGTGATCTCGACAAGCGCTTCCCGAGCAGCTTTGATCTCTCCCACAATCTGCAGATGATATGAGGAAGCAATTGAAAATGCATAATATTGTGCAGGTTAGAGTGCCAAGATCATCTTGATCCTTTCAAGGTAGCCTTGGTGAGGACATGGATTCTAGCTGAGGAAACAACCTCTTGCAAAATACAAGCTAAGACCATGCACAATGGACCCAGAGCTATCCAATCCTTCACTAGACTATGAACATATAGAGAGATTCATGCACCGGATTGCCACAGTAGGAGAGTTATTGCACAATGGTAATAATGGGTCCAGCATGGACTTGGGTCAGAGCCAACGAGGCCCAGCTGGAAGAAGACGGTTTGACCAGTAGAAGGGCCCATCCCAGCAACGATGTCCCAGGAAATCCAGAAACAAGGCTCACTAGGCACTCCAAGCATGCAGCTAATCAGCGTCGCTCACACTCCTGTAGAGACAATCGTAGGCTGCCGGCGCAGGAGGCGTAGGCTCGAAGGGTGTTAGCCAATGAGAGAAGAGGTCAACGTTGACAAGCCACAGCACACGCCACCTCAGCAGCCGCTCAGCCAATCCAAGCAAAGTCAACAGGCCTGCGTTGGCCACGCTCGACAATGGTCTCCTCGTCTCTATAATGCGACAATTGACACCGCTGACCACCGCCATCACGTAGTAGCCGACGAATCCCGACAAGTCAATTGTCTGAAACCCTAACTCCCAAAGCCTCCTTAAAGGAGCCTACAAATACCCTCTCCATCAGCTGAGGGGGGGCTTCTGAACTCCCACTAGAGATTCGATTCCAACCTCCACCAAAGAGCCTAAGCGGTGACCTGAGATCAAGATCCCGATCTTTCACCTAGCGCTCAAAGCTTCGACGAGAAAGAACTAACTATCTTCCCTCAAACCACCGCCACCTTACGGCAACAATAGTGAGCCACTCCTAGCAGTACACCTAAGGGAGCACAAGCTTTCTTCCAACATCCCATGCACTTCCCTCATCCCAGCATTCTTGCATTCTCATCATATTTACTTCCACGCGTGTATCTTTCTGTTTCCGAGGAAAGATTTTTGATTTGAACGTCGGAGTGTTTTAGGTAGAACAACTTCCCGTCGCCCTCTAACCTCTTGTTTGTAGTTTGTAGTGCACAGAGCTTAGGTTAAGAGACGTGAAGACCGGACCCGTTTGCAATCCGACCCAGACGAGGAATCCGAGGCTCCCCTAATTCACACAAGAACCGGGACCCAGGGACGCATCATTGACGCAGTCTATGGGAAAGACGAAAAAGTTTAACCACCTGTCTCAACGTTTACTTTCTCACTCTGGAGCTGGTCAACACTAGAGTGCAGGTGAGCGCGCCGGCGAGGGACACTGCTGCCTGCGGCGACGACCCCTCTGTGGGTAGCTGTGCTGGTGAGCAGCTTAATCCTGACACGCGCAAGCTAGCTGCAGACGTGGATGACATGAAGCAAATACTTCAGGAGCTTTGCGCTCGAGCTGGAGTGCAATGGATGGGAGCCTCTCCCCCGGGGCCCCAAGCATCGACTTCCAGGCAAAAGAAACCTGGGGCGAGGCCCCAGCAGCAAGAACAGCCAAGCCTAAAGATGCCGAGGCCGAGGAGGCCTCTGGCAGCAGGGCCCAAACGATAACTCGGAGCAGCCCGAACAGAGACGCAAGGGAAGAAAGCCCAGAGTGGTGGAATCCCCGCAACTCCCGCAACAACAGGAGGCTCATGACCAGGGGAGAGGGCTCATGTAGTACGCGACCACCCCGCGCAGGAAGTCACCACGACTTTGTGTGACCCCCAAGATAACTCCGAGCTCAGAGACATTATCAACGTGAAGAGGAGAAGGTTCACCCCTCGGATAGAGGAGAAAGTAGAGAAAATATGGCGGCATGTGTTCAAGGGGAAGCCGGACGACAGGTGCTCGAACTGCGGAGATCGTCGTTTGCCTTGGACATTCAGACGCAAACTTCCCCTCAAGTTCAAAATGTCAACACTGGATCTACGACTGGAGAACGGACTCGATGGACCACCTGGACTATTTCCGCACATTGCTATCATTTCACGAGGTAGGCAAGGCAATCATGTGCTAGTGCTTCCCCCTAATGCTCAAGGGGGACAATAGGCTTTGGTTTCATGGTCTTTAGCCCAACTCAATTCGCTCCTTCAACGAGCTTGCAGACTGTTTCTTGTGCTAGTTTGTTTCCAGCAGGAGGAAAGAGAAGCAGCCCTAGCATCTTGTCCACTTTCGCCAAAGGCCGGAGGAGAGCCTGAAGCGGTTTCTCAACCACTTCACTGCCAAAGCTCGCCATATCCCCCAACTCTCCGACGAAGTGAAGCTGAGCGCCTTCATCGCCACGTTGGCGGCTGGGGAGTTCTTCAAACATTTGGCGCACCAGTGTCCCCAATCATTTCGGGAAGTTGAGGCCATCGTTTTGGCCTACATCACAGCCGAGGAGGACAGCGAGGCGAAGTGTCCCGAACACGCAGACTAACAGCTAGAAGGATCGACTGCTAGGAAGAAAAGAAACGGAGATGGCGGCCACTCTCGGGAACCCCGCAAACAAACGAGGTCTAAGCCAAGTGTTCGAAGGGAGCACAGACCCCTGACCCCGACGCCCTTGAATGACACTCACTCAAACATTTTGATACAGATTCGAGATTAGAAATTCCTGAAGTGGCCTAAAGCGTTGAAGAACCCAAAGGCCAGAGACTAGACGAAGTATTGTCATTACCACCGGTCTTTGGGGCATACCACGGAGGACTGCCGGGCCCTGCAGAGGAAAATTAAAGATCTGGTCTGCCACGGGCACCTCACTCTATTCCTGAAAAGCTCGGGGCAAGCCCTCGAGGCGGCCGCCGCCGGAGCTAGAGATCTGCCAAGGAACCGAGTTGCCGCTAGTGTCATCGGCATAATCTTGAGCAGGCCAGCCAAAAGTAGTGATCGGGACCGGCCCGAAGCCGCATCCAGCAACAAGAGAGCAAGAGTAGGGGTTAGGACTAACGTTATTAGTTTTAGTAACGACGATATGACACATATAACTTTCCCTCATTCAGACTCTCTTGTTGTATTAGCCCTTGTCTTAGACGGTACGCTTGACTACCAACTGAGATGAGTTTTTATTGATAATGGAAGCTCTCGAGATTTGCTGTACATTGATGCATTCTTTAAGCTTGGTCTGAAAAAGAACCAGATAAGAGCAGTCGAAGGATCTTTGTACGGCCTGGACAATGAATCGGTGCCCATGCAAGGAGAGAGTCAACTGGAGGTCACAATGGAAACTTACCCACGCACAACAACGTGCACGCTTACGTTCCTTGTTGTCGACCTGCCATCGGCCTACAACGCCATTCTAGGCCGACCATTTCGACCGCCTTCGGTTGCTGTGACATCGATCCATCACTTGAAGGTGAAGTTCTCGACCCCGTACGGAATCGGCAAGGCTTTGGGCGATCAGATGTTGAGACGGACATGTTACCTATTCCAAGTTGCCCCCACTGCTCCAAGCCAACCAACTAAGGACCTAGACTTCCGTGATAAAGCATAGACCCAGTCAGGTGAGACGACGGAGCTGGTCCTATTGGACCCCATCGAACCTGAAAAGTGCGTGCACATCGGAGGATTCCTCTCTACGCCAATTCATAGCCAACTCGTGGACTTTCTCAAGCGGAACTCCGACGTCTTTGCATGGATTCCTGCGGACATGTCCGGGATACCGGACGGAATAATGGTCCACAAGTTGGACCTTGATTCCGGTCACAAGTTCGTCAGGTAGAAACGCAGGAACCACTTCGTCGAAAAGCTAATAGCCATAAAGGAAGAGGTGAAGAAGCTGCTTGATACAGGATTCATAAGGAAAGTCCAGTACCCGAATTGACTGTCGAATGTTGTCCTCATAAAGAAGAGCAGTGGCAAATGGCGGATATGCGTCGATTTCACTGATAAGGGAAGTCCAGTACCCGAATTGACTGTCGAATGTTGTCCTCATAAAGAAGAGCAGTGGCAAATGGCGGATATGCGTCGATTTCACTGACATGAACAAAGCCTACCCGAAAGACAGCTTTCCGCTTTCTTGGATTGACCAGTTGGTGGACCCCACGTTAGGGCACGAACCACTGAGCTTCATGGATGCCTACTCGAGCTACAACCAAATAAGCACGAGTCCAGACGACAAGAAGCACACCTCATTCATGACCGACCAAGGGATCTACTGCTACAAGGTCATACCCTTTGATATGAAGAACGCCGGCGCGACTTACTAGCGGCTGGTGAACAAAATGTTCAAGGCCCAGATCGATAGGAACGTGGAGGTATATGTAAACAACATGCTCGTCAAAAGCAAAGTAGATAACAACCATATCCGGCGATTTGGTGGAAACCTTCGAAGTGCTTCGAGCACACAGGATGGAGCTCAATTCGGCCAAGTGTGTGTTCGAGGTGACCTCCGGAAAATTCCTGGGCTTTATAGTATCCCAACACGGCATCGAAGCAAACTCAAAGAAAATCAAAGCCATTCTCAACATGAACTCTCTGCAGATGGTGAAGGAAGTCCAGAAGTTCACAAGGAGACTCGCTGCCCTCTCGCGATTCCTGGCCAAGTCCGCGGAGAAGTATCTGTTGTTCTTCAAGGCTCTCAGGGGGACAAAGGCGACGAGATTCCAATGGACGGATGAGTGCAAGGCTGCATTCCAGGAGCTGAAAGTGTATCTCACCAATCCTCCACTCCTAATCTCCCCTTTGGAAGACAAGGACCTATATCTCTACTTAGCCATGTCAGACACGGCTTTCAGTTTGGTCCTTATTCAGTAGCAGGGGAATGTGCAGCGACCCGTGTATTATGTGAGCAAAGTGTTGACAGACAAGGAGTCCCACTACCCTCATGCCGAGAGAATTGCCTTAGCCCTTATCTACTCTACCCGAAAGTTAAGGCCATACTTTCAAGTGCACCGAATCGTTGTGTTGACTAACCACCCTTTGAAGGCGGTCTTGCAAAAGTCCGAGATGTCTGGGCGATTGGTCAAGTGGGCCATAGAGCTAGGCGAGTTCGATGTAGAATTCCGACCGAGGCCATCCCTTAAGGGCCAAGCCCTCGCAGACTTCATGGTCGAAACGACGACCCCCGTTCTTGATGCCCCATACCAAGTCTAAGACGTGAGCGCCACGAGCTCCCCCGGGTGGACCCTCAACGTCGACGGGTCAGCCACGCAAACAGGCAGTGGGGCCGGAGTCGTGCTTGGAACCCTGGATGGCTCAGAGATCAAGTACTCTTTGACGCTTGGATTCCCAGCCACCAACAACGTAGCGGAGTACAAGGCCCTCATCACAGGACTCAGGTTGGCCAAGGAATGCTCAGTTAGAACGTTGGTCGTACGCAGCGACTCGAAGTTAGTAGTCAACCAAATTTAGGGAGTATTCGGGGCATTAAACCCACAACTCGCTAAATACCTAGCAAAGGTGAAGGCCCAAGCCTAGGCGTTCAAGTTCAACATCAAGCACGTCCCGAGAGTGGAGAACTGGAAGACCGACCAGCTGGCCAAGGACGCAGTGACGGGATCTCAGGGGCAATGCGCCAGGAGAATGCAGGAAGTTTTAGCCGTGCCTAGCATTGACGGCCCGAAACACGAGGTGCTACAGATAGCCAAAGACAACTAGATGACCTCGTATTGGAAGTACCTGATGGACGGAGCGCTGCCGGAAGACTCTGAAGAGGCCAAGCAGATAAAGAAGATGACAAACTGGTACACAATTATCAATGGGAGACTGTACCGACGGGGATATTCGACTCCCTACCTAAAATGCCTTACACCGTAGGAAGCCGAATATGCATAGGGCAAAGTCTAGCTTGGTGTGTACGGCTCGCACGTCGAAAGAAAAATCTCACATTCAAAATTATGCGGCAAGGTTTATTTTGATCCATGATAAAGCGAGGCTCCATGGACTTTATCAAAAAGTGTGAGAGTTGCCAAGTTCACGGGCCCAACCCACTAGCCACACACAGAGCTACAGAGCTTGCAGGCCTTATGGCCGTTTGCACAATGGGGCTCGACATCCTCGAGCCCATGCCTTTGGCCTTCGGACAGAGAAAGTTCCTCATTGTCGGTATTGACTACTTCACTAAGTGGGTCGAGATAACTCCTTTGGCACGCATAACCGAACAGAATGCAACGAAGTTCGTCCGTCAAAATATCGTTTGTCGGTTCGGGATTCTTGAGGTTATAGTAACCGACAATGGAACCCAATTTATGGCAAACGGTTCACTAAATACTACACGAGCTTGCGCATCAGATTGGTTCACATATCCGTGACGTACCCACAAGCTAACTGTCAGGTTGAGGTGACCAACTGGACGCTGCTGCATGGATTGAAGACTAAACTCGAGGACACAAGGGGCTCTTGGGTCGATGAGCTACCTTTGGTGCTCTAGTCTTATCACACGACCCTGCGGGAACCCATACAGGAGACGCCCTTTAACCTCTGCTACGGGGTTGAAGCGGTCGTCCCGTCAAAGTCAGGCTTCCCAACCTTCAGATCGAATGCTTCGACACTATTAGCAACTCCCAACGGCTCAAGGAGTGCCTCGACCTGCTCCTGGAAGTTCGTGACGCAGCGCGCCAAAGGACGGCGGCCTACCAGCAGCACATCGCTCAGTACTACAATAAGCGGGTGATGGCTCGTCCTCTTGAGGTCGGGGATCTGGTCCTCCGGAGTATAGTGGCGACAGGAAAAACTACTTACAGGAATAAGCTATCCCCAAACTGGAAAGGACCATTCCTTGTCTCGACGATCCTCCGAAATGGGACATACAAACTACGCACCCAGGACGACAAACTATCCCTCGCACCTAGAATACCACCCACCTCAAAAAGTACTACCAATGAGGCATGTACACGCCTAGGTAAGTTGTGTATACATGAACTGGAATACTTGTACACATACCACGTTTCCATTGATAAAATTGTTATTTTTATCTTCTTATTAGACTATTCATATGAATGTGTGCTTGCAGGCGTGCGGCGACCTTCTTAGAAGAACAGAGCACTTTCAGTCAACGACGGTCGATGGGCTAGGACCATGCACACGAAAGCGACAGTGCCCTAAGCAGGGACGGTGTCGTGCGCGCAACGGCCTAAGACACAGAGGGCGGCTATTGCGGCTTTAAAACCCAGCTAACCTCGAGAGACTCCACCAGGCGTGCGATGATGTCCGATTCATTGGATAGGGCATCCTACTACGTGCGAGATGCGACGATATCCTCAACTAAAGGACGAGCACAGCGCAAACAGCTCTCAAAGTGAGCATTAGTGACAATAGCTAGACAGTTTAGCCAACACGACGAGGAGATCCACATCATTCAAAAAAAAAAAAAAAAAGAAGAGAGAGGAAGGGAGCAAATTGAAAAGAAAGTGTGCTTTATTCAAGTTAGAGTTTAGCAAAGTGAAAAAAAAACAAGGTTCCTCTCGGGAAGCTATGTACAGAAGAGGTGAACAAAAAGTGCGGCTACCCTACGAGCTCGAAGGTTTCGTCTCCTCCGAAAAGTTGATCAAGCGTAAGCTATCTTCGATCCCATCATTATGAGGGTCGAGGATCCCCGCGGAGAAGCCCGGAGCCACGACGGAGACTATACGACATAGGCGTATGCTGTCCCAGAACCTCGCGTTCAACACTCGAGCCATCTCCTTCGGAAAGAGCCGAACTCGCAACCTAGCCTTAGCTCAGGCACACCGGTCTTGCACGTTGATGATGAGGTCCCCAACCGCTGCAGTTCACCTCTCAGCCGTTCATTCTCCTGCTTCAGGACGGCAACCTCTCTCTTCCAACGTTGCTCGGACGCCCATTCGCCCTCTTCTTGAGCCCAGCCAGTGCGCTCATCCCGTTGAGAAAGAGCAGTGTGGAAGAAGCGAATCGCATCTGGAGTCTACAAAGGAGAAAAAGGATGAGAAGCCCGTGAATCCTGGCCACATGGGAAACATTACATTAAGGGAGTTGGCAGACAAATCCCTAGCTTGATGAGCAAAGACAACATACCTCGATGAAGGGCACATCCGTAGTGCTAGGTAGCTCCGACACGGCCTCAGGATCGGAAACGCTTAGGGGCTCTGACCGCTCGACAGCCTCCTCCTCCCTGCTCACCAGAGCCTCACCGACTGCAGCTTCATCAACAGTCTCCTCGAGTGCAGCGGCAGCGGCGGCTGCCATAGCAGCCTCAGGACCAGAGATGAGCGACTCGGGTGACACTCTGGCTGGTGCATCGACCACCTCCAAAACATCCAAGGGCAAGTAGTAGGCTCCAAATCGACCACCTCAACAAGCTCTGTCAAGGCGATCATTGCCTCCTCGGTTCCCGTCACAGCCACCCCTCCGAAGGACTCGATTGGCCACTCGTCGGTAGAGGGTCCTGCCTCGACATCAAACAGGGAACTTGGTGCAGACCCCTCACTCGAAGGAAGTCCAACCAGGGGAATGTCGTACTCCGCCAAAGCGACGACTGGAATTGGAGAGCGTCGGGGGCTCCCATGTGCAGCTCCAACTTTGGCTCCTACGCCACGACAGTGGCCCCTGTGTGCGTCATCGAGGCAGATCCAGCGGATTGGCCAGACGTGGCCAGCAATATCAAGGCCCTGGCCTTGATGACCAACGACAGTGACAAGCCATCCTGCTTAAGCGACTCCCTCGACGACTCTCTAATGACCAGGGCCCCAGCCTTCCTTTTTTGGGCGGCAGCTGCCGTCCCACTACTTGCAGGCTCCCACCTAACAGCCGCGAAAAGCTCGGAGGTCAAGTAAAACCCCTGAATGGCGAACGTCTCTATCTTCGCTTGGGTGTGGTCAATCAAATTTTTCTCCTACTTCACTTCCTCCTCGCTAACGCTTCTTGAGAAGAAATCGCTCATGGGACCCCACTCACGGGAAATCTCCCACTCTGGAGCAGCCGCTGGGAAGAAAAAACAATTCTTCTACTTTTTCACTAAGTCGGGGTTCGTCCCTCGGAAACTGAAGCCTGGGCGAGGAGATATCGAAACCCAATCCTCCGATTAGGCAAAGCAGAAAATCACCTTCATCGAGCATGGGCCAAACCCACAATCGTGAAGACGGACGAAGATGCACATGGACACCAAGTAGCGCACGACATTAGGATGAAGTCGTGCCGCAAGAACACCGAGCACCTCAAAGATCCCGTACAGATCCAACTCCATGGGGAAGCGAAGTCCACCCCTCAGGTGGTGCTCATACACAATAATGAAGCCCTCGGGGGGGGGGGGCATTCACACTGCCCCCCTTGCCAGGAAGAAGATGGGCCCAATCGCTCGAAATATGGTAGTCAACCCTTAGAGAGGCGATAGCACTTGCCGAAAGGACTGACTTGATGTCACTCACTCTCTCGCAAATGGAGGAAGAAGGAGTGCTTTTCTTCTTCACCATGGATTCTCGAAGCAGACAACCGCAAAGTGTGAATGGCGTGGGGAAGCGCCGTTTAAATAGGCAACGCAAGAGAAGGCCAAGCGGTGTCACGTGGGAAAATGCAAGGGTTGCCTCGAATGCTGGCCGTGACAGACGTCGCCTCAACAAAGTGCGGCACGTTTGTCCAAGGCAGCCCATTATGGTGCCTGAAAGCTGCCCCCATCACTCACGCTGCAATCATCTGTCAGATCCCAACCGTCATACCACGTAGTTAATACAAAGATATTAGCAATCAGAAACGATGGTAGTAGTCCATCCAACATCTAGACCGGAATGGCAAAACGAGTCATCTGAACACAACAAATTACAACAAATAAATTGATCTACCATAATGAAATTTTATTAAGGAATTTCACAAATAATGTTTCTTTACCGAAAAAGCCGACCAGTGGTCGCATAGTACAACTATCCACCCCCTCCGGGATCGGCAGGATTGGGAGTCATGAACTCGGTCAACTCTAAGCGCGTTCAGGCTATCGTTGTCCAAGAATCCAGGAGGCCCACACAAAAGCCAGGCGCTGCCAGCGAAGCTATCCTCCGGTTAAGCCGAATACCTTCTTGGAACCTTTCTTCCAGTATGGGAGCTAGCTCCTCTGACTGGATTCTCGACCTCAGCTTAGCCTCCACTGCGTGTGGACGACATGCTCTTCCCTGAGTCGCACCCGACACTGCTCGAGCTTCTCCTGAAAAGCGGCGATCCGACTATGGGCTTGCGAATTGATGTCGGCTAGCTGCGATGCCCTCGCCTCCGCCTCCGCCTCCGACCATGCTTGTTCGAAGTGAGTTGCTTGTGCCTGAGTCTATTCGATTTCAGCAATGGTGACCTGCACCCAGGCCTCAATATCCTCAACTGCTAGTTGGACATAGTGGAACGGCCAACCGACTCTCTCCGGTCCCTGGCACCGAGAGGAATTTGAAGCCCCTTCGGACTTAAAGCCCGGCAGTGTTCTCAGAGGCCTCGCTGGCCCAATGACAAAAGGCTTCGAGTGGAAACCTTCCAATGCCGTTGTGGCGGGCCCTACCTCGTCGTGGCCTCTCAGCCCTCACTCTACCCATCGTGACTCCTTGGTAGGGGTCTCAGACCTCGAAGAGGAGGACAACCCAGCCAACGGTCCTGGAACGACGTCATGCACCCCGTTTACCATTAGCGTGACCACAACGAAAGGAAAGGAGGAACGACAGTAGGCCCAAATTACGCACCTTACAGCAGCAAATGGATGCCCAAATTGGAGAAGTCATTGGCGCTTAAATAGCTAAAGCTTACCCAAGGAAATGGCATCGTTTAACTAGGGAAAGGCGTTCCACCGCCCAACGAAATCCCTCCACGTGACGACGACCTAAAGTATTGTGCCTTTTCAAGAAAGGCAATTATGATGCGATGGCCTAGCAGTTCCCGGCTCATTAAATGCAGATGAGATTTGATTGACGCACCTTCCATCAGTATCAATTAGCCAGCCAAGGCAGGATACGGACGGCGCAAGCTCGCAAGTGGTTCCCGCCAAACCATCCCACTGATGGTCCAAGCATAGATTCAAGGGATGGGCATTGGTAAGGACGACCGAAAGCCACTGGACACTCAGAATAAGCAAGCGATCAAGCATGTATGGCGGCGGAAGGGACCTACGGCCCTTGAGTCATACCGTTCAAAGCAGTAAAGAGAAAATTCGATGACACAAAAGATAAAAGGTAAAAATTAATGCTTTTATTCATTGAAGTGTTCTTTACAATGTACAAGGCTTGCGTTAGTGAAAGTATAAAAGAACAAGAAATAAAGTACAAGAAGCTGCAGAACAGCGGTGCCCCCGGGAAGGATCGACCGTGTGCATAGCTGCACATCACCTCATTTTGGTTGCATCAACCCTAGCACCGATTAGACTCCCAGACGGGCGGAGTGGATGCCAATCCCACGCTCCTGGTGAGACAGGTTCCACCACAAGCGAAGGAAAGGCATCCATCAGGAATCCCACCGGAGCCGCGACTCACTCGCCTGTGTCCCAATGGAACACCAGGACTCACCTCCACTTTCAAGCAGCATCGATGAACAGTCAGCCGCAGTAAGAGATGGTGACGGCATGCTTTTGAGGGGATAGAATCCCCCGAATCAGCATGCTAGCCTTGCGACGCTCCCCCTGTGGCTGAGAGCCCTAGCTAGCCGGAGAGGAGGCACATGACAACTGCAAAGTGGCCGAGCCACCCACGTTACAATGAGGAAGCATCCACGAGAAAAGCATGACGATAGGCTTCAGCAGCGGAGGCAAATCTCTCGTAGATCCATCTGATTCCTTTGCGGAACTCCACAGGGCGCAAGACAAGCCAAGGACTTCGTATTGCTTTATCAACGAAGGGATAAGTGCGACTCACCCAAGCTGGGAACCCCTCAATTTATAGTCATGTAGAAGGTCCAACTAGCTCCCAAAGAGGTGCACCAGCTGATGGTCGTCAATCGAAAAACAGGAAAGTCACCAACGCAGAGCCGATTCCCAGGCCGCGAATCTTTTCCAACAGAGCACCGAATCCTTACGACGCCTCTGAAAGAATGCATATTCGCATGGGGAAGGAACGACGTCCCTGAGAGTCGAAGACCAGTGCATCTTGAGGAGGCCCATGCAAACAGATGGCAGGACCCACCTCTGACTTGCCAGGCCCCGGCAATGGGCTGTCTCTAGGCATGGGGGGCTAGTAATGGGTCCAGCATGGACTTGGGCCACAACCAACAAGGGCCAGTTGGAAGAAGACGATCCGACCAGCAAAAGGGCCCATCCCAGAACCGATGTCCCAGGAGATCCAGAAACAAGACGCACTGGGCACCCCAAGTGCGTAGCTAATCAGTGTTGCTCACACCTCTACAGAGGGGACCGCAGGCTGCCAGCGCAGGAGGTATCGACTCAGAGGGTGTCAGCCAATGGGAGAAGAGGTCAACACTGACAAGCCATAGTGCACGCCGCATCAACAGCCACTCAGCCAATCCAAGCAAAGTCAACAGGCTTGCGTTAGCCACGGCCAACAATGATCTCCTTGCCTCCATACGGCGACAACTGACACCGCTGGCCACTGCCAATGCGCAGCGGCTGACAAATCCCAACAAGTCACTTGTCGGAGACCCCAGCTCCCAAAGCCTCCCTAAAGGAACTTATAAATACCTTCTCCATCAGTTGAGGGGGGTACCTCCAAACCCCCATTGGAGATTCGATTCTAACCTCCACCAAAGAGTCTAAGCGGTGACCCGAGATCAAGATCCTGATCCTTCACCTAGCGCTCGAGCTTCGAAGAGAATGAACTATCTCCCTTCCCTCGAACCACCACCACCTTACGGCAACAATAGTGAGCCACTCCTAGCAATGCACCTAAGGGAGCACAAGTATCCTCCCAACATCACATGCACTCCCCTCATCCCAGCATTCTTACATTCTCATCACGTTTATTTCCACGTGTGCATCTTTCCGTTCCCAGGGAAAGATTTCTAACTTAAGTGTCGGAGTGTTTGCGGTGGGACAACCCTCCGCCGCCATCTGATCTCTTGTTTGTAGTTTGTGGTGCGCAGGTCTTAAGTTGAGAGATGTGGAAACAGGACCCGTTCGTGATCCTACCCAGATGGGGAATCCGAATGCTCCCTAATCCGTACGAGAACCCGGACCCAGGGACACATCAGATAAAGTTATTATTATGTGACATGATGGTCATGAATTCAAGTAGTAAAATTAATTTTTTGCATAATATAACGTAATATTGCATAAAATACACCCAAAAGTGATTTGTCCCTTCCTCAGATCCCACACAAAGTGAGAGTTTCATGTATCGGGATGCCCTTGAATGATCCCTCCAATATGTGAGCTCAAAGGGCCTAGATTTCTGAGTCAGTTCATCGACTTCTTCCAAAAACATTCTCGAAGGGCCTAGATTTCTAAGTCAGTTCATTGGCTTCTTCCAAAAACATTTGATTTTTATCAGTAAAACATTTTTCAAACAAATAGAAAGAAAATGTGCCAATCAGATAGAAAATGTAGAGAATATCATATGTAGCAATTTCAAGAAAAAAAAGTAGATCCACAGATGAAAATATCGGTATCGATATTAGTCGCGGTCATGTTGGTATTAGACATGCCATTACGTTAACCAAATATTAGGTGTATCAACTGATATTTTTAATATCAAGCAATATATTACCGACACAAAAATATATCGCGATATTATAGTAGTATCAGAGAATATCGGCTGATATTTTTATATATAAATAAATAAAAAACGCTGTGTAGGGTGGACTATTTGATATACCTGGACAAGCTCATGAGTTAGTGATATAAATGCCGGAATTTTATCTCTAGGCAAGATTTCTATATCAGCACCGGTCAATTTCTTCATCTCAGATAAAGATACATCTCCTTCATCTAAACATCCAATATCACTTGATGGAACAAGGAGTCTCGTTGTTACAACGTTGTCTTTATCAGGAGATAAATCCACGATGCAAGTTTGAATGTGCAGTAAAGCTTCTTGAGCTGGAAACAGCTCATCCTCAGGACCCTAAGGAAAGAAATGAGAATTATTTCATATTAACGAGGAACTAACAGTAAACCGGCAAAAAGAAAATATCATACAATGTATTTATAGCCCCTTTTCATTAATTTTGTAAGAGTTAAATAATCCCTTCTGAATTAGCATTATATTCAGATTTATTTCTCTCCTTTCAATAGAGGATACAGCAATTTCTCTATGAAGGGATCCTAGTCACTTTGTTTGGATGACCACCAGAGATAAAGGGCAATGACAACAACATCCACAAGTTAATTTACTTCTTCTCAATCTGGATCATAGTTAGTAAGTTTACTTATTCATTTTTAAAATGATAAAGCGAGTAATCCTATGTCTCCCTGAATTTCCACACCTATGGACAAAGTTAAAATTGTATGTTACTGAGGGATCAGGAATCTTTTAGCTTCCCTCCACTTAACTTTTTCTGAGCTATCCAAACATGTGAAACCATGAATGAAAATATTGGTCTTGGTATTAATATTGATCGCAGTTGTATTAGTATCGACCATATAAGGTAATACATATTGGTATTTGACGTATTAAACACTTATTTTTTTTTGGGAAATCAAAACTTGGGCAAATATCAGTTGATATTGCGGTGTTAGGAAATATTAATATTAGGGGCAATACCGACATATATCAACAGATATGCAACATATTGGCAAATATTTCATTCCGTGTTATGACTTCCTGTCTCTTCCATCACCGAATTATCAAATCCAAACAAGAAAAACTTCATAAAATTAACTCATATGTTACCTCATCTGAAGATATCATAATGATTCGTTCATCTGAACCAGCAACTGGATCAGAAACTTTAACATCGACGCCGATTTCATTCTGAAGCAGATCCACTATTCCATTGCACTCTCCAATGACCCTATCAACCTTGTCATTCGGGCAAAGTATTTGGAACACAAGGTCTTCAAATAGGGGTTGTGAATGGTCAGCACTAGGAGCAACTTCCAACTCGTATGCATATCCAGAAGGGCGTGATGATCTCCGTGAACCAGACAACAATCGTGAACCGTAAGCGGCTTCATCACCATATGATCTCCGTGAAGAGTTTGTGTGAGGAATGATATCGTCCTCAAAGAACCTATCTTCTGAATGAAATCTCCCCTGAAAATGGCCGCGGTCACGGTGCTGGCTCTCTCTCAAACGTTCTGAAATTTTAGCTATGGCGCTTTTTACAGCATTCAAATCACCAACAACCTGCAACATGGATTATTGTCAGACCCAAATGGTATACTGTCAATTTTTTTCAGCAGAATAGATGAATTGGTCTCTAGTTCGTTCTGCTATCCTGCTCAACAAATCATGAGTATTCTTTTTCAATTGAATCTTCTATATTCATAGGTTCCTTTGTTCCCATCACTTCTCCTTTTCTTTTTCCCTTCTGATGGAAAGTACCATAAGATTCTAATGTACATATCTAATACAATGGATTAAAAGGAAAATAGTCCCATTGTAGCAATAACAGAATTTTCTCAATAGCATTAACAGGGAAGTAAATGGAAATAATTAATGCACAGAATCACAAGCATGAGAAGACTCCAAGGAACAAGCACAAGATACAAATCTCAGTTGTATAAGTGTCTGCAGCAACTACAATTACTTAAAACAACTTCAACATATGTAGGACCAAGCAATGTTAGTCAAACTGATGCAAATGCATAGTGAGATTACTTTTTTTGAAACATTTCCGGTCGTTTTGACAGATGGAGACGAAATTGCAAGGGCAGATGTTCATTTACAAAGAGCAGAATTTAAATATAGTGTCAAATCCATTGGTGTAAATTGATTTGTTAAATTCGAGTGGCTGAAAATGAAGCAGCTACAAGACTTAGACTTGATTTGTAACACAGATATCTATTTTGTAGAAAGTTGATATATATTACTGTGTGTGTGGGTGGGTGGGGTTGGGTGTGAATACTGTAGGTCACGGTTTCAAACCCAATAAAATCTCTCTACAATGCATAAGTAAGGTTGCATGCATATGACTATCCTAAGAGTCTGTGATATGAAAAGACTCGTGCAAAGACTCATGCATATGACTAGGTAGGATCCAATCCTAAATACAGATGGAGCAAGTTTCATTTGAAAGTCCCATACAGAACACTTGTTTATTTCCCTAATACGCTGTTAACTTGAAAGTCATCAATCCATCTATTATTTTTAAAGGTCATTTGCGATCTCTCTTTCAGTCATTGGATATTGAGCTACAAAACAATCATTTGGTGAAGAACAGCGTCAACAGAAAAACAAGATCTAGATGTCTACATTGGCTCCATTTCACTCAATGATACGTCTGTTATGCTACTAAGTCTTCTTAGAACAAAGGAGGTAATAAAAAATAGACAAACAATAAATTGTTGTAATATATGCGTCAATCCCTATTTTAATTGTAGCCAAGATGGGTCAGGGAAGTTAGTGGGATTTGAATCTCAGCCATTGGATTTGGTAAACAGGTAGCCCCTAGCAACCCCCAATTCCATTGTAATGTGCATGCACTTTATCACCCTTCCTGAAAAAAATTACCAAAGCTTCATCATAAATTGCTTTAGTATTTGCATTTCTCCATCACCTTTGGCATTCTTGTCAAATGGATAGTCATACCATTCAACATGTCTTATGCACATGTAACACTCATGATACACAACAAACCCACATGAAATAACCAACAACAATAGATAATCATTCCCCAACATCCAAATTCAGCCGTTCTTATGAATTAATAATGCAGCTGACTCAGAATCTGTCTAATATAGCACATTTCCATTCAAGATGCCAGTGAAACTTGCCAAATTTTTGAATGTCCTGAATGCTCAGCAATGCACCAACAAACACTGACTATACTACACAAGAATTCTTATTCATCAAATAGGCCAAACCACCGTAAAAGGACAATCTGGTTACCAAAGCTTCCATTATGTGTGTTGGTCCATGGAATGATCGACCTAATTTGGATCTATTATACACAATTTTACTTTGCATTATGTAAAGGTCATTTATACAAACCAAACCCATTACCACTTGGTCATATAATGACAACTCTACTGTTTCACTAAGATTCAATTTAATGAATATGAGAACTAATTACTAAAATTGGAATCATTATTATGTTAAGGCCCTAAAACAGGTGACATAACAACATTATTGTAACCACAACATAAAACTTAAACAATCAAAATCCATTCTTAAGCACACAAAAATAGGGTGAGAGGTAACAATAGTTCTGAGTTTGTGGAAGTAAACCTGAACAATCTCCTCTCCCATGGAAACACATCTAGGCAAGGTATGATCACGAGGGAGAATCCTAATCTGGGTCTTTGTTTCAATCCTCATGTGCTCAATTATCTTCCCTCCCTTCCCCAACAAACTCCCTACATGCATCCTCGACACCACCAGCCTTGTCACCACCCTATTACCGCCGCCACTGCGGGGACCACCATAACCATCCTCCTCATGATACCCTCCACCACCTTCACTCTCAATGATCCTCTCATGGATCAAGGACAACGCCTCCTGGGCTGGTGAAAACGACGGCATCCTTCCCACTGGGTCCCTCCTCCGGCTGTCAGAAATTTCAATAATTCTCTCCTCATCTCCGGGAAGCAATTCATGAACATTGATCCAAGCACCAGTATGCTGCCGAATAGCCTTAATTATACTCCCTGACTTTCCAATCACTCCCCCTGCCTTCATATCATGGCAGAGGATTCTATAGCTGGTGGTCACCATCATTGATGGGTCCACCACCTTCCCGAGCCTCCCTCCTCCCCCTCCAACTCCTCCAACTCCGCCACTCCGGTGGTGGTAACGGCTGCTAGGGTAATGGTGATTAGAAGTTGCGTATCTAGATTTGGTCCTTGAAAAGATCTCTGAATCATAGTCCTGGTGGTCATAGTAGTAGCTCCTCTTAGATCTTGACCTGTCCATAATCTCTGATCGATCTTTTTTGGTACCCAATTGTCCAGAAGTCCAAATCGTGAAACGGGTTCCCACAAAATCACCTTTATTTTTTTCTGTCCCAAGATCTGTCCTCAGAAATTACATAATCGCAGAATGACAGTGCATTAATAGGGTTCAAACTTCAAATCAACAATAAGATAAAAAATCTGGGGCTGCCCAGCTCCATTTCTCCAACTTTAAACCTTTATTCGACATGGGTTTTTGCTGAATTCCTTGAAATTTTCTCCCCCTCTTCTGATTTTCCGTTTGTTTGCTGAGAAAATGGATCCAACTGGTTCAAACCCAGGAGAGAGAGAATCGAGAGATAGGACGAGGGGTTCAAAGTATCTGATAACCCGGCCTTTCGATTCTCAGATGAAAACTCAGAGTATTGTGCGAGCTCATACAAACCATACCCAATGTCTCTTTGCTTATTGGTACTCTACAATGATCTAATTAGCTGTCTAAACACTCGAGCACCCTCCATTTTAGCTACTTATTATTGCCAAGTACGAATTTTTACCAACTAAAACAAGGAAATAAATAGATTTCATGCAAGGAGCGGCGTCGTTTTACATGATTTCTATGCTTCGGCCGGTGGGCATCAGCAAATCACAACCTCTTTGGTGGGTTATCCTTTGCGCAAGTACCGCAATTAGGTCATTAATTCAGCTCTGCAATTCCTTTACGAATATAACTGCTGGTAATTTTCTCGAATAAACAAACCACAGAGAAAAAATAATAATAAAAATAGCAAATGTTCATTTTGGAAAGATTTGACTCTTTTCACTTATCAAAATAGATTTCAAAATGGAATATTTGAGGTTACTTTCTTCTTAACAAACGTCAGATATTAGAAATTATCACGATCATGATTAATCATATGGAAGTAACAAGAAAAATTACAGTATGTCTCCATCGTCCCATGATGATAATTATACATCTTAAATTATGCATTTAAAAAATAATTACTACATAATCAATATACTAATATCTAACGTTTTAAAATAGTAATTATTTATTACACAATGCAATTCACCAATCATTTCTTTACATTTCACATATATTCAATTTTTAAGAACAATACTTTAACAATTATTCTTAGAACCAATGCTATTTTTTTTAAATTTAACCAATAGCTAATTTAAAAAGTCATAAATTTTGAAGGATCTTTAATAAACAGAATGATTAGAGCATGCCCAATAAATGCCATAGTACTAATTAGTTAACATCGTGATAATCCAACATGTAAAAATGAATAGAGTTATGATAATGCATTCAGCTTATAAATAAAGGATCAATAATAATAACAATTCATCTTTAGCTACCTAATTAAAGAATCTAGCCATTAATTTTTTATTAAATTGAATGAGCTATTTTAAGTATTTACTTTAATCCAACCAAGTTTTATTTATTTGTATCAAATATTGATATAAAATCGACAACAATATAATCATCTTACTATAAATTTACTATTATAGAATAATAAAAATGTTATTTACCTAAAAGGTTATGGTAATATTGTTCAAATACAATGGCCTTCCTTAGCTACCTAATTAAAGAATCTAGCCATTAATCTTTTATTAAATTGAATGAGCTATTTTAAGTATTTACTTTAATCCAACCAAGTTTTATTTGTTTGTATCAAATATTGGTATAAAACCGACAACAATATAATCATATTATTATAAATTTACTATTATAGAATAATAAAGATGTTATTTACCTAAAAGGTTATGGTAATATTGTTCAAATATAATGACCTTCCTATGTACTTTCCTCCAAGAATTATAGTAAGGTAACATTTTGATCAGGGATTGTAACAAACATGTGCTAAAATATTGCAAAATATGCATTGAAATCGATGGGAAATATTTTTTTGATAATAGAAAATTATTGTAATATATTATATTATGTCAACTATTTTTTACTTATTAAAATCCTAAATCCTCATGTTATTGGCTTTTCAGGATGCTTATGATACCCAAGGAAGAGATCGAGTCTCAGATTAAAAGTTTTCAAATATATATATATATGCTAATTTTAGTATATAATTTAGTTAGGATAGGGTTACATGAAAAAAAATGTCTCCAATATCTAATGTGGGTTCATATTATCCTCATTACATTTTCAATTCCCAAATCAAATTTATTTGACAAGTGGGCACATAGATCAACAGGCCGCGTCCACACGCGGGGCCGTATTCTCGAATTATCCCTAACACGTCGTACACCAGTACAGGCGGAGTGGCGGCACGTTTGCACGACCCGACAAAGCAGGCGGGCGGCCTCCCGGCCGTGCGATGGCTGCCACGTGTCCTCTACCCAACGACATAATTTTCCCTATAAATACCTAGCATAGGCTCTTGTCTGGGGAGGGCCTTCTGACGGCTTCCTTCCAGGAAAACGAAGGAGAAAAAGAAAATACTCGCTTCCAATTAATTGAGGATTAAGGGAAGATATTCCCACTATTGTACATTGTAAAACTTCCGTTCAGTGAATATTTCTCAAGGCGGAGCCGATTTTTGGATTTTCACTCCTTAATCTCTCCTCCACATCCATCACTCCCGAATACTTGTGTTGCTTCGGACCCTCCGGATCCAGGACGTAACATATATATATATGCTAATTTTAGTATATAATTTAGTTAGGATAGGGTTACATGAAAAAAAATGTCTACAATATCTAATGTGGGTTCATATTATCCTCATTACATTTTCAATTCCAAAATCAAATTTATTTGATATGTCCTTAGATTTATTGTACATTTCATCCTATCTAGTCATCTGTAGTAGATCTGATTTTCGTATACTCTGAATTTAAATTCTATACAACACAATAGACAAACAAAAGGTCAAAGAATTGACGAAATTTACTCCCCGATTTATCTTTTGACGCTAAGTCAATCATCTTTCTATATTGAAAGAGAAAAAGAGAATGTAAAGTGAGAATGTCAATACTTGTATAGAGGGCGTTAGTATGGTACACTTGATAGAAAGCATCTTAAGGAGAGAGAAAATTACGCTTAAAGGGGAGCGTCTTGGAATTGTCACTTGTTGGTTGTTGAACTTCTGTCAAGGATTATATCTTTGTTTTTGCTATCTTTTTGTTCCTCGTCCTCTACCATCCCCTATTGGGTAGGATGGATATATAGAGAGTTAAGGGAAGCCGATCTCTCCTATCAACCGTCCATAGAATCGCTCAGATGAATAAGGGAAGATCGTTTTGCCAACGATTCCTGACCCGTTACTATGTTCATTGAGCCTTCTGGATAAGAGAAGAAGGTTATTCTTTTTCGGTCGATTAGAGTAAATTCTTTCAATGTGCAGGAAGTAGGTCGTTCTAACAGGACCGATGGGCTTATTTATTCACTTTGGGTCATATAGGCCAACTTGAATATTATTCAGCTCTAAGCCAATTTCTTTCGCTGATGGGCCTTCTGCTTACGTCGGTACTAACTATACCCATCATTAACTTCCCATGTCGAGAGATTTGAAATTTAGCCTTCCAGTGTGGTGACTAAGGGATTATCAATTGTTCGAATTCGTGCTTCTAGTCTGAAGGGCTTCATTGGCTGGCCAGACGAGGGTTCTCAGTTCAACAGGATTCATTAGCTGTCCAGATGAGGGGCTTCTAGTCTGACAGGTTTCATTTGTGCCGCAACAGCGGCATTAAATGAGAGCCACTTCGAATCTCGTGTCGTTTCGAATTTATATCAGTCATCATTACTGGTTTTGGGTGATTGACATGCAGCATAGCGTACAAGGTGTTGACACGTATCACAACCATGATGAGGCGCATCATTTAAATTTCCTTCTACGGCGTTGTTTCATCTAGGATGTTTCGTTTAAATCATTCGAATTCGTCATTCCCACACTTCTTTTGAAAGTTCATTGCTCTTCTTTCACTTCAAATTTTCTTCACCTCCTTCTTGCCTCAAAACTTCTTAATCTTCTTCCATGGTGCCCGGTGTTAAAGACATCCAATCGGTCCTTACTTTGGCTAATGTTGAGTCTCTCTGTGGTCGGTATAGGATTTCGAACTTGATGGTATATCTTTTTGTAGGCATAGGTGGTAGAGCTTGTTCCATCGGAAGGATACATCATGGTTTATGAGATCCATTTGAAAGGGGGTCTCTATTAACTAATGGTACCGGAGTTGTATAAGATCGTGAAGGCTCTGGATATTCTGGTTGCAAGGTTGCAACTCAACACCATCCGTTATCTGATTTCTATGTGTCTTTGCACACCACCACGGTCTAAAACTAGACGCTAAGGCTGTAAAGGTAATTCTCATCCAAATTTTGAGTTGAGTGGGGCAAACTCTAACTCAACTAAAAGGTAGAAAGACCAATTCTTTTTCTTGGCGACTCCTTTTAGATCAGAGATTTCCAATGAATGAGATCGAGTAGGAGCATCCTTTTACACTGAGGTGCTTGAGTATGAGAAGGAGTAGGCAAAGGCGCTCACGGATCTTATCCTAGAAAAAGCTGACTCCTTCAATGAAAATAAAAAGAACCGATGGTTATTGGTTGAGGCTTTGGCACAAGCAAAATGGGAACCCCATTCGGAGGGGTCGGAAGCACACCCTACGTCGTCGGCCTCAAAGAGAAAACAAAAGAGAAAGTAAAAGCCACTGCACATAAGTGAGCCATCGAGTCCAAACATTAGGGGGCTTCGGTTGGATCCTCATCTTCTGAAAATGATCAAGCTACCATCAGTTAATTGGTAAGAGCAAAGAAGTTGTCTGAGAGGGTGGACCTTGTTCCTTCTTCTTCATCAGCCCAAGCATCTAGGACCATCGGATCGGATGAGGGTCACAACCCTCAGAGCCTGCTACTTTGGCTAGGGTGACCCTATGGTTGGTGCAGGAAACGAGCCTATCACAGATTAGGGAGCCAATAATCGATTCAACCGATCTGTAGTAGGTCCGGTATCCGTATACTCTGAATTTAAATCCTATACAACATAATAGATAAATAAAAGGTCAAAGGATACGGAGACCGGACACACTACAGATTGGTCAGACTAGGTGATTCAATTATTAGCTCCCTAATCCTTATAGTAATTTGGATATGAGAATACATCATTATTAATTTCTTAATCGGTAATTAAGTTATCTTAAAATTGTTATCTTAAAATTTTAAAATTTAATTGTTTATTTTACGATTTAAAAATCCAAAACGAATACCAAGATGTAAACCTGTAAATTAAACACCGTCAAATAAATCAAAAAATATAATAATCAAACTCCAAGATCCCAATATTACACCCAAAAGTGGCTCTGAGTATCAATAATTATTTGATCTTAAATTATATGTAATAAAAAGTATCTTAATTAATATTAGAGTATCAGAATCATAAAGTCAACCAAAAGAATTGTTTAAACATTTATAATTCTATCATCATTATCTGCCAGATACAAATCCAAACTCAAATATCGAAATCTAACGGTTGAAAACTGTAGTAAAGTATGGATCCTAAATGATTATTTTAATGATGGTTAATTTAATTAAATTAGTATATTTTTAAGTTCAATTAAGGTTTTATGTCAAAAATTATGTTTCATATTGAAATAAATTAGACCGAGCAGTGCCTAATTTATGTCTAATCCTAGCTCATGCGCATTGTAGATAGTAAGCGTATGATTCATGGACGTATTTGGGGTGTTCATATGTATTTTAAATAGAATATCTATATTTAATATATACCCAATTAATATACATGTGTGTTAGGGATAAAACGTTAACACTTGAATGAATGCTTATGTACTATATGGATTGGTTGTCAACACTTGATCTGCGTCTCATTGGGGACTAAACACGTGTTAAATTTTTTTATAAATAGATTACTTGGGCAATTTTTGATCATTTAAGGCAAAATTTTGAGAGAAGAGAAAGAAAGAAAAGAGAAAAAAGAGAGAAAGATGAAGAATGAGAAATTAAAGATATTTTTGGATAAAATTAAATAAAAGTAAGTACATTCTAATCCCATTCTTTCTTTATTGCTATTTATTTTAAATTTTTTTAAATATTTTTTATTTTAAATGCTCTTATATATGCTATTATCTCGTATCCAATCTTAAAATTTAATTATAATTCCTTAATCTATATTAAGTAAAGTCATTTTTTAATCATTGGAACTCAAAAATTAACTGGTTATTTCATCGACTTAAACTCAAACCGTTATCGGGACGCAAATCTATACTAAAATAGTTAAATGGCCTATATAAAATTTGAAAAATTTCATCACAAAATTTAAAAGCCATACTCAACAATGAGTAAATATCGATAACTATATGACCACAAACTATTGGTAAAAAAATTTCAAACTAAAACTAAAAATAAGAATATCAAAAACTAAACCTTCAAAATACTGAAATCAAGTTTGGACATTATCATCGTATCATTATCATCCATCCGTGGTCGAAAACAAATATCAACCAAAATAAAAATAAAATGTAAGCCAAATACCAATTAAACCGATATATCAACTAGTAGTTATATTTTTTTTTCTATCCATTTACGTTGACATTAATACATTAAAACATTCTAAACCCTAAAAGTTTGATTAAATTAATAGCTTATATTCTTATTCTGATCCTCTATCAGATAATCCAAGCTTTCTTATTTGAAAGATTAGTAAAATTAATATAAGAGTGAGTAAATCATTCAGGAATGCATATATATAATTTCATATATGAATATATATATATAAATCAACAAAACATACTGGGATTATGTCATAGCAGAAAATTTGAAATGCCGATAGCATCATTTTAGATCATTCATACAAAAATTGTATATTGATAATCAAATTGTATTCAAATCTGTACAATATCATAAATCATACTAAAAATGTACAAATGTATGAAACATAATCATATCATACTAACATGGGAAAAGGAATAAAGAACAGTTATTACCTCACCAACAATGACAAATATCGAAACTCGAGTTATAATTATTTTCACATAGTCAAAGATCATTTGTTACTGTTCAATACTCGTAAGTAGACCGTCTATATATACCTCTATAGATGAAACCGAACACCACTTTTCTAACTTATGGATGATATATTTGATATTTGATTTACTAACAATATATTAGGATATATCCAGATATATTTTATTAATTTTATATAATAGTTCATATTTAGTTGAACTAAAAGTTCTATTCAAATGTAAAAATTCTTTAATTTTTTTCATACCGGGTAAAATGTTTTTTTCATTAAAGCTTATATAGAGTTTTTCTTTATATTTTTTTCAAATATATAACATCTAGTATGTAGTAAAATTATAAATATACAGGAATTATATTATTTAATTTAGAAGCATGTAAAAGCATTTGTATATGAATCTAAAGAAAATTAAGATGGTTAAAGCAATTCTCACCATTTTCTTACAACTGAGAATATGAAGAAATATTAAAGCCAAGAACTCAAACATTGAACATAGTTCATGCAATTTTTCTCAAATATAAAATAGAGTAATTTTATGGTAATTCAAACATACAAAAGCATATATTTAACATTAAAGACATACAAGATTATTTGTATAGAATTCAATAGTATGTGATAATATATTGAAGAAATTAATAATTAAATATAATTTATATAGATTTAAAATATATATTTAATAAAATTTCAGGAAGTGAGAGTATAATTTCTTACATTAAAAGTTTAAAACAGTTAAATACAATATTAAGATATGTATGAATATTTAAAATAATAAATACTCATAAATTATAAAAAAAATAATAACAAGAGAACAAACAATTTAGATACATTTATCTTTACTTGATTTATAGTAAAAGATATTTGATTTCAACTTAATTCTTCATTTTTCTTCTTTCACTTTCTTCTTTCTCTACCCGTCGTCTCTTTTTTTTTCCTCTTCTCTCAAAACTTCAATAAAAATGACCAAAGATTGGTTGAGGATATTTGATGCATTTGTTTTTACTTGATTGATAATAAAAGATATTTGATTTTATCTTAATTCTTCATTTTCCTTCTTTCACTCTCTTCTTTTTTTATCCATCTTCTCTTTTTTCTTTCTCTTCTTTAAAAACTTTAGTAAAAATGACCAAATTTTGATTAAGAGGCCTATTTATAAAAAAAAAATTGGCATATACGTATAGATCAAACGCTAATTAGCGTTGAGATACAATTTGTATTGCACAAGAGTATCCCTCAACTGCATATCAAGTGCTAGCTTTCTATTCCAAATATGCATGTGTACTGGTCAGGTGTATATTAGGCATGATTAATTTACCTAAATACACATGATCATCCCAAATGCATCCATCAGGCGTGTGTTTACTATTTAAAATATGCATGAGCATGATGCGCAGATCAGGCGCCACTCATGTAGCTTATTCTGATTTGAAACTTAATTTTTGATCAAAAATCTCAATTGATATTAAAAATCTATCGATTTAATTAATTAATTATCATTAAAAGAATATTTTTAAATTTATACATTATATTTTTCCTCTATATAAAAAAATTTGTCCCTAAAATTTTATATATCATAATAAAGAGATGATTTGACCTCTACAGTGGTCCAACACACTCCACTATGCAACTCTAATATTTTTTTTTTCAAGTGCCAAAATAATTTCAATCATCTTATATCTTTTGATCATCATTAAATGAGTCATCATCTTCAATGACTACCAACTTGTCAAAGTTAGCTCTTTCTTGATATTACCTAAAAAGTATGGCTCGATCAAACATTTCACCGTAAGTCCTCAATCCCAAAGTCACAAATTGCTTTTGAATAGTATTGTTTAGTATTTGAAAAAATTTTTTAGCCCTTCTAAATTCATCGGCCACAATATAAGGGGCAAATCACAACAATTTTATAAAATTAGCATCATACTCTGCAACTATTCTATTTCCCTTAGTATGGCAAACTCATAATCCTTTTGCTCACGGATACTTCCCGAAATACATTTCTCCTTAAAAGCTTTTATAAAAACATTTCAAAATATCTATTCGTTCTCTAAACTCAAAATTATATTCTTCATACAAAGCCAACGGTCTGTTTAAATATGCCCACTGTATCGCACATAATTGCTTCTCAGGTACGCATCAGATATTAATATTCTGTTCCAAACATGTACGTATACCAATCAAGCACACATCAAGCACGGTCATTCTGCTTAAAATGTGTTTGAACGCTTCAGAGGCGTCAATCAAGCGTACTTATATTGTCTAAAATATCCATGAGTGTAGACACAGGCGCTGATCGGGCATTACCTGACTAACTTAGTTCAATCTGAAACTTAATTTTTGACTTAAAATACCACTTATCCTTACTAATCTATCAATTTAATTAAATCAATTATCATTAAAATAATATTTTAAAATGCATATCTTATTGAAGCCACTTGCGAAAAACAACAACCACTTTGACGAGTACTGATGTTCATATTTCACCTGCTCCATGTACCGAAACCTGAACCATGTGAAATTCAAAGGTAACCAAAGTCTTAGCAGGACCCCATAGAATTTTCTATTGGCCGGAAGACCCGAAAGGAGGTCATCAAACAGAATGATAAATAGAGAAAGGAAAGAGGAAGAAGAAGCACACGCCGTTTTACGTAAAAACCCTTATGAACCAAGGAAAAATCACGGGAGTAGAGTTGACAGCAAATCCACTATGTGAAAATAGGTTACAAACCTCCAAGATAGAATATCCGCTATACACCCGAGAATAATAAAGAAAAACCTCACCGGAGTAAATGGAAACACTCTCCACTCTTTTACTCTCTGTTTTTCTTTGTTCTCCTTCTCACTGGTGATGCACTCCTCTCTTGTTCCTTCACCCTTGGATTTTCCCTCCTTGCACTTTACCGTGCTCGGATGCTTGCTTTCACTCTCACACAGCTCATCTCACTCACCATTGCATGCCCTGCATGCGTATATATGGTGGTCTGCCTAGAAGACTTCAACCAGTAGGCAGGTTAAGTGTGGTCAAAAGCCTGCCACCTACTCTGTAACCTGCCAACAACTTCATCCACCAACTCTATAACCTGTCACCTGCACAGACGCTTCATGCGCCGCAGTCTCAAGTACTGCTTTCTGCTATCCAAAGAACTTGTTGCGGTATCTCTGACGTCCTCGGCCGTTCTTCTGCGATTAAGTCCCTTGGCCGTCGTGCCCGTTGGCTATCACAAGAGTCTTCCTGTTCCTGGTTTGATTCCATACCCGGTAATACTAATCGGTAAATTCTTCCTTTCCGGCCCGTTAACCTCCCGGACCGTCCCCGCATAGCCATTCGGCCAACATTTCCTCGTTGATCGGATTCGTCAACCTCCCGTGCCGACCGCCCTGCACCATCGTCCGGTCAACCTTTCCTATTGATTGGATCTGGTCAACCTCTCGTTGACCAACCGTTGACCGTCCGTTGACCAACCGTTGACCGTCAGTGCCTTCCAGCCGGTTAACGTACGTTGACCGGCTAAGGCACCCCGATGACAAACTAGTTTGTTGAAATCACCCACAAGGGAGTGACCATTTTCCAACAAACTTTCCCTCACGACCTTGTGGGGGATACCTTCGCCTCTACCTGGCGACCATCATCGCCTGCCTTCCAGCAGCTTCCCCTCAACTGAGATCCCGACGTTGGCCTCCGCAAGCCTGAATGACACCTTTCTCCGCCCCACTGAGTTTGGAGCAATCCCACTCCCTTTCAGCTCTTTCACCGCGGATTTGTCATTCTCCCTTGCATTCCACCTTGGCCGTCCTCTCCTGCCACCTTGACCAATACCCCATTTGGTCACCTTGGCATTTCTTTTGGCAGTGCAGGCCTTCATCAAATACCTCCATGATATCCTGCTTTCCCTTGCCATTACTGAGGCGCCTTTGGTGAGCTTCCACTGGCCGTCGCCAAACGCCGTCCTGAAGCCTTTGTCATCAAGCTTTCCGGTTGAAATCACATTCAACCTCAAGTCCGGGGCATGTCGCACGCCCTCCAGCACGAGCGTATTCCCGTTGCTTGTCCTCAAGCAAACATCCCCAATGCCAATAACCCTAGACGAGCCACCATTACCCATCTTCAACACCCCGCGACCAACGGGCATGTAACTTGTGAAGTGGGACTTCCTCGGTGTCGCATGGTATGAGGCCCCGCTGTCCATCACCCAACTCGTCTCCTGGCATGGGCTGCTCCGTGCTTCCCCTGCGTGGACCACCAGGAGGTCTCCACAGAAAGCAAAGGTCTCCGGATCTTCAGCCTGATCCCTTTTCTCCTGATAATCGCTTCTTCCCTCCTTGTCCTGCCTCCTCCGCGAACAGTCCTTCTTTATGTGACATTTCTTGCCACATAAAAAGCAACTCCTTCCTTCAAGCTTGCTCCAAGCTGTTGCTCCTCTCCGTCTTGCCACCTAGTCCTCGGTCAGATTTCCCTTGTCCTCGACTGATGGTCGCCACCAGAACACTTTTCCGAGAGCTTGAGGCCTCAGCGCTTTCCCTCCTCATTGACTCGTTCATAAGAAGGGAAGCTATTACCTCGTTCAACTTCAGCGTGTCCTTCCCAAACAACAACGTCGTGACAATATGATCGTACGAGGCCGGCAGAGAGGTCAGCAACATCAACGCTTTGTCTTCCTTCTTGATCTTCTCATCAAGGACCGACATCTACGTTAACAGCCGGTTGAACTCGTCCAAGTGCTTCTCAAAGCACTCACCTTCCGACAACCGCGGGCCATAGAACTGCTTCTTCATATACAGCCTGGTTGTCAAGGACTTGGACTTGTACCGGCTCTTAAGCTTTTCCCAGACCTCGGCCGGGTCTGACAGTCCGAGGACCTCCTGGAGTGTGTTGTCCGCCAAACACAATTTAATGGTGGATTTGGCAAGATCCCTCTTTTCTTGCCACTGGTCCTCGGACAGTTTCTCCGGCTTCTCCTCCTTTTTCCGAAGAGCTATTACCGTTCCTTCCCTGATCAAAATATTCCTCACCCTTTCCTGCCAAATGATGAAATTATTTTGCCCATTGAACTGCTTCACATTGAACATCACATTCTTTGCCGACAACGCCATCCAACCGACGATTCACGAACCAGTCTCTGATACCACTTGTTGGCTGGAAGACCCGGAAGGAGGTCGTCAAACAGAATGATAAATAGAGAAAGGAAAGAGGAAGAAGAAGCACACGCCGTTTTACGTGGAAACCCTTATGAACCAAGGAAAAACTACGGGAGTAGAGTTGATAGCAAATCCACTATGTAAAAATAGGTTACAAACCTCCAAGATAGAGTATCCGCTATACACCCAAAAATAACAAAGAAAAACCTCACCGGAGTAAATGGAAACACTATCCACTCTTTTACTCTATGTTTTTCTTTGTTCTCCTTCTCACTGGTGGTGCACTCCTCTCTTGTTCCTTCACCCTTGGATTTTCCCTCCTTGTACTTTACCGTGCTCGGATGCTTACTTTCACTCTCACATAGCTCATCTCACTCACCACTGCATGCCCAACATGCGTATATATGGTGGTCTGCCTGGAAGACTTCAACCAATAGGCAGGTTAAGTGTGGTCAAAAGCCTGCCACCTACTCTACAACCTGCCAACAACTTCATCCACCAACTCTGCAACCTGCCACCTGCACAAAAGCCTCATACGCCGCAGGTCTGCTACCTGCTCTACTATCCAGCAACTTGTTGCCAGCTGTCTATGACGTCCTCAGTCATTGCCGTAGTCAAGTCCTTTGGCCGTCTGTGCCCATTGACTATCACAAGAGTCTTCCGGTGTTCCTGGGTTGATTCCATACCAGTAATACTAACTGGTAAATTCTTCCTTTCCAGCCGGTCAACCTCCTCCTGCTGGCCGTCCACTGCCGGTCGACATTTCTGTTGGCCGGATCACTCAACCTCTGATCCAACCTTTCCTTTTCTGACGATTTGGTCAATCTTTCTGTTGGCCGGTTGACCAACTATTGACCAACTATTGACCGTCCGTTGACCAACCGTTGACCATCAGTGCCTTCCAGCCGGTTAACATACGTTGACCGGCTAAGGCACCCCGATGACAAAGTAGTTTGTTGAAATCACCCACAAGGGAGTGACCATTTTCCAACATTTTCTCGAGATTTCTATTGATGTTGAACTTGTAGAAGTAGCATTTTAGGGTTTCATTTCACCACTGGTGCACACTAGGTAAGTGCTATGAGTCTTTCTTTGCTGAATGAAAACCAGGTTAAGAAACTCTAAGACAGCTTTTTAAAGAAAATTGATGTTGTTCACTCGCAATTTACAGAACCACGTACATGAGTTACCTCTTAAAGTCATCAGGAAGTTCTAGCATTGGGCTGCATCGCTAAACCTTTGAAACTTTAGTAGAGTGTGAAAATGGTATAGAGGACTCGAGGTGCCATCGTGAAGCCCTAGTTGGGGAGCCTTGAACTTCTCCTGTGGGGGAATCCTCGTATGACTTCTGACAAAGGGGCTATCGGTGCTTGCTCCGCCCCACTTGCTAAGCTTGGGCTATTGAAGGTTTTCTGCTCTATCTTTCGGATCACCTCTAGGCATCCATCTACAGGGGTCAAGGAGGATCTTAAGGTCGGCACTAGCCCCACTATTGGCCCTAGTTTCCGTATTGACCCTTGTGCTTCACCTATCTGAGATTTATTGTTAGAGTGTTTCTCCATAGATCTCCTTGAATGAGGGCAGCGATGTTTGGAGGGCAGTCCATTATGCCTTTGGTGTCTCTAAGCCAACACAGTTGAGCAGCATATATAGTGTGGGGGCACTAGTTTGGTCTAGATTCATGCGTTGGCCTTCATTGGCAAGCATGGGCTCTGTGGGTCTCGCTAGAGCATTGGCCATCTTGCAAATGTGGGTCATCATGGAGCAGAGTACAACGGCCATATCATGTCGAGGGGTTGGTGCTCTCCCTCCCTTGAGGACACTTATGGTGAGGAGTTCTCTTATCTTAGACTTGCCATTACAATGGTTGTCTCTTGTGTGTGTAAGATTTAAATATCAAAATTTATATAAAAATCATAAATTAAAATAAATTAGTAAATTATTAAAGCTAATTGTAGGTTTAAATTAGAAATTAAGTATCAAATTGTAATATAGGATTACTCAAGATGGCGCCTTAAGAGCGCATGAGCCATGTATGAGCATGTTCTTTTAATTATCACGAAATCTGATAAACACATGATATGCGCTCATGCATATTTGTTTTGATATTTTCGTATCAAAGGAGCGCTCATGCATAGGCTAAATTTGGGTATTATACCTGATGCACACATGATTGTGTATGAGTATCAAGATGTCATATAAAGAATTTTTGTCACTTTTTAGGTTATTTTTTTGAGTTTTAAGAGAAAAGAAAGAAAAAAAAAAAAGAAGATGAATGAGATTTTGGAGCTTAAACCTTAATGATTGTTGGAATTTATATTAAGACATGACAATCTAAGACTGTTTATAATGTATAAATCTCAAAAAAAATTATTTTAATATTATTTGATTTAAATAAATTAATAAAATTTTAACTTTAATTAAAATTTTAGGTCAAAAATTAGGTATTAGATCAAAATAAGTTAAGTAAAGTTTGACCTGTATCTAACCCATGTATAAGTATATTTTAGATTGAATATTTATACTTAAGGTATACGTGCTTGAATCAAAATGTTGGCACCTGATTGACGTTTCTATACAGTATAAATTTTATCTTATTATTTAATTTGTACCTGACCAGTGTACATGCACTAGTTTTTTATAAATAAGTCATTTTATTAATTTTGACTCATTTATAATTGAGATTAGAGAGTGGAAGGGAAAGAGAAGAAGAAAAAAGACATAAGAAGAGAGAGAAGGAAAGAGAAAGCAAAACTAGAGAGAAATCAATCAATCTTTTGGTAAAATTAAATAAAACAAGTGCATCCAAGCTCTTTCTTTTTTTATTGATGTTTATTTTTTAAAATATTTTTTTATTTTAAATATTCATACATATATTATTTTTTTATTTAAAGTGATTATGATTTATATATATGTGATTTTATTTCTATTTTATAAAATTTTAATAAATTCATATCTCAAATTCATGAAGTTATAGCTGAGTACTAAACAATATGCATAATTATTTTTACATATCTTCGAATTTTATTTATATATTTTTACATGCTAATAATTTATAAACATTTATTTCTACCTATTTTCTAATTGTAAATAAAATGATTAAATTATATAAATTATATTAAATTCCTGTAAACTTTTATATAATGGCTTCTTCATGTTTTCAAATTACACAAATAAGTTTATGTATGTCAATAAATTTTACCACATAATTTTTGTATGACACATATTTGAAGAAAAAAAGAGAAAAAACTCCATATCAACCATAATGAAATGAATCATTTTCTCCAATTCATTTAGAGTTTTCAGTTCTGATTTATAAAATGACTATTATTAAGAATTAACAAAATATATTTAAATATATTTTAGTATATTATTAATAAATTAAATATTGAACATAATATCTGTGGACAAAAAAGGTAACATTTGACCCCAGCAGAGAATAATATATAATCAATCTACCTATAGACTATGAATAATAACGTATAATTTTTAATTATGTAAAAATAACAGTAACTCAAATTTTAATATTTCTTATTAGTTAGTAAGATCATCAGCGTTCTTTAATCCTTTACATATTAATACGAGTTTTGTATAATTCATGTTTTATATTTATTTATCTAATTTTGGCATAATTTATATATTTATACAATTTTTGACATATTTTGATCATTAATATACCAAGTTCACATGCTTTATTGAAAATTGGTATTGTCCACATTTCAAATTTAGATCATGGTATGATCATTAGCTTGTTTCGTTCGATATATGTGCTGAAAATGTATAAGCTTGAATCATAAATTATTGAAAGTTTATGGTTAATAATCTAATTTTAATTAAGATAATTTTTTTTTACCTATGGTCTAAGGCCATGTAGGAGTTGAGTTTTGAAATTACTTTCAGGTGTGATATTTAAATCATGAATAATTATTATATTATTATTCAGGTTATTTAATGGTATTTGATACAAGTTATGTATTGATATTCATTTTTTATCTAAGTTGATCAAATAAAAGAACTAAATTTTGGTTATAAAATTAAAGTCTGATTTTCAAGATAATTATGAATTATAAAACACTTAAATTCGATCTTTGAGTTCAGTGTGCACGTTTGTGACACTATTTCTTCATGTTTTTATTGAAATTTCTAGGTTATTTTCTCATATTTAGCTAAAATATAAGATTTTAATTTTCCTAACTATATACAAATATTCATCTATATTTCTTTTGATATTTACCTTGCACTTATATCTCTCTTTCACAAATTTCTCATACTTTAAAGTATAATATCTATATTCATAAAACTATGCTACAATTTATAGAAGAACCTTGAAATTTTTTAAATTTAAAAATAATGTCTTGCTGCATATCATTATTTTTAGAAAAAAATTAAAAAATATTTTTATGAGCCTAAACATTTTTAAAGAACCATGCTGAATCTATACTCCTAAGTAATGAAGAGTCATTTTGCTTTCATTTTTGAAAAATACATTTATTTTATATAATTTTTTTCAAATTTATTATTATAAGAAATTGACAAAAAGTAAGTATATTATAACATATCAAAATATATTAAGATGAAATCGTATGTTTTTCAGTCAATGGCAATAAAATAGTAGGTGACAAGATCCAATCTATCTAATAATTTATAGACAGCTTGCCTATGAATTTAAATAGTAAAGTATCTCTAAATTATGAGGTTAGATGGTAAATCAACCTGAAAGGATTATACTTTTTTTCAAGACGGATATCTCTTCCTTTAGTTTATTTGCTTACTTTTATCTCATATTTATCATATCCATATATATGATATTATTTTTTATTTATTTATTGAGTATTCGACTCATATTACATTATCACATCAAATTTGGTTTTCGCTGGAGTTTAGACGGATGGGTTTTTTTAATGAAGGATTGTGGGTTTTCGTATTCAGTTGTATATTTTATTATGAATGTCATTGTGAGAAAAAACAATTTAAATATTTGGTAAATATCTGGGTATATATAAATATTACAATATGACCAGGGTCGGTACATTATTTTAGTTTTTGGTCCATTATTGATGTCATTGTGCCATGAGTTATATATGTTTAATCAGTATGCATAACCTTAAAGGTCAAGTTGGTAAGAATTTGATTGATTTCATAAGATGAATTATATTCTTATAAGTGTAAAATTCATTAATAAAATTCTGTACAATGTCTCATTCCCGATTATGGATTTATATAACCCGATTATTTTAGTGTTTAAACTAAGGTTGTAACATTCTCAATCCTTTTTTTTTAATATGTATATTTTTTTCGAGTCAATTAGTCTTAATAATTGGGTAGGATCTAGTTAACTGTTCTTGTAATCAATATCAATTATGCATACCTAAACCAATATTTTATTCGGGGCAATGATCATTCAAGGTCAGATCTGATCCTAAATTTAGCGTCTTTGATCCTACACACTCTAAACAATAAAGTTAGGGAGCTCGGGTTTTGCTCTGAAGTCGTCTCATGCAATGTATAAATGAGTATGCGTTCGAAAAAGCAAGGAAGGTAAATAGATTACAAAATCTTTAAGCTTTGTCGCGGTACTCTAGCTTTTAGATGGATTAGGTCATGAGGTGCCGAGCACTATGGTTACCTCAATGGGAGGTATATGAGCTTTCTCGATGATGAGCCGCTTGTGGCCGAAGTGTTGAATAGTATTCTATCTTTGTGCGGAGGGGGTAATGGTGCTCATTGGGTGCGATCTCTACTTGTAGGAGTATTGATAGCACTTTCCTTTCAAAGTTGCTGGGACACGTTAGAGATCTGGATTCCAACTTTGCAAAATTGATATTTCATCCCATTTTTAATTTTTTCTAAATATAAATTTTATAAAATAAAAAAAACCAAAATATGGACAAAACACCTGTTTCGCGAAGCAAAATCCCTTATTCTGAACATCCTACGCAGTAAATGCCCTCTTTACAAGGGGTTTTGTGATGATTCCATGGGGGCTTAAGTGTTTGCCATCCTTCATGTAGAGTTATAAAAGTTCGGAATATATTTCCTTGAGAGATTACGAGAAAGATGGTTTTATTGATTTTTCTTTCTCCTTTATTTTTTGAGTCAAATCCTCATAAATAAATATTAATGGACATTTATCGGTTAAAAAGCTAAATATAACTATTAGAAAGAAATTGATGACTGATTAGTTATGTATTTATATTTAAGAGAAAATTTATATCTGTGTTGAAATTTTCTCCTAATACAGTCACCATGTTCTATTACTTATCTTCTAAACAGCTCTTTTTTCATGGTTTTCAGATATCTTTTCGACGTATTAGGTGGGTTAAAACTGAATCCTCCCGTTGATCTTTTGGCGAACCAATGAGGGGTGCTTGGAGTCAAATTTTGACATATCTATTGGTCATTGGCTAGGTTTTTCCTTTTACTTCGGCATGGCCTTGCTCTTTAAGTGGACAAAAAGAGTTGAGAAGGCTTTTTGGGTCAATAATTTTAGCAGGCTTAGAATTAGGACAGACCAATACTTAACACTTTCTTAGATCTATTAAAGCTCTTATCATACTTTTAAACTTGTTATAAAGATTAAAATTTAAATAGATAAATAAACAATATATATTAAACAGTTCAAATAACTATTTAATCTATAATATTTATTTATCTAACTTTTAATTCTAATTATTAGATTTATATAAAACCTAACAAATGTTAGATTAACTTAACAAAAGGTTTAACGGATAATATTTAGATTTTAAAATTAATCTTTTAAATAGAGGTTAATTTTTTATTTAATCTAATATTAGATTTAATATTTAATAAAAATTAATTTTAAAAATTTAAAAAATAATAGTAATTTTTTTATTTTTAAATTTATAGCCATTAAATTTTAACCCGATGATTATCTCATGCAGCACCTAACGGATCGAAATTTACTTTCCGTGAATCAATAATAATAATAATAATAATAATAAATATTTTTTTTAATTTTAATAAAATCAATATCAATTAAATGTGACATAAAATCAACTATTTTTTTAAAATTTTAAATTTATAGGTCAAAATTGTCAAATTCAGCAGCAGAGATTGAATTAATTAGGTAATCCATTTGTTTAATATTAAATGCTCCCTTTAATTATTCGAATTAAATAAAATAACCTTAATTATTTATTTTTAACAAACCTTATCAATTTAAAATGCATTAAAATCACAGTCGAAAATTAAAAAAATTAAAAAAAACCTAAATTTTAACATTAACTAATATCCCATTAATACCCCCAGTCAAGTTAAAATAAAATCTAATAAAATCAATTCATTTTTATCCCATCAAAATAAAATTAACTATATAAATATATTTTTATAATAATATTCAAGAATACAAATAATTTAAACTCATTAATCAAAATTCCTCTTAGATCTATCTATTTTATTAGCCCATATTTTCATTTAATCTATTCCTTCATTTGTTAACAACAAACTTATATGAGCTAATATTTTAAATACAAAACCATATTAATCGGCATTCAATCATCTTATGAAAAATACTTATGGACATTGTATTTATGATTAATAACATTTTAAATTAATAATATTCTGAAAAATAATTAAAAAAAAAGAAAAACAAAAGTTTAACTTTATCAAATGTGATATAATTACAAAAGCAAAGGAAAACTCCCAACGGCAAAACCAAGCAGCAGGCATGCCTTGATGACTGACTGGCGTCATATAGTATTAATAACAACAACAATTGATTCAAAGAAATGCCTAATTAACGATATTCTCATGGAAAAAAAAACAAAAACAAAATATCATTTGATGATGCAGATCGACGGTTGTGATGCTGTTCAAAATATTTTGTGATCCCCAAAAACCCCATGAAAGTGAGTTATACGAAAGGGAATGAAGGCAAATGAACCGGTTTTAGACAATGCAGGACACAAAATATAGAAATAAATTATGAAGAAAAAAGGGAAAATTTCCCAAGAAAAAAATGGGGGAGAAGATGTGGCCGGCTCTAAATCGGACTCCCGGCGGTCAAGACGCCGAGGCAGCAGTCTCTGATGGATTTTTCCAAGGATGTGTGTTTGAGTGACAAAGCCGGAGATTGGCTGCCCCTGTTTGGGCCATGCGGCCCGAGTAAGTAGGCTTTTTCTTGCCGGCTTTGTTCGCAAATATCTCTGCCTCCCTCTTAGATTTCCTTGGCTACCAATGACCCGTGGTGGTGGCGGTGGTGGTGCAGGAGTTGGCAACAACTGAAGGCTGACAACCTCAGTTGTTGGACGACTGGCAATGACAGGACACGATGTATGCAAACCCCGAACCCAAGACCCGACTCGACACACAGTGCAGGGGGACTTTCTAAAAAGGGAAAAAGAATATACCGAAGGGATATACGAGCCTCAGACGGAAATTATACGACCGATAGCCAGCTTCGCCCATTCCGCAGATTCTTTGATCAACGGGTCCTCAGAAGACAAGCATTCATTCAAAAACTCCCTGCTTGATGGAGATTGCTGTATCAAATTACTCGCATTGCTTCCGAGAGTGTCTGCAAGATCCCCCAGAACTCCAATGGCAGTTTTCATCACAACATCATCCCTGAACAAATTTCAACGACAAATATAAAAATAAATTTGATACCAAAATCCGATATTGAAATGTATAGCATAAAATTAGCAGACTATAGTTGTCAAAATGAATTTAGTAACATATTAAAGACTTGCATTTTTTTTTCTTTGGTAATTAAATAACAATCCAATAATGCCTCGCCCAGCCCATTGCCGTCGCTGATGAAAAACTAGCAGTCAAATTTCAGAGAACTTACATGTCTTTCCCCATGTAGATGCTGTCAATGAACTGAAGAATGTGAGGGGCGTACGGAATCAGGAGCTGGGTTTTGGGAGAGTTTTTGAATCCTTGGAGAATCCCAGAGTATGCCTCCAAAATGCCATTTCTCAGAAGATTGGTGTATTCGGTGATCTCTTCGTCCACGGCCGATGTGTGAGCCGACAAATCTGCTGCACTCTGTAGCATCGGCATGGCATACATCAAATACTTGTCAAAATTATCTCCAATTGCAAGTGATATGTCTCCAAAGCACGAGAATATCGGAGGCTTCACCGATCGGTGAAGCTGGTTGCTAGACAAATCCTTGAGAAGCAGTGTCATGATCGCATCACAGTAGGGCAATATCTTATCCTCTAAAGCCCTGCATATGTCCCCGACCACTCCGACCGAGACCGAGCACACTTGGTACTCCTCGAAATTCTGAAGACCCATTTCCAGATACTTGTAAAACTCGGGCATGTATTTTGCAAAATCAGGACCTGTTGCGTAGGCGAGAGCACCGATAGCAAGCATGGCCTCCTCATGCACCGTTGCACTTCTACAAGCAAAGACCCTCAGGAAGAGACCCATCATTTGATCAGCATACTGCAGCACCACATACCTTGTTGGCTCGGACCCGAGCTTTTGAATAATCACCTGTAAGCATCCACACAGAAGACCTTGCAGTTCAGACTGTTTCTCTCTTTCATCTGAAGACAGCTTCTGTGCTTCAAGCGTCTGGTGAAGCTCCATCATGATCACGGGAACAAGCTGCGACACCATGGCAGCAGTCTCATCCGTCGAACACCTGACCACTTCATTGAGAGTTTCATAAGCAGCAGTCCGAAGTCGGGAATCCCCGGCATCTTCTCTGTGGGAAACAGTGAGAAGGGCCTGGACAATTTCCTGAAAGTAAGGAGTCAAGGGCGATGATGAGCCGATGTCCTCATAGCCTTGGGCAAGGAAATAGAGAGCACCGCAGGACTTCTCGGCAACATTTGGTGCATCTTTCATGCTCTGCAGCAAGACCGTGACAATCTGTTGGCAGTTTGCCTGCGTGATAATTGGCGTCTCCATAGCAGAGCCATGGAGGAATTCAAAGATTCGACCCAGGGTCCATGCCGTAGTGTCCTTAACATGGCTGTTTGGGTCCTTTGTTAACGCAGTGAGCATAAAGTTAAGAGCAACATTAACGATCGTGGTTAGCTTGTCAGGGGACGGGCCCTCTAAAATGGAACCAAATGCATAGGTAGCTGCCTCCCTTTGCCGCCAATCAGGTTTTGTGATGTTCTCTTCGATAAACGGCATGACGAGTGGGACAATATCATCCCCGACTGTCCGTGCAACGAGACCGAGGCAAGTGCCCCCAGCCATAGCTAGATTCCATGCCCCCTCGTCCTGATCTTGATCTTCCTCTTGCTTCAACAGTGTCTCAAGCAGCATAGGCACAAGAGCAGGGAGGGCCTGCTTAATAAAATAGAAGCAAGGGACATCAGAGTCGCCTGTAAAATCACCTCCGTATTCTTCCAGGATATCGATCTCCTCATCGCAGATTGAGCTCCAGAACTCAATCGCTTGAAGGGCAACAGGCTCCTCATCTTCCCTCACAGCCTTTGCAGTGATGCTAAAGATATCCTTAATGTAAGGCGCCAGTTTCTCATAGTAAGTGGAGGAAATCGCAACCAGGCATTCGAAAGCTGCCTGTCGTATCTTAACATCGGTTGACAAGGTCGCCTCGCAGATGACTCTCATGATAAAATCTCGCTCCATATCATTGTTAAAATTAGCCTGCGCAAAGCCCAAAGCATTGTACAATGCATGAGTTGCAGCAAGCCTAACATCATTGTTTGCTTCAGATGCGTTCATGCCTTGAACTACGGCTGTCAGAATTTTGTTTACTTGATCCTGATCTAAGACATCTGGAGAGACCTCCTCACACAAATATCCGAGAGTTTCCAAAGTCGCTTGCTTAACGTGAGGTGGAAGTTGGTGAATGCTTGACAGCAGTGACCCGATTAGTTCAGGCCACTGTTTCTGAGGCAACTCAATGCCAGCAACCTTGGCAATCACTTGAGATGCAGTTGAGCGTGCATCATGGACAGGAGAAGACAACGTCTGCACCAAGCAAATCTTGATTTGGTTCTTCACACTCACATCGAGCGACAACCATCTTTGAACAAGCTCATATTTTCTGTGTTGTTCCTTGGCATCCAAGGCATTCTTGAGTATAAGACCTGCTAATTTTCGACTCTCAACTGGCTTCTCTTCATTAACTAGCTCCCCAGAGAGGGAGAGAAAGAAACTAGGAAGGTTCTGATCCTGAAATTGTTTCAAACTTTCTTCAGCTTGCTTCCGCACTGTCCCATCAATTGATTGTGCATTCAGAAGCAATTGGGTAATTTCCATCTCTATACTTTATCTGCAAATATTGATATCATAAGCTTAGTAAATGGGAGTCCCAAAGCATTATTATGCTCCCACATTGATAGGGAGGTCAATTACATGATTTGAGCCCGTGACCTCTGCGTACATCATAGGATTAACTAACAACTAATTAATTCTAGTAGCAATGAGGTAAAGAACAACTATCACACACCATGACAGCTAAGAAGCTAACGAAAAAACGAAAAATAATCAAAATACTAAAATTATAACTTCATTCCACATGTTGCTATGAGTAGGGCTGCAAATGATCCAAGCTGTCTGTACATATCTCCAAGGCTCACCTAGAAAATGCTTGTTCAGGCCTATTTGTTTGCAAAAACAAGTGACCCCAAACCTAATTTTAAAGCTTGTTAGACAAACGAGTCAAGATTGAGCTCATTTATTTAGACTCACATATAACTTGATGAGGTTTTTATGTATTCGTGAATACGCTCGCGAACCATGTTTATAGGATTTTGAGGATATTCATATAAGGACTAATATTAGACTTGTTTATAGGCTAATATATAGAGTAATTTATAGCTTATCAATCAACTCCTTTAAGAGCTTACATTTGGCTCATTTACGAGTCTGGTCTAACAAATAAGCTCAGCTTGGACCATATTATTTCATTTATACATAAGTAAACCAAACTCGAGCTCAAGTTTGAGCTTGTCTTGTTTATTCACAGGCAAACCATGCCACAAGCCCTGTCAGTCCTGATGGATCCAATAAATACATCAACTCTTCTCTCTATTTTTTGGGAAGTTAATCTCGACCCTATCCATATTTTTACCATTCCGAGTTCAAACCGGAAAAAAGAAGGCTTGACTTAAACTCAGCTCAAACTCATTTATACTATCTCAAAAATCCCATATAAAAAAATCACTTAATCTAGTGGACTAAAAATTCGACTTTCATGCCCAATTAATATTGACAATCTCTATCAAAATCGTGTGCACATTAACCACCACAACAACAGTTACAAGACATCAAACAATTCAGGGATAATCCCAAACAAATCTATTGACTAAAAATGATGGAAGTGCTAAGCTTGTCACAAACGGCAATAGGAAGACCAAGAAAGAAGTACGGCTTTGTGCGAGAAGACAAGATCAGCGTAAATGCAGCAACCAAATAAAGTCTACAGATAGTAACACAAGTAGATCTGTTCGTCCAGTGAACTATGACAAAATAAACCTCTCAAACTTCTTCGGGATGCGTTCCCTTATCAATACCAAAAATAAAAAAAACATCCAGAAAATACTCCACAAAGTTGCAACAATTATACTCATCCTGCAATGAATCCAAATCGATCTAACATAACAACCTCCAATCATTGCAAGATTGCAACAAACTTGCTAGCAGTCCGCAGATCGAAACAAAGGCAATCACAAATCAAATTGAGAGGGTCGCAATAAATCCCTACCGTCAGAAGACGGAACAAGCAACAAGCAAAAATAAAACGCTAAATGAAAGTTGTCATTTACAGATCAGTTAATCAACCCGAAAATTACGCAGCGATTCGAAGATTGAAGTGAGATTCCAGTGTTGTAGCAATGAAATCACCTGAGATTCGACGAGCTTGACGAGCGTTAACTGAGGGATGGTACAGTCACGGATCGCGATAGGCGAAAACGGCGCCCAGAAACCCTAGGAGAGAGAGAAAAGTGGAGAGAGAAAGAGAGGAGAAAGATAGGGACGCGGATGCAAAAGCCCGTCTAGAATTACAAAATCACACCTGCAATAATATCCCATTAATTTTCTTTTTTTTTTTTAATATTAATTTTAATATCCCATTAATTTTCCTTTTTTTTATATGTTAATTTTTAATTTTGATAATTGGAGTTCCAAATTGAGATAGTTGCTTTCGTAAATGGGACGGGCCCACCATTTATAATTCTAGGCAAAAAAATTATTTCAAAATATTAATACTACCTATATTATATAAAATTTACTAAATAATCACATACCAATGTCACATAGTATTTAAATAATTAATATTAAATCTAATTAAAATTAAAATTAAATATAATTATAAATTTAAATTTATAATTATTAAATTGAGTCAGTTCGAATTTGACCCAGTTATCCTAAGAAAAATTGTAACCATATTCTTCGATAATTAAAATTGGATTGATTTAAATCGGTTTATGACTTTTTTAATTATATTTATCTAAATGGTTCTATTTTTTTAAAAAAATCTAAACGTATAAAAAATTTCAAAAAAATAATATTTTGTTTGAAATATTATCTAAATTATTTTAAAAAAATATAATTTATTGAGTGTCAATTCAAATTTTTATTTTAGTCAAATGATCTATAGCTGCTAATATATCTCATGGTAATAAAAATATATTATTTTTATTTTTAGTATTTATCTACAAAAAATAATAAATAATATATATTAAGAAAAATTATGGACTAGGTTATATTTGACTGAGCTGATTATTTCTATCAGTGATTGTATTCGGTCTAAAAAACTAATTAATATAATTTTTTAATTATAAAAGGTGAGAAACTTCAATTAGACTACTTCACTTTTTAGCACTTTTAGAATTTTTCATCAACAATTGCAAATTGATATATAAGTTGAAATATGATTGATTTTACATTATGTGTAATCTAATATAGAATTACAACGAAAAATATTAAAATAGAATAAAATAGAGAAAAATAAAATTTGATAAAATTTAAAATATTATACTTAGTCTCCAAATTAATGTGAAAATTATGAAAAAACAAACATATTCATTTGATTTATTGTAAAAAAAAAAATTACATCAAATCAATATATTATACAACTTTTTATTTGTTTGATCTAATAGTAAATATAAATTAATGACTAAAAATTTATGTAATTGCTAAATTATCTTAATATTGATGCGTCACTAAATTTAAATTATTGAACAAATTAGAGAGCCGCTTGATCTCATCCGGTAAATTAAATTGAAGTAGGTCCGATTTTTATTTTTTCGAACCAAAATCCTACACATCATATCTAACAGACAAAATGTTAGAGGATGGCGGGATTTGCTTTCTAATTTATTTTCCAATGCTCAAGTTAAAAATCTTTTTTAATTGGACAGAAATATGAAAGGAATGTAAAATAATGTATGGATGCATGTACGAGGGGATTAAGCATGGGTTGGACGACTTTGTCTTGGTAGTACGCTCAGCAAGTGAGTAGCTTAGAAAATGAAGTGCGCCCAATTGGGAGGGTCTTATACAGATGAAAGGCTCTACTCCATAGGGTGCGCTTGATTAGGTAGCGGTTTTAAAAGACGCTGCGCTCCGATAATGTGCTCAGCAAGTGAGCATTTTCGAAAATGAAGTGTGCTTGATTGGGAGCAGCTAAGAGAGAGAAGTGTGCTTGATTAAAAGTGGCTTAAAGAGTAGAGTGCGCTCGATTAGGGAGTGGTTTTGAGAGATGAAGAGCTGTGCTCTGATAGTGCGTTTAGCAGATGAGCGGATTTAAGAATGAAGTGCGCTTGACTAGAAGCAGCTGAGAGAGGGAGGTGTGCTCAATTGGGAGCGGCTTAGAGAGCAAAGTGTGCACGATTGGGAAGCGACTTTGAGAGATGGAGGACTCTACTCCAATAGTGCACTCAGCATGTAGGTGGCATTGCTGGATCACAATGTGCACAAGCACCTGAGAAGAAAGTGAATGCTCTATATTCAAGAGTTAACTACTCGATTGCTCTTTAAAGGGTTATGGTTTTTCCCTTCTCTCTCATGGTAGATGGGGGATATTTATAGAGTGAGGGTTGGCTTAGCCTTTATTGGGTTTTACGACTAATGATAGTTGCTCGCGTGAATTTGTTGAGCTATCTTAGTGATCACGAGGATCGACTATAGTAACTGTTACTATTTGAGAATATTCTTTCCGCTGTTAGAGCGATTGTGGAGGGCACGGCATGGCAATCTCCGTCTAAGAAGATTTGTTAAGTTATAATTGTCATCCTGGGAGCGCTGTGTAATCGTAAGGCAATATTCTAGACAAATTTGTTAAGCTGTCTGGCCAATAATGACAAGTATGGCCAACCCACATGTGCTGAGTTGTGAAAGTTATCAACCATTGAATTAGAGTGTCGTTGGCTGAGACAATGCACCATGAAACCCTAGTTGCCTATTTCCTGCTAGGCTATCCTCGATCGACCATGGATGGCAATACCCATCAAGTATAAGTCAAGAGAGCAACTTGGGACATCAGATAGAATACAGTTTTTTTTAATACCCCATGAATGTGTATTTTACAAGTCTACAGAGGAAGCTACCCATCACAAATTATTCCAATATATAGTCACACTCAACATATATAGGGGCTATTCGGTTCAGATCCATTTGTATATGACCAAGACTTAAATCAACCAACCTGATCCGAATTAACCAAATAAAAAAAACTCAAACCATAATTATTCGATAATTAATCCATTACAAATAAAATATTCACAATAAATATTAAACTAATCAAAATAAAATATAATATAAATATCCATAATAATATAAATTTATAGAAATACGATTTTACTAAAATATCTAAAAACTAATGAAATAATAAAAAAGTAACTTCATCTCTCAATATGAAAACTTTTAGACTTTGAGATCATCTTTACATAAAATCTGCACTGAAAATGTATGATCTTTACTAGTATACTATTAACTTACTCTACTCTAAAGTCAATGAAATATAATAGTGAGATAAATATTTAGCAAATGATATAATCAATAATGTCAAAGTTTAATAAAACTTTTTAGATAACAATATTAAATATATGCGATAGTAATAATAATATGTAATCAATTATAAACTATTTAAAACTTAATGTCATGTCATAATTATGGCTCAAAACTACACTGATAACTCAACCTTGAGAATGCACTCAGGATTTTTTTGAATTTGGATATCAATAATAATATGATTTCTATTAAATTTATCTTAATAAAAGTTCTAACTATTTGAAATATTACCATAATCTTCTCAAATCTTATTCTATAATAGTGAACTAATAACTATACATCCACTACTAACGGTTGAATAACATTCACGAGGTAACGATATTCATAAATTTCATAAGTATTATCAATTCTATAGTTTCATAATACCTTATCACTCACAGTATATAAGTATTATACTTAAATTATATGATCAATATTCTACTTTACTCTCTTATGGTGAATTCAGAATATGTTACACTTGTATTTTCATAGTCTAATAAGAATATATACCAAAATGGGATATAGAATACTCTATTTCCAACCACATGTTAAACCCAACACTTCTCAATACGATATCAATTGATATTTTAATACATATTATTTATAAAATTATAAATATTCCTCAAAAAAAAAACATAATTCTCAATCTATTAAAATATAAAAATTAATATTAGATAATTGTATATCATACTAATATTTCATAAATTCTATATTTCTTAAAGTCGTAATAGTTTTATATGAATTTTTGTTATCTTAACTATAGATATAAAAAAAAAACTACACACACAATCTAAGTTAATGCCAAGAAAAATCGCTGATAAGATAATGAAAAATATAAAAATAAACTTAATATTTGATTGACATTTAAAATCTATCCAATTCTTATTAGACTTTTTAAAATACTAATCTTTTTTTAAGGTCATAAAAGTACATCTTATTTTATAACTACTGAACTAAACTCATAAATTACCAATTTTATCAGTACCACCCACTTAATATAATGGGTTCAATAGAGATAATAAAATATTTTAAATATTATCCATTCATTAATTACAATAAAATATAAATTAATCAAAATTATAAGGTATAGTATAATTGTTAATTTCCTTTCCAATTGCATTACCCAAACCAAACATAACATTGGCTGAAGCTTTTGTTAATTATTGAGTCAAATTTCAGTGCTTATCGTCATATATCTATCAAACAATTTTTATATCTTCAGTTAACCAAATTATATTTCATCAATACAATATTAAATTTATCATACTAAAGATAAATAATGGTGATACTACTACCGTGAACATATTTATTTATCACAGGCAGGTTGAGACCAGACTTAGTGATTGACAGAGTCTTTTTGTTACTCAATTTTTACCACTTTGATAAATTTAAACCAAAATTTAACAATATAATGTTAAACTATGTATTTCATGTTTCATAGTATAAGAACAATAAATTTAAAGGTATAAATATATTGGTTAAATATATAAATAGTTGATCTGAAAATGGCTTGGAATGAAAATTCCACTTGTAATGTTCATCTTCTTCCTTCTTACGCTAACAACGTTCACCCATATTTTTTTTAGGGTGAATCAAACTCTCTCAAGCGGACATCATTCTTATTTAATAAGTTATATCATTGTATTCTACAAGATTTAGACAATACATAAGAGCCAAAGGATGATTTTTTTCAAACAAATCGGATGAAGAGAAAGAGGATGACAAAAGTAAGTATTTGAAAGAGATTATAACAAATCAACTAATTCGAATACGCTAAACATCATGCTAAAATTGAGAGAGGTAAAATCAACTCTTGTCTGTTCCAAATTTTCCTGAACAATAGCAACAACAGTGTAGAGAAGCAGCAATCCGTTCTTCCTTCACGGCACAATATAGTAGTAGTAGCAGTAATAGCGTGATTTATTAATCGCACGTATTAATAAATTGATTAAAATATTTACTAATTTAATTTTATTAGTTTTTATCTTTATCAATTACACATATGTGAACACATAAGTACATAAAATACCACAGTCAGTCCTATTTATTATTCTAAGATCCATGAAATAATTATAGACCGTTGATGAAAGATTATCAGAATATTTTTTCGGTACCCTGACAAATCCAACATATTAGGTTTCCATGCAAAATTAGTCTAAACTCGCTTGTAATAATTAGCTTATTAATTACATTTATTAATGATCATATCGAGTTAAGAGACCAATAAATCCAGATCGAAACACTGGGGTGTTAAATCAATTGTGCTTGGCCGCAGTTAGGTTGTATTTTTCACGTTTAAAAAGAATATGTTACAAAAACTCTTGTATAATTTTTTTAAAAGAATACGAAAGATTACTTAATTACTGAAAAAAAGTCTTTTTTTTCCTTTCTTGAGAAAATTACTCCAAATTATTCATCTGAAATTGATGAATTACACACCAACGAGAAAATTGTAGGTTTTTTTTTTTTTTTTAATTTTCGGTGACGGATAATAATATTAAAATAAATAATGGATGTACAAAGCCAAGAGCCCAACTATTTAAAATTTGGAGCTTAAGCTATCAAAAACAATAAAAGAATCCTAAAAAAATTAAAATAAATAATATTACACCTTATTTATATAATGATATTAGTAAGATGCTCTTTAAACAGTTCTAAGATACATTAAATAATATGATATCTGATTTGTATATATATATAACTGATTTATATAAAAATAGATAAATAGATGAGATAATATATTATCTAATTATATATTAAAAATATTAATTGAATATCCCTTAAATATTTCTCTTTTTAATAAAAAAATGGTTAAATATGGCTTCCACTATGCCTAGTGGGTTCATTTTCCCTATACAAATTGTTGAATTTATTTAATCTCTATAAAAATACAATATAAAAGTTACGTTATTTTTTTTTCTAAAAAAATTCAAATACTTATATTATGAAAAACAATAGCAAAAAACAATATTTCACATTTTTTTTTAAATTTTTTTATAAAGATTAAAATTTACCCCTTGTATCCTGCTATGTTCTTTCACCAATCCACCTTATGATTTGATGGTAAATAGTAAAAATAGTGTTTGATTAAAAATATTGTAACTTGATAACAGTAATGCTTAGAATTTTACAGTAAAACATCTAAAAATAAGCCTAAAAATCAAAAAATTAACCCGAAATCTCAATCCAAGCACAACAAAAATAAGATATAAAAGGTAATATTCATGTGATGAATCAGACTATTACAGTATATTTATCTTATAAAATTCATCTATCAGAAGACTCCGAAATAGAGAAAAATGATGGGCAATACTAGGAGAAATAGGTCCATAGACAAATACAAAAAATATATATAATATAGAGTATAATTTTTTTTTGAATTTGAGACCAGATAAAAGACCAACAATTTAAAATATCGATAGACAAAAAATTAAAATAAATAAATAAAATAAGAAAATTTTTTTTTCCTAAGGAACCCGAGAGAGAGGGTGCGTCTAAAGGGACTAAGCAAGATAAAGTAGCCAACAAACAATCCGATCCAAACTAACTATAAGATAAAGTAGTCAAAGAGGAGCTTGATCCTTGCTTGCCAAAGGCAATACACCAAAGTAACAAGAGCAAGCCTTGTCATTTTATTATCATTAACCAAAAAAAAAAAAAAAAAAAAGAGAATGGCTTACTAAGAAGCCTTGTCATTCGGGCCAAAGGACCAAAAACAAAACTTTGTAGCAATGTTATGTTAGTGAAATAATTTATTATAATTAATATCAACCAAATATATGGGGATAAAGATATTATTATAATTTGCTAATTATGAATTGAATTGATTTAAATGTTTATGCATATAGAGGGACTTAACCTCTAAAATTGAAAGGGCAAAAAATGATTTAATTACTCTGATTTAAAGAGAGCCCAATAGGTAGTCCAAATTCTTAAGGTTCGTGACTTTATATTTCGAAGAGCCGCGAACCATTTATAAGATTTTTGTAATTTCATTTGAGAAAGTGTTTTGTATTCTCTTCACAACTTTTAACCACATTATTTGGCTAAAAGTCCCATGGAATTATAATGTGAGAGCTTGCACATAAAATTAAGGCATTTTTCACTAAAAGAGTTAGTTTAAACATTCTTAAATTGGTGAAGTAATATCCCAAAATTCTAAACACGAGTCCTGTTCCATGGTTTGAAGAGATAAACTATAGAGTTGACTATTTGATAGCAATCACGTGTTAAAAGGAGTTGACTAGGGAGATCTAATGTATATTTTTTTATATTGTAAGTTGACTCTTTAGTGGATTTGTATTTTATAAGATTGAGAAGTCCAAATGAGTTTTTTCTTAAATTAGTTGATTCATAAGACTTTTTTTTATCAACAAGATAGTATACCATTTATATTTTTACAAACCTTTTAAATTATATTGCCGTGGTTATCTTACTCTTGTGCATTCGATTTGTAAAAGTAGTTGGAGAATCTCATTTTTAATAACAAAGTTGAGTAACTATTAACTGTCATCCCCACCAATTGTTCTATACATATGAGTCAACTAACAATAAAAATGTAAGATAATAATCATAATTTAGAATTCAAACCATCAAAATAGGCTAAATTACCAATGATGTGGACTGTTAGAAATAATTTGCATTGTTAGAGATGGTTGGATTGATAGATGACCAGGGTTTTTAGCAAGTTTTATCATAAGGGTAAGGCATAAAAGGCAAACTGTGTGGAAACATTATGTCATAATGCTGTGTTGTTTGAAAGGAACGAAGCATTTCGAATCACAAATAATCTTGACCTCTTGATAAAATTATGAAAGTAGTAAAAATACAAATATTTGATATATATAAAAATATTTAGATCTAAATAATATAACCAATAAAGAGCGTATAAGATAGAGCTGTAAGTAATAAAAACATAATTTTTTATGACGAAGAAAAATCTTGATAACCATGACTATCGAGTAACACCTTCCGGATTTCAATGGTAAAGGAATATATGCACTATAAAAAGTAAGTACAAATCAGGTGGTATAGATGCGCTAACCTAATCAATTTACTTCTATTTTGTGATCCATACTAAGAAATTCATTGGATTTGTCAACGGTAACGAAATCGGATGCCTTCCGACCTTCAAGTTAATCTTCTTTCAAGACCAACTGAATTTTTGTATATCATTAGATCCCAATTTTTATGCCACCGATGTCACCAACAAAGGCTTACAGGCAGGACAAAGTATAAAGAGTAAAATTCAAAGTGGTGAGAAAATTTTATCGAGGAATCACAATCGTAGAAGCTAAATTTTCTCAAATTGAGAAATTAATAAGTATGAAAGAGTAGAATTTGTATTGAAACGGTCATCCAAATCTCGAGCTAGAAGTTATGGGTAAATAAATTAAGATGGCTATATATAGAGAGACTCAAAAACCTTGGTAAAAAATATGACCGTTGGTAGAATGAGTATTACGATGCTCGAGCGGGGCTCAAACACACAATGGGCAAGCTTACGGTGCCATGGGATACATCCAACGGAGCTCGAGCGTGGAAACGAGTGATGGGTCAACTGGATTTTGCGCTCAAACGTGCGTCGGGTGAACAGCAGACTTTAGTTTATTGGAAACAAGGCTTGAGCTCACCGCAAGCATGCGACAAGTGAAACCTCTCGGGAAAGACGTTCAGGCATGAGTCGGGCGCATGGCAGGCTTAGAATTTGGCATGACATTTCAGCAAATAACAAGCGATATTCTAATATAGATGTTCTAAATAATACGACATTCATCAACAACCCGAGACACAATAATGAAATATGTCAATACATAAATGAGCCTAATATTGTCAGTCGTACAATGTCAAATTGGCTTGGGCCATTGTCCAAAGTTAAAGAGGTTTATACCACTCAACACACCTTGTTATCAAAGACCAAAATAAAAAAAGTCATTTGAGAAGTATAACATGTGACAAGTTATTGAAAAAAGCCGCATTAAACCCACAATTTTCCATAAAAACGATTTAAATCTTGTAAACTAAGGAAACATAAGATGCCATCATGACATCTTTTAGGGAAATTGTCACCAACACTAACAAAGGTCTTGTTGGGGTCACTCCCGAGTGGCTATGTCCGCGGACTCCATCTGAGAATGGACGAGGACTTTTGTTTGAGGAGTCATGACCGAGAGAACTTGGACGAGGACTCCATCCACGTGTGCGTTGACTTTCTTCTCATTAATGATCCGCAAAGAAGAATAAATGCGCCACAACTTCCAAGGTGTTGCAGGCCTGTTATACTGCCTCACGGCCACAGGCAGCCGGCTGCCCGGCCCTAGTGTTAGTGGTCAAGGGTTGCCTCCTAGCCTTTTTAATATATATATTGTTTACATGTATATATATATAGGGTGGTCAAGTAAGAAGGCTTTGTGAGTTGTGGCCATGCCTTTGGAGCAACCATTTTTGAGACTTGAGAGAGAAACACTTAGAAAGAGAGTTGTACACTTGAGATTGTTTTTCTTGGTTTGAGCTTGTGTAGCTAACACTTGTAAACAATCATTTTATAGTGTATTCTTTTCGTGGTTTTCCCTTACTTATAGAAGGGCTTTCCGTTAAACTCGTGTGTTCCATCTCACATTTTCTCTCTACCTCTCACGTCCGTCCGAGAGCCTTTGCTCTGTTCTCGTCCGAGCGTTGTGTCGCTTGGCTTTTGCTCCAACAAGTGGTATCGTAGAGTTGGTTCTTTTTCTACCACTGATCTTTATGGAGTTTGGAAGCAAGATGGTCTCTGTTTGAATGGTTCAAACTTTGACATCCGGGCAAGATGTCCGACTTGCTCTTCGTCAAGTCCATGCACGATCCGGTTTTGCCTCGCCAGCTGATAAAACGGACGCGTATGGACTGCGAGCACAAAAGTGTGCGGTTCATTAGGCGCTTTGTGGATGAGAACGTGTACAACCACGTTCGTAGGAGACAAATGCCAAAGCCCTTTGGGAGAAGTTGGAGGAAGCTCTTTGCCTCCAACCGCAACAATAAAATCTACCATTTGACGCGGCTGGTCCATATCCGATACAAGGATGGGTCCTCTGGCCCGACCACCGAACGAGTTTGGGATGTGGACCTATCATCAAGTTCGAGGACGAAGTGCTAGGACTTTGGCTCTAGCAACCCTTCCGGACTCATGGGAAACCATGAGGTCACGATCGCCAACATACCCCGAACAAAGGTGGTGACACCGGAGATGGTAAAGGAGTCGGCCGAACGAGGAAGTAAGGCGACGTTCTCGGGAGACGCCTATCTCTCAAGAAATTGGAGGTCCTTGTTACTTAAACAAGGAAGAAGCCGAGGACGTGGCCCAAAGTCAAGACAAAGGGCTGAGTAAGTCACGCCCCGTGCAAGATATGGAGTGCCATCATTGTGGCAAGAAGGGCCACATCAAAAAGTTCACTACAAATGGAAGCGTGAGAACGTTTGGGAAAGCGAGAAGGGCGAAAAGACGAGGCGAGGAAGAGTCCTCGGTCCTCTCAGTGAGAAGAAGATCTCCTCGTGACTTGTGAGTCTCGAGGACTTGGTGGTCAGAAAGGAGATCCTTCTGACCGGGTTGTGGGACTCGTGCCTCGGTCCATGTCGCCACCAGACGAGACTCAACCACTTATACTCCTCACGCCCTCCGAATACTAAGAATGGGAAATCAGACGTCCGAGTTCGCCGGACGTGGGGACATCACGTTAGTGATGAGCACTGGAGCCCTCGCTACATCAAGGACGTACGGACGCGTTCGATATCGAGTCTCAACATCATCTCGCTTAGGGCGATCGATGATGAAGGCTGCTGCTGCGTCTTATTTGATCTGCGGCGGTATCAAAATGACCAAGGGCTCCATGGTCATTGCCCGAGGATCTAAGGCATGGCCTTATACCTTGAAAGCCCAGCCGAGATGGGAGGTGAATGCCATGAGGACCACGGAGTCCCGGATCTTTGGCACAGGGCTCGGACACATGAGTGGCGTGGCATGAGTCACTGGCAGGAAGGGACTCATCCTCAGGTGGATGGAGACAAAGCCAAGGACTTGTCCTCACCGTACGGCGGGAAGCAACGCAGGTCTCCTTCTCTCGAGACATATCTTCCAAAAGGTCCGAGATCCTGACTTGTGCACACGGACGTGTGCGGCCCCCCTGAGAAGTCTTTCGGAGGCGCATACTAATTTCTGACCTTCATGTAGACGATTGCTCGAGGAAGTTGTGGGTGTTTCCACCAAGACCAAAGACCAGTCGCGGAAATTTTTCATTTCACGCCCTCGTTGAGCGGGAAACCGGAGGAAGTCAAGGCCGTGCGAGCGACAACGGAGGCGAGTACATTGAGGTTTTGATGCCTCCGCAGAGCCCACGGCATTAAACACGAGAAGACTTCTACCAAAGACGCCCACAAATTGAACGGTGTGGCTGAGAGGATGAACCGTATCCTCATGGAAAGGGTTAGGTGCATGCTTGCCGAGGCGAGGCTAGGAGGATCCTTTTGGGCCGAGGCCTTGAGAACGGCCGCCCATGTTATTAATCGCCGCCCAAGAAGCCTCTGCACGGGAAGTTCCCGAGTTTATTTGGACCGGGACGGAACTAAATATAGCCATCTGAGGACTTTGGCCTGCAAGGCCTTTGTCCATGTTCCTAGAGATGAAAGAAACTGCCGGAGCCAAAGACATTACAATGTATCTTCTTGGGCTATGGTGAGGAAGAATTTGGGTATAGGCTCTATGACCCAAAGGCAAAGAAGTCGGGTTCGTTCTCGTGACGTGGTCTTTATTGAAGATGAGACCATCGAGACATCGGGAAGGAGTGAGGACTCTTCCCCGCCACTTCCCTAGACGGACGAGTTGAATCAAACTGCGTCTGTCTGTATCCTTTGTCCCCGATGTCGGCAGGACAAGGTGGATGCCAACCAGATCGTGCGAGTGCGGCGCCTCGGGATCGTGTTGAAGATGAGGCACCTCACAGATGAGGTGGCCCCCGTGAGACGGCTGCCCGTGACGAGACGTCCGTCCGTCCACGCCTCCCGGCCCGGTGAGTATGTCCTCCTCACCGATGTTGGGAAACCCGAGGATTTTAATGAGGTCAGTTAGTAGCACTCAAAAGGATGAATGGTTGAAGGCTATGAAGGAAGAAATGGCCTCCCTCCATGAAAATCACACCTTTGAGTTGGCTACATTGCCCAAGGGAAGAAAGCTCAAAAACAAGTGGGTTTTCGACTAAAGACGTCCGAGGACCCGAGTGCTCCGAGGCACAAGGCACGACTTGTGGCGAAGGGTTTAGTCAACGAAAGGGTGTTGACTTCTGACGAAATTTTTGCACCAGCTTGTGAAGATGTCCTCGGCCCTTGTACTCGGGCTCGCGTGACGGGGACACGGAGATAGAGCAAATGATGTCCGAACGGGTGCTTCTCCATGGAGATTTGAACGAAAATCTCATGAAACAACCAAGGCTTTGAAGTCAAAGGGAAGGAAGGACTTGTTTCCGCTGATTGAAGAAGAGCTTGTATGGTGAAAAACAAGCTCCGAGACAATGGTATCGAGTTCGAGTCCGTTATGGTCAAGCAAGGCTACCATAAGACTTCTTCTGACCATTGTCTTTATCACGAAGTTCTCGAAACGACTTTGTCATCCTTCTCCTTTATGGATGACATGCTTGGTCATTTCGGACGAGAACGGCGCCGGATCAAGAAGCTAAAGGAGCAACCGGGACAGTCTTTCGCCATGAAAGACCTCGGACTGCCACAAAACAGACCCAGGCATCGAATTTCTCGCGACCGAAAAGTGCGGAAGCTTTGGGCTCATGCTCAGAGAGCTATGTTGAAATGGTGCTTCAAGATTCAACATGGAAGGTTCCAAAGCCGCGGCACCCCTTTGGCAACCACTTGGTAGTAAGGAGCAGTGTCCGTCCTCGGACACCGAGAAAGTACGTATGAGTAAAATCCCTTACTCCTCGCCCAGGCGGCTTGATGTCTGCGACCGCGTGTACACGCCGGACATTGCTCACGCGGTTGGCCTCGTAGCGAGATTTCTATCAAACCCTCGGGATGGAGCATTGGTCCGCGGTAAAATGGATCTTCGATATCTCGCAGGACCTCCAAGACGGGTTTGATGTTCGAAAAGGAAAGCCTCAATTAATCGCGTATCTACAGACGCAGATATGGTCAGGACGTTGACTCTCGGAAATCAACGTCCGGGTACTTGGTGAAATTTTGCGGGAGGGGTGGTCTCCTGGCAAATTGCGCAAGTGCGTTGCACTTTCTACTACTGCCGAGTTCATTGCGTGACCGAGGCCTGCAAGGAAATGTCGTGGATGAAGAGGTTCGGCCCAAGAGTTGGGTCTAAGGCAAGAGGCATTCGAGATCCTTTGTGATAGTCAAAGTGCCATTCACTTGTGCAAGAACTCCTCATTCCATTCTCGGCCAAAAACACATTGGCGTGCGATATCATTGGGTGAGAGATGTCTTTGATGATGGGCAAACTATCCATCGGAAAGGTCCGAATGTAAGATAATGGCTCGGATATGATGACCAAAATTTTGCCAAAGGGAAAGTTGGAGACTTGTTGTGACATTGCTGGTTTGAATGCTTTCACTCCCACTCGGCCGTGAGGGAAGTTTGTTGGGGTCACTCCCGAGTGGCTATGTCCGCGGACTCCATCCCTCGAGAATGGACGAGGACTTTTTGTTTGAGGAGTCATGACCAGAGAACTTGGACGAGGACTCCATCCACGTGTGCTGACTTTCTTCTCATTAATGATCTGGCAGCAGCAATAAATGCGCCACAAACTTCCAAGGTGTTGCGGGCACAAGGCGTGCGCTGGCAGGCGGCTCCTCAAGGCGGCCCGGCCCCAAATTAGTGTTAGGTGGTGGTTGCCTCTAGCCTTTTTGAATATATATATTGTTTTACATGTATATATATATAGGGTGGTTGAGATCATTTATTATCATTATCAAGTAAGAAGGCTTTGTGAGTTGCGGGCATTGCCTTTGAGCAACCATTTTTGTGAGACTTGAGAGAGAAACACTTAGAAAGAGAGTTACACTTGAGATTGTTTTTCTTTGGTTTGAGCTTGTGTAGCTTACTTCAGAAACAATCATTTTATAGTGTATTCTTTCGTGGTTTTTCCCTTACTTATAGAAGGGCTTTCCACGTTAAACTCGTGTGTTCCATCTCACATTTTCTCTCTACCTCTCACGTCCGTCCGAGAGCCTTTGCTCTCTGTTCCTGTCCGAGCGTTGTGTCCGCTCGGCCTTCCGCGCGTTTTGCTCCAACAGGTCTCTCTCACTAAAGAACAGTTATCGAGAAATGATAAATACTTATTTATAATAGCTAATTACTCAAAATATCTAAAGCTGCAAGTTACATGCTAACTGCTCTCTCTAGTTAATGGTTTGAGGAAGGCTATTGAACAATCCTCCATAACAGCTCACCACCTTTATAATATGTCCCTTAGCATAAAATATTTGTTAAAATGCCCAAGTCATGTAGCACTTATCCTACACAACAAGATTAGGAGTCTTTTATCAAGATAATCTTCTTTTTTAAAAAAGAATCTCAACGTACTGAGCACTACTCTTCAGAAGCTTATTTCCCTTCTTTTTTCTCGTTCTCTAGTTTATTCAATAAGATTTTGACAATTGAAAGGTAAAATGGGGAGTAATTTCTGTACTTTTAAAATCTTGTTTTGATTTTAATGTATAAAATTTAAATAAAAGGTTCAAAAGCCTAGTTTATTTCTCTCAGGTTAATACTTGATGTGCATTTCAGAATTTAAATTCAATTTAGAAAATTTTAAATTGGACTTCTTGATCTTTCAATTCAAATAGTACATACCACAAATTGAAATAAAAACTCTAAAAGTATTGAGACTTGCTTCTTTAATTATCTTTTGATACTCAAATTAGTCTTTTTTACCTAATAATTTAAGTTAGGATGATAAAGAAAATAATGTGTGTGGAAGATTAGGGCTCCATATTATGTGAAAATGGTAAGGTGTTTGGAGAGTAGGCTTCGGACCCCGTGGCTAGCAAGCTAAGAGCCGCAAGACTTAATCTTTGGAGATAGTTAATCTTTCGGAGATTAGGGTACTCTCAAACTAAGTTTTGAGTAATCTTTATATCTCAAATATTAAATTTTCCATCTCCCATGCCATGGCAAGGGGGTTGCTATTTGTGGTAGTATAAAAACTAAAGAAATCCCTTTATTAAGGAGCCATTGGCCACTCTCCACATCCCTAAAGCGGGGCTGGTTGATGACCACTCTGGTTAGTATTTGTTTCCCATATCCTAAAATGTGAAAAAAAGCTTGAATGTGGTTGGAACGTAGAAAATTAGCTACGTCCATAGAACTGGTCTACCGTTTGAAAAATTGGCTTAGCATTCATTAGTCCGCCTCGCATGGCTTGGACTTAGGGCTAAAACTGTTCCATAATTTGGCCAATTGGTCAGCCTTTGATAATTCTTATTTTGATTGGTCTTGGTTGCAATGACCTTTTATGGGCCTTGACTCATTGGACCTTCTTTTGGACCGCTCTATAAACACTTTAACTCTGTGGACCTTCTTATATCTAATCGACTTCATTAATTTTTAGGTCTTTCATTACATTAAGGTGCTTAGTCAATTGGCTGGATTAGTTTTAATTTTTTTGTTAGGGTTAGGAGTATTAATTCTCAATATACATGTCCATTGAAAGAACTGGAATAAGATAGAAAAATGATCGCTTCTCTAAAGAGGAATAATATAAAAAAAAACTTTTTTACTTTTTTTTATTTTTATTAATTTTATTTTTATATACTATACATACACATATATACATAAACATTTACATAGATACATACAATAGATACATACATATATATATATATACATAAACATTTACATATATATATATGTAATGTGTATTGCTAGGAAATATTTATATATGTTGGGCCCCAGTATAAAGGCCCATAAAAATACGGCCCAGAAGAAAAACCCAAACGAGAGGCCAATGGCCCAAAGATCAAGACCACGACAGAAACCCAGCAAGAGGTCCCGCCCACTCATAAGGAAGTTCGAGGACAACGCCAGCGACACCCAAGTGCACAGACACGGAAATGGTCGAGAACCCTAGAAGCCCTCCTGAGTCTCAGAATCGCCCGAGAAATTAAGAAGAGACTCCTAGGCTTTCCCTAGAAGATCCTCCAAGAGCAGCACCTTCTTACGAGTCCGCGAACTCACGATGAGCTCCACCCAGGAACGAAGACTACCCTATGCTAGGCCAAGGATGCCAGCTAAGCGATTTCGCGATTCCCAAGGAAACCTGCAACCACTGCCAGTCTCTATATAAATAGAGCACGTCTAGTCAAATTAGGACTGACACCTAGACCATGTTTGATTGACACACCTAGGCCTGCCAGCGGCGCTAGACGCATGCCTTCCCGCGCACGTCAGTAGCATTAATGAGGCCAGTGGGACACTACACAGCTTTTGGGCCATCCGATGGCTGCCACACGTCTCCTCCCCAACGGGCTGGTCTTCCCTATAAATACCCAGCCAAGTCCCTCTCTAAAGGGACCGGATTCTCTTTTTCTAAAATTTACTCCAGAAAGAAGGCAAAAGGCCCACTTCCTCTCACCACCGAATCTCTCTTTCCTCACAAATGTAATGCAAAGAATGATCGAGCCTTCCAAATAGCTGCATTTCCAAGAAAGAGATACAAAATAATGCATGCTGAGGGATTAATCAACACTCAGATGCTGTCAGAAAGACTTCAACCTAAATAGTAAACCATTTTCAAGACCCTGAGTCTCGTGGTTTTTTCTCTCCATTCAAGGGGAGGTTTCCCATGTAAAAGATCCAGTCTCAACTTTCTCTCGTGTCCAACACCTCACATATTTGTGTTGCCTGAAAACCACGGATCTGATTGAACCCCACGGATCCAGAATGCAACAATATATATTACTAGTAAATATTATAAAAAAAGCATGACTAACATTGAGTAATAAATAATACATATCCAATGACAAATAACTATCATTTAATTATAAAATCTCCAATATAAGAATATATTTCTAAAAGTAAATACAAAAGGTGTGATGTGAAAGAATGCCTATTGGCTTCATGGCTATGCAGATAAAACCTACAAGAAAATATAGTATTAAATTTAGAAAAGCCCAATCTTTTGTAATGATAAAAAAAGTTATTATTAATATATTAATTAATTACTTTTAAATAAATAATTATAATTTAACTAAAATTAGTTAAATTAACTATTTTAAAATGACTAGATCGTACTTATCTATTTAAAAATAAATAATTAAAATTTAAAAAAATAAGTATTTTTATCTCTTTAAGAAATGAAACCTCCCTCAATTTATATAACACTGTTATCGTTAAATTTAACAAACTGTAATCTAAAACTTTCTTTAATTTTGTTCAACAAAGGGCAAAAGCTTAGTGTTTTCTTTTTATTTTTTTAAAGTATTACTCAAATAATTAATAAAAAATTAATTTTAATTTTAATTTTAATTTTAATTTTATCATATAATCAAATGATTAAGGATCCCAAATCCTATGGCTCATATTTCAGCTATTGCTATGTCCACTAACTTCCCCTTTGTCACAAAACCAAAGTTTACATTATATTTGTTTCTGTCCCGAGGCCCCACTCCATGAATCTCAGCTATCAATACCTACATCTTCCATAGCCTGCAAAGAAAAAAAAAAAAAATAAATAATAAATAAATAGAAGGAACAAAAAAAATTTTTTTTAAAAAGGGTTAATTCAAGTTGTTAAAAAATATATAAAAGAAATGGAGCACTTTTAATTAATTTTTATTTTTTGAAAAAATAATTAAATTGATGAGCTTCTTGTTCTTAAAATATGTAGGCCCTCTCCCCGAGGATTCGGGGGGCGTCCTTCTCCCTTGTGGAGAAAGACCGTCCTTCTCCTCATCTGAACCGTCAAATGTAAAATTCGACGGCTCACACGTTTTAAATGAATAATATAATATGGGCCGTTCGATTTTAAATTTAATCATTCAAAATACGTAACTGTCGAATTTTACATCTGACGGCCCAAATTAAGAGAAGGACGGTCCTCCATAGGGAAAAATGATGCCTCCTCATCCCTCTCCTCGAAGGCCGGGCACTGTGATACCGTACCAACGTCAAGGCGCGTGTAATGTTACGTGAATTGTTAAAATTTAAAATAAGCGGTTCACATTTTTAATAAAAAATGATAATAATTAAAATTTAAAATTATTTTATTATTTTTTATAAAAAAAACGTGGATCATTGATTCTAAAATACGACTTCAACGGTTCATGTAGAATCACGGGCGCAATAATATCCGTACATTTAATGGCGTTACAGTGTTCCTGATTTTCTCGACCCCCTAATCAATGCATCGCATGAATCAATAACACAACGTACTTGGATCAACGGTTGAGATTGCTCCAGTTTGCCCAAAATCACAGTCATAATCATGCCTCCCGGTAGACTGGAAGTACAAGTTCATGGCGTAAGCTGCATGAGCGCGAACTGTGTTAGGGGCAAAGCACCGGCCACCGGCTTGGATCGGCCGGCAGTCCAATCCCGACCCACAGACGTAATCAATATTCCTCTGCAGCGCCTCTTCTCCGGCTCCCTCCCGCGGCAGACACCACAGTTTTCCGGCCGTTCGCGGGTGACGGGCCGCCGGATCTCTGGGGCTCGAATGGAAATTTGAAGCCTGACATATCCAAAAACACGAAAATTTACAGAAACCAATCAACCAGAAAACACGAAATGATCAATAAATATGTACTAATACTGCAATCCTGCTGATCAACGGCAGCAGCAGCAGCAGCAGAAGCAGCTACCGTCGGTCGGAGAATTCCGACGTCGTAAGCGGGTGTTAAGTCCGGTTCAAACAGCCCAAAATGTCTCTCGCAGGTTGGTCCGGGCTTCAAGTCCTCGTTAAACAGCGCAAAAATGTACGTCTCAAACGTACGGTTCGGCATCATCGGAGTGCCGACTCCGGACACGACGTGCTGTATCAAATGAGCGTTGTACGCCGCCGCGCTATCTGGGTCAACCCCGACTTCACCGTCGTCTCCGGCAGACGGCCACCCGGTCTCCGCTATGACGATGTCGACGTCGTCATAGCCCATTAGCTTCATGGCGGAGAAGACGGCGTCGAGCTGGGCGTCGAGCATGTTGGTGTAGTTCAACCCGGTGTTTTCGTCGAAGACGCCGGAGTTTGGCCTGAACAAGGCGAAGTCCAGCGTTTCGGCGGAGCAGCCAAAGAACGGATATGGGTTCACCATGAAAGGAGAGTTGGTGGCTTTTAGGAAGCTGAGCAGCGGCTTGAGTACGTGGGTGTCGTAGCCCTTCCAGAATTTTCCGGTCGACGGCGGCGTCGAGGTTGACAGAACCCCGAGGGAGTGTGGCGTTGAGACCTGTATCCAACGACCACGAATAATTGCTCGCAGTAACCTTGAACATACTGATTTGGCCTTGAATATATTAAAATAATATAATATATAAATATTTTTATTAATTTTTTAAATAAAATATTAAAGTATTTAAATACTAATACAATAAAAAATAATATTAAATATTTTATTTATATATTTTTTAATTTTATGTTATTATGTTTGATGGGTACAGTATAACCGGTCCAGAAAAAAAACTACTCAAACTATTTCGCCTTATCAAGGTGGTTATCGCGAGTAGTTTTTAGCCGGTGGTTATTATGGAGAAAAATAACCATCTCTGCCTATATAATGATCCTCATTCCAAGGAGAAAAAGAGGAGGAAAAACGGAAGAAAAATCGCAAGGCAAAACGGCCGAAAACCTCCGGAAAAGAAGATGCAAGAAATGGCCAGAGGAGGAGCCTCTGATCTGAGAAGAGAAGCCCTTGATCTAAAAGAAGGCCAGCCCTCCATCATCCCAAGGGGGCCAAGATAATTTCTGAGGGGCCGATCCAAATGATCCCCATATCCCTCTAAGAAATTCCCTTTATGTGATATCCCTCCTGAGGCATATCTTTAAGTCGTTCACTGGTTGAACACCACAAAATACTCCACCCACCAAAAATGCATCCTCCTTTTATCTTTTGTATATTCTTGGAAAGACTTCTGACTTAAGCGTCGGAGGGTTTATGGTGGGAACAATTCCCGCCGACCTCTGACGTCTCGCTTTTTAGTTGGTTGCGTAGGGTTCAGGTTTAAAGTTATGAAAAATAGATCCGCGTCAACAAGAAGATCCGATTTGCGGTCCCTGATCCGTATGATAACCCAAATTCCTGGTACGCAACATTGACGCCGTCTGTGGGAACCGGCCAAAAAGCCAATTTTACCACTAAAAAGCATAAAAATAAAACTGGTACACTTAATGCTTCACTCTAGCAAGCGTTTCGACCAGAGAAATTAGACAACTTCCTAAACAAATGATGGCAGTACTCACCTAGCCATTAGCGCGTTGACGCTTGGGGGCTGGGGGCTACTTCCTATCTTCTGCGATTTCCCAGTAAGGAGAAGCTGGAGAGCCAAGCCAAAGCACAGTGACGCTCTCACCACTCCTAAGCCGTTTCACAAATTGCCATATATGAAACCGGCAGATACTCTTCATAAAAGAGATTGATACTCAAGTGTACAATACATCCGTTCCAGGCTCTTTGCGTCAAAAGTGCAGATCATTTTGCACCAACCGGTCATTTTATTCCTACTGGTCATTTCACTCAAAATTACAATCGGCACTCAAACTACCGGTTGTAAGTCAACCGGTATTTTCTCTCTCATAGAGGAAAGAAAGGGCGAAGCACAGAACGGTGTAAACAGAAAAAAAAAGAGAGAAAAGCCAGACAGAAACATATTGCGGCATTTTCTCCCTAAAAATGTTGGACACGAAAGTATTTCAGAATCTCCATCTCATATAGCAATCGGATTTCTTATTTGCCAAGCTGACACTACAGTGCCATTCCAGCATTTCTCGACATCCGCAAATCCACTTCGGATTTGGTTCACTCTAAAAATTTCAGTGTGGAGTCTCACTTCCGTAATTCCACAAGGAATAACCAATGTTGCCCTGGGGGCTCTTTCTTCAACCGTCCATGCTGCAACTCCAAGAAGAAGAAATAAAGAAAGCACCCGACCTAAAAAATACATATGTTGGCTCAAATAATCTGATTTCACTCAAGATAGAAGGCCGAGGGGCAACATCCTTGCCACCCAAGATGAACTATTTCACTGGAGAGATAAGTCTGGCTTGAGGAGACAAGGGATTTGTCAGAAGAGGCCACGCTGGGGGCTTCCGCTCCTGTACCAATCTCTAATACCCACACAAAGAAAAAAAAAGAAAATCAAAGAAGTTGATTTGGCCCTACATCGGTTTGACGAAGTCAAAACGGCTCGTGCTGGCCTTCAACAATAAAAGAAAAAAGAAAAAGATAGAAGAGAACGGAGAAGAGCAGCGTGCAGAACGGCTGCAACCTCCATCGCCGGATGAAACACCGCCCAGATCTGACGCCGGCAAAGCCCTCTCCATGTTTTCCTCTCCAATTTGTGCTGCGATGTGAAGAAATGAGAGAGATTGCGAGCCGTGAGGAGCCACCGTCGTTGTTGCCGCCATCACCAAAGGAAAATCCATAAATTAAGGCAAGTAAATCTTTCCTTCCTTTTTGTAGATGCTGGTATTACGTTTTCATGTGGCAAGTTTGAGGAGATCGGCCGAAATTTTGGTGAGTTGTATGATGAGGTGCGGTGGAGAAGGACAGAGGACCGTAGACGGCGTTTGCATGTGGGACCATCGCTACTGTCATCGTCGCATGAGGCTATTATCGCGGCCTTCGGCGCTATCTTTTTATGTCGACACAAGACTTCACCTGCTCATCATCTTCAAAGCCCTCTCTTTTTGGTTCTCAACCAAGGACAGAGCCACTCCGTCCCAAAAGCGAGCAAGTCAAAAGGCGGTAAACGAAGCATCCGGCTCTCAAAAATCAACTCCGAAATTTCCTCTCACAAAAAACCAATTTCAATTCCAAACCGGAATCTCCTCTCACAAATGTCGATCCAGAAAACGGCTCCAACAGGCAACCAAAAAAAAATGGAGAAGATAGGTGCGAAGAACGGCAACAACAACCATCGCCGAAGAAGGCAAATCCTAGATCTAAAGCTGACAAAGCCTTCTCCATCCTTACCCCTTCAATTTGCGCCGCAGAACTGGAAAAGGGGAGGATTGAAATCGTGAACCATAGGTGCGAATGCCATAATCGCCACTATCGAAGCACACCAAAAATCTTTGCTGCTGATTTTCACTCCGGCAGCAGCTCTAGCGCCTCAGACCCACTCCACTTTGGCATTTAGTTTCACAACAAACCGGCCAAACACTCTGGTACTTTGTCTGTTAGCAAGCCGATCAATATTCATTCAGACAACAGCTCAACTAGCCAAAATCTGCTCCGGCCATAGCCACTTCGACTCCCAAAATCTGCTCCGGTCACAGCCACTTAGGCTTCCAAAATCTGCTCCGGCCACGGCCACTTCGGCTTCCAAAATCTGCACCGGTCACAGCCACTCAGGCTTCCAAAATCTGCTTCGGCCACAGCCACTTCGGCTACCAAAATCTGCTCTGGTCACAGCCCACTCCGGCTCTCAAAATCCACTCCGGCCATAACCCACTCCGGCTCTCAAAATCAACTCCAGATTTTCCCTGATCAGAAGCGAAGCATTTGGCCCGTGAAAGTCATTCAACTGATTTTCACTTCGCTCCAAAAATCACTACGGCTCCCAGGAGTACTCATTAACTCTGGAAGGCTGCCAACTCAGGACTTTGGCCAATCTCGGACTTCAATCAACTCCGGACTTCAATCGACTACGGATTTCAGCGCAGATTTTCCTTATTGGCACGAAGAACTTCAGAAATCTCTCCTAAATTAGGCACTCCGGCAGCAACGCATTATCTCACCAATCAAAGTTCACTCCAACATCACTTTGGGACAAAGGAATGTTCACTCGATTGGCTTGTCCACTCCGAAAGGTCACGATCCAGACTTCAATCAACTCCTGACTTTAGTCCACCTCAGATTGCCTCACGTTTAGCCGGGGGATTTCACTCCTAAGCAATTCCTCTCTCATTCAAGCTTGCTAGATTTAGTCTGGCAAAGAACGTATTATCTCAAATTGACCCAAGATTTATTTTGACAGACCAATTGACTATTGAGATATTCTCCCTTCGTAAAAATCCAATCCGGCATTTTTCACGTCACAAAAAACTCATTCCAAATCCAAATTGGCCTTTGAGGTGTAAAAATCGATTTCAATTCTAAATCGGTATTTCCTCTCACTCCGGAAGCAACACGTAGCTCAAAGGCCGGTGCCAAAATCCAAATCGGCATTTCTCCTCACAAGAAGCCGATTTCAACTTCAGAACCGGCATCTCCTCTCACAGGTTGCTGGTTGGCATTTCTTCTCGCAAGAAACCGATTTCAACTTTAAAACCAGCACCCAAACCAGCGCCACAAGTAGCTCACTCCTGCATCAATATTGCTGTTTTGCTAACCAGGCATTCAGCCGGTTGAGATCCACTCCGACCAAAAAGGGCATTCCGTCGATTATTCTCACTCCGGTCATAGCCCAATCTGGTGCGCAAAAGGCACTCATGCTGATTTTCACTCCGTTACACAAGAGTCACTTAAGCCAGATAGCGGTCCCGCCGAGTTGCCAATCAAGTATCTAGCCCAGTGAGGAAACAACTAGCCTGGTCAATTTCTTTTGTTTCCCGAAAGAAGTTTCATCGATTCACTCCCACGTAATCAAGCGGCCCAAAGATTTGCAAATCAAGCTTGGATTGATAATCTCGTACCCCCAGTGGCCACTAGTGACAAGGCATGACGGCGATCAGGGAATCGATTGAGTCATTAAATACTAATGAAAGCCAAGAGTAATATGATCCATACTGCTCCAAGAACATGGCACACCATCTACTTTGAATATCGAACGACCAAAAGAGGTCGAATTTTAAACCTCGGTTACATCACTGAGCGGCCCAAAGGAAGTCAAATTCTAAACCTCGGTTACATCACCGAGTGGCCAAAGGGTGGTCGAATTCTAAACCTCGGTTACATCACCGAGCCGCCCAAAGGAGGTCAAATTCTAAACCTCGATTATATCACCGAGCGGCCCAAAAGAGGCCGAATTCTAAACCTCGGTTACATCACCGAGCGGCCAAAAGGTGGTCGAATTCTAAACCTCGGTTACATCACCGAGCGGCCCAAAAGATGTCAAATTCTAAACTTCGGTTACATCACCGAGCGGCCAAAAGGTGGTCGAATTCTAAACCTCGGTTACATCACGGTGCGGTCCAAAGAAAATCGAATTCTAAACCTCAGTTATATCACCGAACGGCCCAAAAGAGGTCAAATTCTAAACCTTGGTTACATCATCGAGCGGCCAAAGGGTGGTCGAATTCTAAACATCGGTTACATCATCAGCGGTCAAAAGGTGGTCGAATTCTAAACCACGGTTACATCACTGAGCGGCCCAAAAGTGGTAGAATTCTAAACCTCGGTTACATCACCGAGCGGCCAAAAGGTAGTCGAATTCTAAACCTCGGTTACATCACCGAGCGGCCCAAAGAAATTCGAATTCTAAACCTCGGTTATATCACCGAGAGCCCAAAAGAGGTCGAATTCTAAACCTCGGTTTCATCACCGTGCGGTCCAAAGAAAATCAAATTCTAAACCTCAGTTATATCACCGAGCGGCCCAAAAAAGGTCAAATTCTAAACCTTGGTTACATCACCGAACGGCCAAAAGGTGGTCGAATTCTATACCTCGGTTACATCACCGAGCGGCCAAAAGGTGGTCAAATTCTAAGCCTCGGTTACGTCACCGAGCGGTCCAAAGGTGGTCGAATTCTAAATCTCGGTTACATCACCGAGCAGCCCAAACGAGGTCGAATTCTAATCCTCGGTTACATCATCGAGTGGCCCAAAAGAGGTCGAATTCTAAATTTCAATTACATCACCGAGTGGCTTAAAATAAGCCGGATTTTGAAATTCAGATGTTCCAAAGAAGTAATTCGACAAAATCAAACAAACACTGTCCCATCAGAAACATGCCGGGAGTTGAAAATTTTAAACCACCCGGCATGGGGGGCTAGTGATGGGTACAGTATAACTGGCCCAGGAAAAAAACTACTCAAACTATTTCGCCTTATCAAGGTGGTTATCGCGGGTAGTTTTTGGCTGGTGGTTATTATGAAAAAAATAACCACCTCTACCTATATAATGATCCTCATTCCCGGAGAAAAAAGAGGAGGAAAAACGGGAGAAAAATCGCAAGGCAAAACGGCCGAAAACCTCCAGAAAAGAAGATGCGAGAAATGGCCAGAGGAGGAGTCCCTGATCTGAGAAGAGAAGCCCTTGATCTAAAAGAAAGCCAGCCCTCCATCATCCTAAGGGGGCCAAGACAATTTCTGAGGGGCCGGTCCAAATAATTCTCATCTCCCTCCAAGAAATTCCCTTCATGTGATATCCCTCCTGAGGCATACCTTTAAGCCGTTCACCGGTTGAACACCACAAAATACTCCACCCGCCAAAAATGCATCCTCCATTTATCTTTCTATATTCTTGGAAAGACTTCTGACTTGAGCGTCGAAGGGTTTACGGTGGGAACAATTTCCGCCGACCTTTGACGTCTCGTTTTTTGTTGTGTTGCGCAGGATTTAGGTTTGAAGCTATGGAGAGTGGATCCGCGTCAGCAAGAAAATCCGATTTGCGGTCCCTGATCCGTATGATAACCCGAATTTCTGGTACGCAACAATGTTGCTTGTACAAACTTTATACAAATTTTATGTTTTTTTTATATCTTAAAATTTCTAAAATTTTTTATATTTTAAAATCTTTATAATTAAATTTTTATTTAGCAGTGAAGATAATTTCTAAAAAGATATATGATCCCACGTTTATTTGGTTACCAACAAATAGATTTGGAAAAACTCTATCTCTCATAAAGATAAATATATTTATTCTTTTATGTTTTAATTATCTATTTAATTTTATTAATATAATATATTAAAAAAATAAAAAAATCATTATATCCTATGAAATTTTTATTTGACCCGTTTTGTGTTGTTATGGATCCCTATGTCTCTTCCCATAGAAGTGGGGAAAGCCCTCTAGCCGTTGGATCAAGCATCCAAATGTAAAGATCTAATATTTTTTTAAATGAAAGAAATATTTAATAGTTGTATTTTTTTTAAATTTTTAAATAATTTGATACTTAATATTTACAAAATTAAAGAAAAATTATTCCATATTATTTTTAACAATTTAAATTATTAAAATTTAACCGCTCCCAACAGGCTCATATTTTTTTATAAAAAAAAAAAATTTACTACCTATTTGAATTTGTGAGTTGTTCATGACGAAGCTTTATGCAATAAATTATGAAAAACCTTGCCTGAATCCGGCGGTCCAGAGACTCTCCGACAAGGGCGGTATGGACGGCCTGCATCGCCGGAACAAGGCTCATGATCAGGAGCTTGTTGGCCGTCGACAAGACCTCGTTGCCGACGAGGATGCGGACGATGTTGGTGGCGCGTATGAATGGCGAAACGTTGGACTTGACCCATTGCTGAGCGAAGCTCAGGTTCGTGAGGCTGGGGATCTGGTCGTTGGCCACGGTGACTGAGATCGCAATTCCGGTGTGCGCAAAGGCCTGCAGCGCATCTGGGTTCGCGTCAAAGAGCCTCACGCGGTTGATGATGGTCGAGTCTAGCAGGAACTGCGCCACCTGTTCCGGCGGCGGCAGGTTATTCGCCACTGTGCCATAGTTGACTCCAATTGTTCCTTCAGCTCCTAGGATGGTAAAAATAAGCGTAATTTAGATATAAATAAATCTGATTAAAATTAAATTTATATTAAATTTAAATTAAATTTATATAAAAATTTGTGATTTTTAAGTCAGGTCAAATTAGATTGAACATGACAAGTTTATCCAAGTCAAAATTCATAACTTTACCGTTCATAATTCAACTGGTTTAGATAAGATCAGTTCATAGGGATTTTTTAAAGTATTTTTAATTAAAATTTTATATTTATATAAAAAATATAAAAATAATTAATATATTAAAAGTTATAATATTTAGATTAAAATATTATCTAGATATATTTTAAATAAAAATATTAAAGTTATTAACTATATAAAATATAATATATTAAAATAATTTTTTAAACTTAATATTCCTTTTAATTTCTTACTTATAAAAAAAACTATCTAGATCCACTCAAGTCAAGTTAATTTTATACGTGGCCATACTTAACCCAAAAAATTACGAATAATTTTTTTAAATATATTCGCTAATACTAATTTATATTGACCAAAATATATAAAATTTAATACATTGATGATAAACTCATTTAAATGTTTAAATTTGACTAAGTATAAATTGTTTAATAAACAAACATGGCATATTTCAAACCATATTCAAATAGACAGAGCCTTAGCTCGAGTTCAAGCTCCACGCATTGTTCACAAATAAAACCAAGTCAACACATTTAAGCCCGAGCCAATTAATTTTTTACAATGATTAGTTTGGCTTGAGCAAAGAAACTGGGATAGATTCAGGTTCAACTCGAGATAGTTTTCATATAAAAACAGTTAAACCAACTTTAAAAAATATAGCTTAATACAGGACTTTTCATGCTATAGACTCTAAAATAAGTCTAATATAAAAATAAAATACTGATCTGGAGAAATAGAAGGCCATACCGTGTGCCAGAGCCAACATGATTGCCAACAATGTAGAGACGATAGCGGAGGCAGCGGCGGCGGCAATTTTCTCTTTCATGATCTTGGCAAGGGGTGGGAAGAATGTGAGTGTTGAGTTTGGTGCTCGAAGGGACTATCTATGCTATTAAAGAAGAGCACTGAGTGTGAGATGCTTTTCTTTGTTAGAGAGGAAGGGTTTTATGGTGACATGGTTTAGCTTGTGAAGTGAGAAAAGTCCATTGTGAGCATGCTTTCAATTGGATTCTCTCTTTTGCCTTCATCAATCTGCTTCTTCAATCTCCTTTTGGAGACTTATTTTAACCATTTTCCCTTTAGAAGTGAAAGGAGAAGTCGAAGTGAAGCTATTAACAAGGCCGAATATTATCTTGCATATTAAAATTTAATTGTAACTTTTCGGGTCCATTGCAGTTTTAAAAAATAAAGAATAAATAAAATGAGCCCCACATATAAGGAGAATAAATAAGTTATAGGGAATTAGCAAAGACAATGACCCATTGATAAAAGAAATTCCTTCTTCATGGATACGTTGGGACCCTACTAAGATGGTATATGACTCAAATTACAAATGGGTCAAGATGCTGGCATTAGAATAAGTAAAGAACCCTAATATGGATTCAAAGGTCACCCTGAGACGGCTGACTTTAGGTGGTCTATTCCTAAGAGCTAGATCTCTAAGAATGAATTCTGAGTTGTAAGGACCAATTGATACGGTCATACCTTTATAGGTTGAGTCCTAAGATGAATCATGTAGTCTGGTAGGTGTTGGGGTTTGATCTGGATACATACAACCTGACGCAGCGAAACAAGGTTTAAATCCCCAGGTCAACCGTCATCTATCAAAATTGTAAGTACAAGAAATATAATAATATGACTTTTTGACGTAAAAAATCTTTTTTAACTATAAAAAAATTACATCATAAATTTTAAATAAATTTATTATAAAAATATTGGTTACAAGAATCCATTTTAAAATCCTTTCACTATAATTTTGAGTAAAGAATGGTTGAATACAGCCCATTCAATACACTCAACAATTTATAAGAGAAATACAGCGAAAAATATGACTACCCGAATAAAAAAATATTTTTAAAAATCACCTCTAGAACGACGTACTCGATTTTAGCGAAGAACAGAATTCAAATCGAATTTCAATCGGATGCTGAACCTCTTCCTCTTCTCACCTCTCACCGTGCGGCACTCCTTATGTGAAAATAATTTCGGATTAATTCTAAAATCACATTTGACAGGTTTTACACTGTGAATCGACGCTTGAGTACCAATTAGTTGGGACTTGAGCACAGGCACCACTGAAATCAGCACTCGAGCTCCACTCAAACAAGCCTTGAGCGCGGTGTCCTGGCCATTAATTTGGAATCAGTGCTCGAGCATTATTAATATGAAATCCATGTTTCAAGCCTTCGTTGTGTGTGTGAAACATTCCATTTTTTGTATGAATTTCACGTAATTTTTTAATAATCTTTTATTTATTATGATACCTATAAAAAAAAGTAATCAAAATCTAATAGTAAGATGGCCAAGTTCTTAATTAATGTAATAAAAGCAAGTACAAATCAAGAGATAGGAATTGACCAGGCAAGCATGCTAGTTATAATTGTTGTGGATTCTTAGCTACATTGAAGGACTTTTTGTTACAAGTTTTCAATTGAGATTGCCCCAAGCTGTTACATAAAAGTTGAAGCACTGCATTGAGATAAAGATAAATAAAATTTTACTTCATTATATAATATACAATTTTAATTATAACAATATTATTATTAATTTTGAAAAAATATTATCCTAACTGGTTATTCATTACTACTAGAGCCTATGATCTATTCAAATCTACGGCCAATCAGGAAAGATTAAATAACTTTCTAATTTATATAATAATTTAGATTTAGAAACGTATAATATCATTTATACCCGTCACTTTTGGTAAGTAGAAGTCATTTATACTAAATATTAAGTATATCTTTTCAAATATTTACTTATCAAAATGTGTATATAAAAATAAAATTTAAAATAATTCTTAAAATTGTAGAAATAGAAAATTTTTAGGACCTATTCAATAAATAAAAAAATAGAATTGTTTTTTATTTTTTGAAAAAAAATAAAAAATTTTTAAAATGTGTTCAAATATGTCTGAAAGATAGAGTTTTTCAGTTTCTTATTTTGAATTGAAATTTATAAAGCTTTTTACAGACTATAAAATAGAAATTTTTTCACAGTTTTTTAATACTACTCAAATATCTTAAAAATATATAATTGTAAAAATATTATTCTATAAGTTTATAAAATATAAATATATACATTTAATAAATAATAAAAAAAAATTTGATCCAATTCGTGAAAAAAATATTTATATTTTTTATTTTTATTTGAGTTGACCTTTTTATAAAAATTGTCAAGTTGATATAAATTATACTTATATATTTAAAAATATAATTATTAGTATAGAAAATAAAAAAATGTGGTTTTCTAATCAATATTTAGATTAATTAAAAATAATGATATTTTGGTTACTATATTTTATTATTTAATAAAATATTATGTATTATTAATTTAATAAAAAATTAAACTGAATTTAATTGAATTTACAAAAGGTATGAATTTGTAGATTATTTTATAAATATAAGGTATGAATTATAAAACTATTTTAATGATAATTTAATTAAATTTATTAACTTTTTATTATTTATTAAAATTTTTGGGTCAAATATTAAGTTTTAAACTTAAATAAATTAAGGCTGAGTGATACATGATCTACGCATAAATCCGTTTTAAATTGAATGTTTGCACCGTAGGTATATTTGAGTAGCGTATGTACATATTTGAGTTAGAATGTTAATACCTGAAGATTACCTGAGTGACACTTATGCGCAGTATAAATTTTATCTCAGCGCCTGACATATGCCTAACATAGGCCTAATCGACACACATATGATAATTTTTTATAAATAGATTCATTGATTGATTTTGACTCAATTTTACTAAAATTTAAAAAAAAAAGAGAGAAAAAGAAAAAGAAAAAGAGACTGAGGAAGAGATAGAAAGCAGAAGGAGAATCTAAGATGAAGTTATGCAACCTTCGGATAAAATTAACTGAAAATAAATACATTTAAATTATTTTTTATTGATAATTTTTTTTTAATACTTTTTAAGTATTTTCTATTTTATAAACTTATATATATATTAATTTTATACCTAAACTGTTTCAAAGTTTACATGCATGTATTTCTACTTTTATTTATAAAATTTTATGAAATATATATATTGAATTTATAGAATCATATTTAAGTATTGAATTTTTGTTTAATGTTCTTGTGTGTTTCTAATATATATATATATATATATATATTTATATATGCTTTTGCATGTATTAAATTTTTATATAATTGTTTATGAATGTTTTATATTTAAAAGAAAAAGATAAAATTATAATAAATTATATTAAGTATTTGAAATCTTAGCTAATGATTTTGCATGTTGTAAATTTTCTCATATTATAAGTTTTTGTATATTTCTAAATTGTATAATAAAATTCTTAAGTGTCCATAATTTTTACTGTATGTAACATATTTGAAGAAAAATAAACAAAAACTCTACATTAGTTTTGATGAAAGAAAATATTTTCTCCAATATGAGAAAAAAAAGAATACATTGTATTCGAATAGAGTTTTTAATTTAATTGAGTAAGAATTATTATAGAGAATTGACAAAATATATTTAAATATATTCTAATATATTATTAATAAATTAAATATCAAATCAAAAATTTATAAATTAAAAAAGTGACATTCAACCTCGATTACAAGGAATAATATGTAGTTGGCTTATTTACGGATTATAAATAATAACATATGATATTTTTATATATAAAAATGATTACAGTTTGAGTTTGATATTCACCCGTTTATTGGTGAGGTTATAACCAATTTTTGATCATTTTTTGTATATTAACATGATTTTAGAATATTTTATGTATTGAGACATTTGACATGTTTGGCTATGAATATATGAATTTTGGTTTGATTTATATTATTTTACAAATTTGTATATAATTAATTATTAGTATTTAACCGTGCATAATTTATTAAAAAATAATATTATTGACATTTTGAATATTTGTTCATAGCATGATTTCAGCATGCCTTGTTAATATACATATATATAAACATATAAAATTATATATATTTTACTAAATATTAGATTCACTTTTATGATATATAAATTTTTCAACAACTATTTAAATCTATCAAATATTTTAAGATTAATTATATGTCTTTAGATAACTCATAATACCACATATTATATGAAATTTTCTTTCAATGGGATATGTTGATTTTATTAGACAAAAAATTTTATAGTAAACCTGATTAAAATTAAATTATTTAATAGTCTAGTTTAACTAAGTTAAAATTTTATAATGTTTATGATGCGTCATTGGATCTGAATTTTGAACAAATTCGGGTTGATCCGCTTGTCCTGATTTCGACTCTGTTCACTGAGTCTAGATCCTGCACGCCACTAAAACGAACAGGAGGTCAGTGTGTCGGCAGAAAGTTACCCCATCGAAAATACTCCGATACTTAAGTTAGTAAACAGCTTTCGAGATCTGAGAAAGTAATTGAAATTAAGAATTGAAAGAGAGAGTGCAAGAGTGTGTGGATCTCCACATGAAAGAGAGGCAAAGCCGTCTTCTTGAATCTAGACGGTGGAAAGATAGTAAACGGCTGTAAGAAACACGTTTGTATGTATTGGATTTTCTGAGCAGAGAACAGAGTGTTGTATGTCTATGTCTTAGTTGTCGTTGTGGGCGTTGTGTGAGTAGAAGTTTACATGCCCTGAACAAGGATTTCAGGGCTTACTTAAATGGTGGCAGGGTGACTTCATTAGTTGGAACATGTGATCCCCTGCATCATTCTTGATGGCTTTCTCTCTACAGGGAGGCATAAGTTGCCAAACTTGCTGAGATTACTTCTCTTCCTGGAGGCCAACGGCTTTCCAAATTGCTCACATTCTTTCCATGCACTCTACCGTTGGAGAGTCCCAGTTGGTAGAAAATTGAGAAATCTAGCGCCCTCCTTATGGGAAGGGCGTTGATTTTGTCAATATCCTTTTTGGGTGTTAGCTCAGTTTATGGAAGGTGCTGGTCAGGGAAAGAGCTGTTGCTGGCTGTGGCCCGTAAAAAGCCTTTTTATTTTTGGCTTATCGCTACAGTGATTCCGGTTAACGCTTGGGTTGACCGTTCTGAGCGCGAGTTGGCCGCCCGCCTGTGTCTTAGTTAGTCAACGCTGATGTTGACCGTCGGGCGAGTATTTGGGTCTTTTAGGATTTGGGCCTTCACTTCCTATTGGGCCAACGTTGGAACTTGCCGTCCAACAGGCTATTTGGGTCTTCTTCGACTGTTGGGCCAACCAAACTACGGTATACCCATTAGTTTGAATAAAATATAAAAGTATTATAGTTAAAAATAGTTATAAAATTAGACCTAATTATTTTTTTCAATCATGTATGTTTATAGTGAAAGTATCTAGTTTAACCGTGCCTATATATTTTTTATAAATATATATATTTTTATTTTAACTAAATGTCAGCTTTAAAATATATTTTAATAAATTATATATTTATATAATTATTAACTTTTTGTGTGAGGACCTTCGTTAAAATACTTACATAATATTTTGTCTTACATACAATAATTTTTAAAATATTATACATTTTTTTAATATTTTTATATAAATATAAAATTTTAAATAAATTAACTAACAATTAATAAAATATCCATTGACTGGTTCGAATCAACCTTGCGTAGCTTATAAATAGACACTGTTAAGTAAATATGAGAGTGTTTGTTTCCTTTAAGAAGGCGTGCCTTGGAGTGTGGACTCTATGATTTTCTTATAGTCAAAAAGTTGAGCATCCTTCCTTAGGTAGGAGTGCGTGATTCAGTGTTCTGTTGGAACAGCTTCTTTTCTTGACGTTGGCATTAATGATGGTAACGACTCATTGGGAGGGTTACCTTCCTTCTGTGTTTTGCGACTACTAGGGTTTATGGTAGATAGGGGAGAGAATCTTGCGCTTTTTCTTATGAGTTGTAGATCAATCACAAGAATCACAGGATGTTGCGCCGAGAGAGCGCAAAATCACGAAAAGAAAGGCTGCTGCCAGACAAATTAGGCCTCGCCCACTTGGGTTTATTCGTGGGCAAGAGGCTTTTCTTTATAGCGTTGCCTTAGTCAAAAAAATATTTGACTTGGCCCTTTGTACTAATCGCCCGCCCCTTATGGCTATCGCTTTTATCCAAACGGTTCGCGTTGATCGGCTTAATGAGTGGGCTTTTGTAGATTTGGGCCATTTTTTCTTTTTGGGCCAATCCACTATGAGAGTACCATCAAAGTTATAGGCTAAGATAAATCCGTCGGTCAATAAAAAAAATTACCTAATTAAATATAGAATTTAGAATCATATTAATAAAAGTAAAAAAAAAATTTCTATAGCTTTTATGTTACATTTAAATTATTATATTTAAAATAAAAATATATGTTAAATTTATTTATTATAAATATTATTCCATATTTTATATTTCTAATAAATATTTCCTGAGATCCATCTTCCCAACCACCCCTCCAAATTCAAGAGCATCAGACCCAATTAATAAAAGAGAGCACATACGAGCTAATGTAGATTTTAATTTACTGTTTATTCTTCGATCATTATTAAAATAAATTAATAAAAATATGACATTATTTATCAATATTATAGAATTGATTCATCTTATCTCCTAAGGATTTTGACACCCCAAGAACGGTAGTGGTGGAGGGAAGTGGCATGATCCATAATAAATCCACACCAACAAAGCCAAAATCACAGCATCTGGTAAAATCAAAGCAACCCACTTGTTCTCTTTCCTCCCACCGAAAACGAAACCCTACTTCCCAAGTCTGTTCTCCATCTAACATTTATCTCTGAACCCCTGACTGAGTTTTCTTTGTGAGTTGAGAGCAAAATCGAGTGCTTGTAAATAATGTTCTGTATAGCAAATTGGGGTATTCAATAGATGAAGTGGAACTCATAGCTATGAATTTCGGGCTTTGTTAATTGTCATAATTTGAATCCTGTTCAGGACTCACAAGCTTCAAAGTCATTTTCGTTTCCTTTAATCTTCAGTTTCTCTTCCACGCCAGCGTTTCCCTTACCGCTCGAATCCTTGACAGCAAAGAAAAATATCAGAAAATGAGTAACAAGGAGCGCAAAACCATGTCGAAGTTTCCCCTTCTGAGGCTAAAACTATTGGATTCTTCTCTCAAGATCTCGGCAATACCTCTCATGTTAGATTTAAAAGCTTGTTTGAATCGCGATAAAATATATGATAGGCCATGTCAAGCACACGAACAGCACACACAAATAAGAAAGATACGATTTTTATATGGAAAACTCCCTAAGAAACGAGGGAGAAAAACCACGGGACACGGAGTCCGAAATTTCCACTAGCAGCAGTTGATTGGTTACACAAACCCCAAATCACGAAATACAACAACAGATTGTGGACAGCCCGTATAAGAAGTATAAAGAATAAGAGAAGAGATGGAACCCGGGAGACGTTCTTCACGGCAGCAAGAATCTCGTACGTGGGATCACCGAATACTGGAACTTGATTGAAAACCCGAACGGAGGCTCAATTCTTCCTCTTCTTCTTATTCTCTCTCTTTTCTCCCTTTTCTCTTCTCTGGAACGGCGCTCAAATGCTTCTCATAACCCTAAAAACGAAAGTCCCGTGTTTTATATCACCGGCGCCCGCTCGAGCGGCTGTCGAGCACGCGGCGAGCGCCGGCCACCGCTCGAGCGCCTAGCAAGCGGCTAGCGAGCGGGGCACATTCTGAAAAATCCGCTCGAGAGGACATCGAGCGGGGAACATTCTAAAAAAACAGCTCGAGCTCCTCTCGAGCGCACGGCGAGCGGCAGGCGTACTGGAAAATCCGCTTGAGCATCTGGCGAGCCAACTTGACATTTCTCCATGCGGTGAGGATATGGACCTCCACCGGCCTCATCAAGTGGGTATGGGCCCACAAGGGAGTGACCCATAACTCAACAAACTTCCCCTCACGACTGTGTGGGGCCATACACCGTCATCCCAGCGATAGCACAGCAAGTTGCAAGCTTCCCCTTTTGTAATGTCTTGGTCATCATATCTGATCCATTTTCCTCGGTCCCGATCTTTTCCAACATCAATGAACCCGTGTCAATAACATTTCGCACCCATTGATACCTCACATCAATGTGCTTTGATTTGGTGTGAAAAGATGAGTTCTTGCTAAGATGGATTGCACTTTGACTGTCACAAAATAACACATACCGGTTCTGCTTGAGATCAAGTTCCCGAATGAATTTCTTCATCCATAGCGTCTCATTGCTTGCCTCCGTAATAGCAATGAATTCCGCTTCAGTAGTAGAGAGCGCAACACATTTCTGCAATCTCGACTGTCAGGAAATAGCTCCTCCTGCAAACATAACTAAATATCCTGAAGTAGACTTCCGTGAGTCGACATCACCTGCCATATCTGCATCAGTATATCCAACCAGCAGAGGCTCATTGCTTCCAAAGCACAAACACTGCTTGGAAGTTCCTCGAAGATACTTCAGAATCCATTTTACAGAGGTCTAATGCTCCTTATCGGGATTTGATAAAAATCGACTAACAACTCCCACAGCATAGGCTATATCCGGTCTCGTACATACCATGGCATACATTAGGCTATCTACAGCTGAAGAATAAGGTATACCTTTCATGCGTGCCTTTTTATCTTCAGTAGAGAGACATTGACGAGTACTTAGCTTGAAGTGATTGGACAGCGGTATGCTCACTGATTTTGCCTTTTCCATGTTGAAGCGTTGAAGCACTTTCTCCACGTAGCTCTCTTGTGACATCCATAGCTTCCTTGATTTGCGGTCGCGAAAAATTCTAATTCCCAAAATTTGCTTCGCCGATCCTAAATCATTCATAGCAAAGGATTTCCCAAGCTGTCGCTTTAGCTCCGTGATCCGAGAAGTATTACGCCCAACAATCAACATATCATCTACATAGAGCAAAAGAACAACAAAATCATCCTCTAAGAAAGTCTGAATAAAGACACAATGATCCGAGGTCGTTTTCTGATAGCCCTGACTGATCATGACAGATTCAAACTTCCTGTACCATTGGCTTGGTGCTTGTTTCAAGCCATACAGACTCTTCTTGAGATGACACACCAATTTCTCCTTCCCCTTGACAAGGAATCCCTCCGGTTGCTCCATGTAGATTTCTTCTTCAAGGTCACCATGAAGAAACGTTGTCCGCACATCCATCTGTTCTACCTCCGTGTCAAGAACAAGAACAACCCGAGCACCACTGAATGGAAGATATCTTTACCACAGTGTAAAGATCTCGTCAAGTCAATACCCTTCCGTTATTGAAGCCCTTCACAAAACCGGCCTTGCTTTGTATCTCTGTTGTGAGCTATTTTCATCTCTGTCTTCATTTGAAGACCCACTTGTTCTTCAATGCTCTTCTTCCCCTTTGCACCCTTGTCAACTCAAATGTGTGATTCTCATGCAAACGATGACATTTCTTCTTGCATAGCTTCCATCCACTCCGCCTTGTGTTCATCCTCCATAGCTTCCACGAAGCATTCTCGCTCTCCTCCGTCTCGTGAGTAACACATACTCCTCGGGCCGACAGACGAGTAGGGGGTCTTCGATCTCTCGGGATCGCCGGAGTGGAACAGCTCAATTGGCTCTGCAGGTGTCGGGAGGAATAGCCTCATCCTCATCACTCTCGGCACCATGGCCTTGTGATCTTCTTCATCTTCAAGATTGCCTTGACTTTCACTTTGCCGACGATCGTGTGTCTCAGCAGTAAGATCCAATCACGACTCACTTTGTCATCATTCTTGGAGACAAATTCTGAATCTTTGCCGATATCCTCTATAGTCTCGTTCTCAATAAACACAACATTCCTAGATCGAACCAACTTCTTCTCAATTGGATCATATAAACGATACCCAAACTCATCTTCCCCGTAACCGAGAAATATGCACTGTCTGGTCTTTGACTCCAACTTGGTCATTTCATCTTTGGAAACGTGAACAAAGACCTTGCATCCGAATATACGCAAGTGATCGTAGGATACATCTTTTTCGGTCCATATCTTTTCAGGCACTTCACCGTTCAATGTACCGTGTGGTGACAAGTTGACGACATGAGCCACGGCCCTCAAGGCTTCCTCCCAAAACGATCCAGGGAGCTTCGCCTCCGAAAGCACACATCGGACTCTCTCCATCAAAGTCCCATTCATCCTTTCGGCTACCCCATTCAGTTGCGGTGTCTTCGGTGGAGTCTTTTGATGACGAATTCCATAAGATCGACAATACTCATCAAAAACTCCGATGTACTCCCCACCATTATCACTTCAGATGCATTTCAGTTTCTTTCCCGTTTGCCTCTCAACCAAAGCATGAAAGTGCTTGAAGAACATAAGAGCTTGATCCTTCGATTTCAGCGGATACACCCACAATTTTTGAGAACAGTCATCCATAAATGTGATGAAGTAGAGTGCACCTCCAAGAGTCTTCACCTTGAATGGGCCGCATATGTCGGAGTGGACCAATTCAAGGAGATCAGTCTTCCTTGTAGATGAATTGCCGTTGAATGAGATCCGTCGTTGCTTTCCAGCCATACAATGAGAACAAGTCTTCAACTGAGCTGTCTTTACACCCCGAAGATAATTTTTCTTTGCCAAACAGTTCAGGCCCTTCTCACCCATGTGACTCAACCGACGGTGCCATAAATCTGAAAGCTCCTCATCTCTAGCAATATGCACATCTCCCATTATAATCGAGGCTTGCAACATATACAAATTAGAGACTTTTCTGCCCCGAGCCATAACTAGAGACCCTCTAGTCTACTTCCATGCTCCTGCGCAGAAGGTGTTACAAAAGCCCTCATCGTCAAGCTTACTAGCCGAGATTAGATTCAGTCTTACATCCGGAACATGTCTAACGTCCCTCAACATCAACTTGGTTCCATTACTTGTGGTGAGACACATATCACCATGGCCAACAATACGGGACATAGCTTCATTGACCATTTTCAACACTCCAAAATCGCCAGGAGTGTATGATGTGAAGAACTCCTTCCGTGACGTGACGTGAAGTGAAGCACCACTGTCCACCACCCGAAGCTTGTCTCAAGATCACCATTTACCACCTCATCCTCTTGCACACTAGCCAAAGATTGGTCCCAAGTAACAACAAAGAGCTCTTTCTTCCTCCCGAGTCTTGTCAGTCTTTTTCTCACTACCTTCAGCATTCTCACGCTTCCATTTGTAGCAGTGCTTCTTGATGTGACCCTTTTTACCACAGTGATGACACTCCAGGTTTTGATATCTGGACCGTGACTTGCTGTGTCCTTTTTCTCCTGATTTCTGGTGGCGACTTTTACTTCTTCCCCTGGATTCGGTCACCAGCACCTCGGAATGAGAAGACGATGATGTCCCTTGTGACCGTCTGACTCGGTTCATAAGTAGCGAGGCAATAACTTCATCCAACTTTAAGGTATCCTTGCCGAACAGTAAAGTCATGACAATGTGATCATAGGTGGCCGGTAGAGAGGCCAAGAGAATGGGAGCGATGCCTTATCCTCCTCCTTGATTTTCTCATCAAGAGCAGGACATCCGCTGGCCAATATCCGGTTAAATTCATCCAAGTGCTTCTCAAAGCTCCCTCCTTCTGATAACCGCAAGCTATAAAACTGCTTCTTCACGTGCAGTCTGGTTGTCAGAGATTTAGACTTATAACGGCTCTCCAACTTCTCCCAGATCTCCGCCAGATCAGTTAGACCAATAATTTCTTGAAGAGTGTTGTCCGCCAGACACAACTTAATAGTACAATTTGCAAGATCTCTCTTGTCTTGCCATTCATCGTCGGTTTTTTTTTCAGGCTTTTCATCTTTTTTCTTCAACGCCTTCACTGTCCCTTCTCTCGTCAAAATGTTCTTCACCCTCTCTTGCCAGAGAATGAAGTTTCCCTGCCCGTTGAACTGCTCAATGCCAAACGGTAGATTCTTTGACGACGAAGATGCGATCGATTCAAACAAGTCACAATACCCAACACGAACCAAAATCTCTGATACCACTTGTTAGATTTAAAAGCTTGTTTGAACCGCGATAAAATACGTGATAGGCGATGTTAAGCACACGAACAGCACACACAAACAAGAAAGACACGATTTTTACGTGGAAAACTCCCTAAGAAACGAGGGAGAAAAATCACGGGACACGGAGTTTGAAATTTCTACTAGCAGCAGTTGACCGGTTACAAAAATCCCAAATCACGAAATACAACAACAACTGATTGTGGACAGCCCGTACAAGAAGTATAAAGAATAAGAGAAGAGATGGAACCCGGAGACGTTCTTCACTAAGCGTGGGAATCTCGTGACGTGGGATCACCAAGACCGAAACTTGATTGAAAACCCGAACGGAGGCTCAATTCTTTCTTTTCTTCTTCTTCTCTCTCTTTTCTCTCTTTTCTCTTCTCTGAAACGGCGCTTAAATGGTTCTCATAACCCTAAAAACGAAAGTCCCGCATTTTATATCACCGGCGCCCGCTCGAGCTGCTGTCGAGCTCGCGGCGAGCGCCGGCCACCGCTCGAGCGGCTAGCGAGCGGGGCACATTCTGGAAAATCCGCTCGAGTGGACATCGAGCGGGGAACATTTTGGAAAAACAGCTCGAGCTCCTCTCGAGCGCACGGCGAGCGGCGGGCGTACTGGAAAATCCGCTCGAGCATCTGGCGAGCCAACTTGACCTTTCTCAATGCGGTGAGGATATGGACCTCCACTGGCCTCATCAAGTGAGTATGGGCCCACACAGGAGTAATCCATAACCCAACATCTCAGTGTTGCGTCTTCATGGCTGACTGTGACCAACCGTGAAGATAATAGTGACTATGGAAGCCTTGTGTTTTCCAGCTTAATTGGGCTCAAGTAAAATTCCTCGTTCGAAATTTCCTGCTTTGACAACACTGAAAACGTTTTGTTTTGTTTTGATAAAACAATTTCGTTTTTGCAGGTATATGGTTTTTATTGCTGCCGTAGCTTCTGGTTATGCTCTTCTTGCTATTCTATCTTCATGGGTCAGATGCCTAGTTCTCAAAGCATGGGTCTTTTTTGTCTCCGATCAGGTATCAATCAATTCATATCCATTTCTGCGTTCTCCATTTACATTTACTTCCCGTTTCAGTTATTTTATTCTTTTTGGTAATTAATTTCCCATTTAAAAGTGAAATTTTCTTTTCTTCTGGCCGACTGTACAACCTATAATTTTTCCCTCCTCTTCTCTTATCCATTAATGAACTAAATTCTTGCTGATTAAATTTCTGGGATTGATGTTTTTTGGCCAGAGTCGGCCATCCTACCGTTCTAAAAGACACATATATTTGAACAATTTATATCTAAATAGTTACATTTATTTAAATAATCACATCTGTTTAAATAACTACACTTATTCAAACGTTAATCCTTTCTAATTTAAAAATATCGAACACAATTGCTATTCCATTAGGAAGCAACTAAAATTCGTCGTTGCTGTGGGAAAAGGTGATGGCTTATTTGATGGTGACATCCGGCGCGGCGGCGGTGGAAACGCTGTACTTAGCATACAAGGGGGACGTTGAAATAACGTGGAGCGAAGCCTGCAATTCGTACGGGAGGTTTTGCAATAAGCTGAAGATGGCTCTGATCCTCCATTTCTTAGCTCTCTGCTGCTTCCTCGCTTTGGCTGTGATTTCAGCTTACAGAGCCTTCAGCTTGTTTGAGCCCACTGTTCCCATTAACCAGGCGGAAGAAGAACGGACGTAGACGATGAAAGAGAGACTTGATTTCTGCGTTTGTTTGTAAAATTAAAGTTTGTTTTGGTTTATGAATAAACGGAGATGGGATTCAAATCCGTGTTTTGTTTGATCAGTAAGGGATTAAATGTCAATTGTACAAAAATGATCTCTTAAAGTATGTGTTCGATCACTCCGTGTGGGAAGTCCTTAGACTTGATGACGAACACGAATGTGCTAGAGGAAGGAATTTCAGAAATAAAATCGACCGAGTCTTCTCGAACGAGTCAACTTTTCCGATCAATACGCTGATCGTCATAAGTCATGAAATCATCTAAAAAAAAAAGGATGAAGCCTACTGACTTGGCCAACGCAGTTTGATCGGCTAATATGAAGTTGATTTGACAATCAAATTTAGTTGACATATCAGATATTTGGGAGACTTGAACGACTGTCATACCCAAAAAGTATACAGTTAACCTACCATTTTGGGTGTTTGGTAGAAGTTTCATTCTGGCCTTCAAAGCAGCGCCGACGGTTTGTAGGCAGGATGCTGGGCGCCCGCCGCAGACTGTGCGCGTGCGGGCTGCAGACCAAAGCGTGCGTGTGCGGTGACTTGAAAATTGAGTACCAACCACCAAGTTATGGTGAGGGCGTGTGTATATGTATGTACACTTTGCACATAGCAAAGGGGGTGGTAAGGCAAGAACAAGAAGAAGGAGAAGGCACCGGTCAAATAGATAGAAAAAGTGTAATAGATGAGTGAAAATGAAAAGAAAGAGAGCTGCGAGTGAAAATAAAGTGAGAGGGCTTTGTTTATTTTTACTCTATTCTTATTTTTGCCTCATGTAATTTTCTCATACTTAACGATTCTTTGTGATTCAATATCTCGTGGTTTTTCCTTTAATTTGTAGGTTTTTCACGTAAAATTTAAAAGATTCGCTTTTCTCATTATGCATCTCTACTTCATAAATACGTTGCTTTTATCACAAATTATTATCAGAATAAATAGGTGAAAATTATTCTTATATTCCGGTCAATAAATCGTCTGTTGCCCGCCAACAGTACGAGAGTTTGCATATGTGCCATTGCTATTTAATTACTCTATGAAAATGGTTGTCGAAATCATTATATTACTGTGTGGTTGTATAACGGTACATTTGATTTCCTTTCCTTTTTGGAGAATAATATAATTATTTTTGAATCGAATAATATAATTATATTATTTATTTGATTATATTACATTTGTCTATTAATATAATTATTTTTAATAAATAAAATAAAATAAAATGAGAATGAAATTTAAATTTAATATCTTAAATGTTTGATTAGTCATTTGAATAAACGATAATTGATTGAGGAATTATTTTTTTTTTTTTTGGTCGAGGGGTGGTGTGCCCCACTTGTTTAAACCCCCTTTTATATTTATTATTTATATATTTTTTAATTATATTTATAAAATATAAATTTATATACAAATTAAAAATATAAATAAATTTGTTTATAAATTAGATTAAATATTTATATTTTATAAACTTATAAAATAATAATCTTATAATTATATATTTCAAAATATTATTATATAAATAGAATTATATTTTATAAATTTATAAAATAATATTTTATGGTCATATATTGTTAAAATTTTATTATACAAGGAGGATTATATTTTATAATTTTATAATATATATTTTTACTTATATAATAATATTTAAATAATATATAATTATAAAATTATTATTTTATAAATTTATAAAATATAATCATACTTAATAAATATTTTTAGATATCTAATTATAAAATTATTATTTCATAAGTTATAAATTATAAATATAAATATGTATTTTATAAATAAAAAAATTAATCTAATTTATAACTAAATTTATTTATATTTTTTAATTTTTATAAGTTAATATTTTATAAAAATTAAAGGTATATATAAATTAAAAATATAAAATTAAAAAAATAAAAGAAAATTAGGTAGGGGGAGGCAATGCGGCGCAGGGACCCTCATCTCGCCTGTTGGGCAGTAGACATACGACACAGTGGTTGTGCTGCATGTGCATAAAGCAGCCTTTTATTCTAATTTTTTTTTTAGTATTTGATATATAAAATTAGTGAAAGAATAAATAAAAAATTTATGTGAAATAATATTTTATTATTATTTTAAAGAAAATATTTTGAATAGGTATTGTTCTTATAGCCTGATTTTATTTATTTATTTTAATTCTTTAAAAATATTTATATTTATCATAGATATAATGTAGAATAATAATTTATTGGTATTTAAATTTTGAGTTATAATAAAAAATTATTTTCTATTTATTTTTAATAAAACTTTAAAATTTATTTTTTTAAATATGGGTGGGGGTAGACTAAGTGGTGTGGAGGGGGCTCCTTCGCGGGCACGTGTCATAGTGACTCTGTCGCATGGTTGCTTCTCCTTTTTCTTTTCTTTTAAGTTTTATATTTTTAATTTATATATATTTTTATTTTTTATAAAATATTAACTTATAAAAATTTAAAAATATATATAAATAACTTTAGTTATAAATTAGATTAATTTTTTTATTTATAAAATACATATTTATATTTATATTTTATAAATTATAAAATAATAATTTTATAATTATATATTTTAAAATATTTATTAAGTATAATGGTGTTTTATGAAATTATAAAATAATAATTTTATAGTTTTATGTTATTAAAATATTATTATATAAGTATAAATATATTTTATGAAATTATAATTTTATAATAATTTTAAAATAAAATTTTACAAATGAAATAAATAAATAAATAAATAAATAAGAAAAGAAAAATACGTTGCCAGTTAGATTAAATCCAATTGGCGACGCCACGACGCTGGTGCTGTGCCGCGAACTAAGTGTGGCCAGGTAACTTGTTATTTGTTTCTTAAAAATCTCGGCCCCACATATTTTACACTATTTTATAAATAATTTTTAAAATTATTATTTTAATAACTATTTTTTAAAAAATATTATTGAAAATAACAGGCTATCAAATCAAGGGAGTCATCTCACCTAAAACCAAAAAAATATGTATTTTTATAATGTTATTTATGTACTCTACGATTTTAAATATATAAAAAATTAAAAAATATATATTTTTTTATGTGTTTAAATATTTATAAAATTTGATGTGTACCTGGACCCGATTTCGAACGGTTTTAGATTCGGGTAGTCGATTTGATCCGACTCCGTTTGTTGAGTCTGAATTTTACACACCACTTCAGTAAACAAGAGCTTCGGTGTCTGTGAGAGGTTGTCCCACTGAAAATACTCCGACGCTCAAGTCAATAACAAGCCTTCGAACTTTAGAAGGTAAGCTGGTAAGTAAAAGAGAGAGAGAATCAGTTTGGCGAGAGTGTTGGCCCGTAGATGCAGGGACGTTCCCGTGCCTTGTTGAGAGTATGGTTTCCAATTCGCAGTTCGTAAAGAACGAGTGGAAGTTACGTCCTGAAAGCGTGGAAGCTTTGGAGAACAGTTCTTAGAGAGCGGGAGAAGACTCTGAGATCTGGAGGCTTCGAGGGGATTGGAAGGTGAGCGTTAGAGTGGTTTTAGATTGAAAGTATCTGCGTCTTAGAAAGCGTGTGTTTGATGGAGACTTTGGGTTTATATCAGTGGGGCATCGACCTTCATTGGCTAGGAAAGGTGTGTTTCTTGAACGGAGACGCCTGAGAGTTGGTGGGCTTATATAAACATTTGATGCATCGTTTTCTTCATCGCTAGGAAGGTGTGGATCCTTGGTCTCGTAAAATAATAATTTTATAATTATACATTTTAAAATATTTATTAAGTATAATGGTATTTTATAAATTTATAAAATATTAATTTTATAGTTTTATATTATTAAAATATTATTATATAAGTATAAATATATTTTATGAAATTATACTTTTATAATAATTTTAAAATAAAATTTTACAAATGAAATAAATAAATAAATAAATAAATAAAGAAAAATACTTTGCCAGTTAGATTAAATCTAAGGTAACTTGTTATTTGTTTCTTAAAAATCTCGGCCCCACATATTTTACACTATTTTATAAATAATTTTTAAAATTATTATTTTAATAATTATTTTAAAAAAATATTATTAAAAATAACAGGCTATCAAATCAAGGGAGTCATCTCCCCTGATGAGGGCATCAGCCTCCCCTGTGGAGAAGGACCGGTCGTTCTCTACCAAATCGTGGATGTAAATCAAGCGGTTCGTTTTTTGGATGATTAAATTTAAAATCGAGCGATCGCGTTATATTATCCATTTTAAAACGTATGGGTAAGGATTTTTACATCTGATGGTTAAGATAAGGAGAAGGACGATCCTCCTCCACAAGGGAGAATGACGCCCCCTGGATCCCTCACGTAAAGCCAAAAAAATATGTATTTTTATAATGTTATTTATGTACTCTATGATTTTAAATATATAAAAAATTTAAAATATATATATATTTTTATGTGTTTAAATATTTATAAAATTAAAAGAAAAATATGTTAAAAATTTTTTAAGTGAAATTATTTATTTTTATAATTTTTAAATTTTTAAAATTTTTATACCAATATGCTCGAACCGATTCTTTCGCTCTTCCTGTGTAACTTGTCTTGCCGGCCAGTGTACAGGGGCGATACACAGAGCTGGTTTCTCTCTCGCCCGAGTGAAGTTTTCGAACGAAGCAGTTGTGCCCTCGTCCGTTGAATTCTCTCTGCCTTTTCTATTCCTCCTTGTCGATTGTCCGATTCTCTCTCTCTCTCTCTCTCTGGTAAGATCTTTACTCCTCTAAACGACCTTTTAATTTCAGTGTTCTTTTTGATTTTTGTTCACTATTCTCAGAAACTTTGGTTTGATCTGCTGGGATTCAACCAAACTATATACAATTCGGTGTGACGAAACGAACTCAAACACCCAGTCAAATTATAACCACCATACTCATGAATATATAGAATACAAGAATATAATATGTTTTTAAAGTGAAAAAATTTTTTCAACTGAAAAAAAATTATGTGTCAAATTTTGACAAATTCATTATAATGATAGTGTTGATTATAAATAACTTTTTTCAAAATTTTTTACAACAAAATTAAGTAAGAATGGTTGAATACTAACCCTTTTATCATACCTAATAATTTATAGGAGAAAATACGCTAGGAAATGAGAGTAATAAAACAAAAACACATCATAAAAATTAACACTAGAACAATGTAGTCCCTTTTCGTGAAGAACAAACTCAAATTAGATTTCAACCAAATATCGAACCTCTTCATCTCATCTATTTTTCTTTTCTCTATATGTGCGGCGCTCCTTGTGTAAAAATATAATTTAGGTGTCCAAAAATCGTGTCAAATGTGACTTTATATCAGAAGCAATGTACGAGCGCCGATCAAGCACTCATTAGACACCATCTTTTTGGAAAAATGGTGCACAAGCGTGCTTTAAGCGCGCATCAAATGCGACCATTCTGGACAATACATCCGTGCTTCTCTTTGACATGCATTTGGCGCGACTCTTCTAAATTGACAGCTCATGTGCGTTCCTAAAATGGCCATCATGCACTACTTAACTAATCTTTGACCAGTGATTAGTTAGCTCTTGCATGGATATCATGCGACCCTTTAGTGTCTTTTGTCGCTCGAGTAACCATAGACCAACTTTTGATTGATCATCGCACAAGTACCGTACAACCCTTAACTTCTTCGCGTAAGCGTGTCACATGCAAATATCACTAGTTCTCGTTATGAACTTTTTTTTTGGTTGTGACACCCATGAGGGAGTAATTGAAAATCCAACATAGTCAATCCTCTTTTGGAGTTTTGCACAGAAACTCCAATAAACTTAATTGCTTGATGGACAAACATTACCTGATTATTGCTTCACATCTTCATTCGAGTGAGCTCTGCACTAATATCGTTCGTCTTCCAAATGATCTTTCCATTAAGCATTGGACTAAAGAGAGTGACTCAAAACCAATGTAACCCCGCTTGGTATCCCCCTCTCTGTTTGGAATCGATGTAAATTTGTGATGTGATGCAGCTACTTGTTTATTGATGAGTTTATTCTGATTTATTGTTACGCCTGTGAATTTTATGGTGGTATAATGGAGAAATGTGTGATTTTTCTTTGCTGATCATTGATGCCGTATTGCTGGTTTACCTAACGTATGTTTCTGAGGGTACCCTTTACTTTTTTACAGGTTCAATGGGAAAGGAGGATGGGAGGGTGGCATTTGATTTACCTTGCGGTTTTCCCTTGGAACATTTTGGGGAGCCAATACATTATGGAACTTCCGTTCTGCGTCTGTGAATAGTGAATCTGCCTGTCGTAATGAAGTCTGTATTTCCAAGGTGGGCAAGCAAATAACACTGACTTACAAAAAAAAATTGTATTTCCATACTATCATAGGCTGAATAAACTTTAGAATGTGCTGTTTGGCAGAAATTGTTGACTCTGCGTTCTGATTCCTTCAATTTCATTACTGCTAATAAACGAGTGAAACTCAGTTTTGCTTGCATTTTCATGTAATTTGTAAGAGTTGCCTTAATGGACGAAAAGAAAAGAACTCCATAGTGGGAGACAGAGTTGAGAAAATGAAATGGAATGGCTACAGAAATATCAAAACGAGATAGATATGGTGCATATTGGTATTCACACTTTTGGTCTCTTAATATTGTATTATAATTTCTTGTTTGCTGATAATATGTAATGGTAATGATGTGTATGTCTAAGTTTCACAGGAAAAGGGCTGAAGTGATTGCTTTGAACTTCAGATCTCTTCATTAAGCATAAAGATAAGGAGTTTCTTTGCAGTTGTTGAAAACCCCTGGGTTCAACTGGGTGTGGTCTATTGTCTTATTGAAAATGACAATGCAGCAAAATGATATTTCCTAACACATTTTCAATAAAGTATTTATGACCTCTGTAGGTTCCTTCTGGATAAATTCATTTCATGTATTGGTAAGCCTCCTTTGATTAGAGTCGAACAGTTTTCTTACTGACAATTCATGTTCGCCACTCTATTTTTTTGGAGCAATGTTTCGTGGAAATCTTAAATCTCTCTCTGTATATATGAGGCTATGAAGCCAAATGATAAGTTGATGGAAATGTTCCATCATTTCCTCAATGCATACGGCATTGCCACACTTTAAGTGCCAATAACAAAGGCGGGAGAGACAGAGAGAACATTTATCTTGTATATGTAGTACGTTGTTCTTGTACTATTAGTTGTGATGTGCTTTTAATGCTGTGTTCTATGACAAAAAAGGCTGGCTGGCCAAAGTTGATCGTATCAGCAAGAAATATCCTAATAGACTACCTGTATGGTGAATTTTAGATTATTGTAGAGAAGCTGAAAGAAGTGATACATTGCTGATACTGGCAAAAAGAAGGTAGTCACCTCTTCCTCCTTGTGATAATATGTTCTTTATGCAGGTTGCTTTTTTTGAAGTAAAATTAAAGCTTGTTGCTTGTAACAAAATGCGATTAGTTTATTTATACTTCTTACCTTCCTTGAATGTATTCTGTTATTTTAGAATGACTGTGATAGATATTATGTGATCCATACTATAAATGGTAGTCTTGTATATGCAATATTCAACACAAATGAATGAATTCAACGATCAAAAGTGGGCTGCATGATCTATCCAGCTGCCCAAACCAATGGCATAGTTTTTATACCGACCAACTCACCCTTCCCTATGCATCAAAGTTAAAAATGAACATTTTCTCTCAGACATTAAGGCTAGTTTTTTATTGGAAAGGTGAGATGATGGTCATGGATTCTAACATTGTTACCACACTTCAATGTACTGCTTCAAATCCTAGAGGAACTTTAGGATCATGTGGCACCAGCGGCACCACACAATGAATATGAGCCTTCGAGGTTATCTGGGTCTAGTGAATATGGGGCTTGTTATGGAAACCTTTCCCTCATGGTAAGTAGAATTAGTGTGAAAGAGCAGACACTGGTTCTAGCCGACTCAACTGTTGGGCAGTTTGTCGAGGTGGTTCGAAAGAGGATAAGACTTGGTGCTGAGAAGGCTATATTCATATTTGTGAAGAATGTTCTGCCTTCCACTGGTGAGAAGAGATATATTTCTCTTTCCCCATCCCCTCCCTTTAATTCTAACCTTTTCCACATTCATATATTGATTTTCTTATATGCTCTTTTTTTCTTCTCTCTTCTTTTTTTATGATGCAGAGGGGTTGATGTCAGCAATCTATGGAACATAAAGATGAAGAAGATGGTTTTCTTTATATGAACTGCAGTGGTGAGATACATTTGGATCATTCTAAAGCTTCCTGGCCCTCTGGTAACATTGTGTGTAAATTTGGTTATATATATCATCCTTTGATTATTATCTTTCTGTTAGCTACTTTAGGGCTTCCATGGTTTTGCTTTGCTCTGCTGCATATTTCTTCCCTTGGCATTATGAATAAATATCGATATTAGTATCGTTTATAGTTATATTGATATCGGATATATTATGTTGGTTTTTGGTCACCAAACTTTACTCTCATATCTAAGATCTTTACAAGGAGCGTTATTGAACCTTTTGTTTAAATTTATGAAGAAACAATATGATAACATACAATAATAATATAATAAACAATGATGAGAGATAAAATTTTTAACATGGAAAATCCATTTGAGAATTAGGAAAAAAACCACGAGACGATATATTTATGAATACATACTTTATGATGAGACCGGTAACAAAAATTTTCAACAACTTAAGATATAATATTTCTATGAATAGTCCAAACTAAGAAAAGTATATGAAGGAATGAGAAGAAAACAGCGGGTAAAAATATTATTCTCAATAGTAAAAATAATATACCTAATGTTGGCAGAGAATTAAATATGATTCAAAATTCAAATTAATGAGTAAAATTTTCACTTCTTCTCTTTCTCTGTTTATTTTAGAGTTCATGAAACTTTGGATAAAGCCTGCATATTAACCTGTAACTAAAATAAGGTATTTATACCTTGCACAATCAGCTTAAACAGTTGGCTTATAGTCTTTTAGCGGATGCCTATTGAAAATACAATGAAATCCGTGCTCAAGTCAGAAGCTCATGAACTTCTTGTGGAAACTTCACCCAATAGCTCCACCAGAGTGGACGTTGCGCAGACAGTGTGCAAAAACCCTCTTGCTTCTGAAAATTAAAAAAAAATTGTATATGTATAGTGGGATTGGACTTACAATGAGTGACCCATCCCAACATATTAGGTATACGTATCGATATTGAATATATTAAATAAAAAAATTTCTAATAATTTTAAGTTGACCAGACAAATATGGATGATACGTTGCCGATAGGATAAAATATTGCAATTCTATCGCAATATCAAAACATATTAATATCGGAGGATTTGATACTGATATATGTCGATCAATATCTGATTTATTGATTAATATTTTAATCTATGGCTATGATCTTTCTTGTGCTGATTGCTTATGCACATTATAATATTAATCATACTGATGATTGTACGTTTGTGTGTATCTGTTGTTTATTCTCTTTTAACTGTTGCAAGTGAAAAAAATGTAAGAACGTGGGTGCTACGATGCCGTATGGACATCGCAGCGTTTGTAGCACCTCCGGGGCTGTTAAATTTCAAATCCAACAACCCACTATTTTCCTATAATAAAATAATAATAATAATTTTTTTTTTCTTTTTTTAATAACAAAAGTCATAGGCCGTTGGATTTAATCCAATGGCATTGCAGTACCCCTCAACTTCTGCAGGCAGCCCTGAGGTTCGCCTACGACAGTTTATAATCAAAACATAACCGATTTGGGCCGGTAATCAACATTTTAATTCTCTAATGTATTTGCCTAAAAGTTAATTTTACAAAAACTAAAATATAGAATATTATAAAAGTATAATTAAAAAAAAAAATGAAAGTAATGTTTACGTAAAAGAATGTTATGTCCTAAATTTTGGTTTGACAAAATAATTTTATAAAAAAATTGTGAATTATCTAATTTTTAGCATGTTGATTTAACTTTTGCTTATATTGAAAATTTCTGAATACTATCAGAAAATGACGACTTGTAATAATTATTATATAAGGATAATACTTATCGAAGAAAATTAGAATGACTAATTCCATTTAATTAGACGGGTTAAAATATTAATTATCTGTCTCACCCGTCTCTTGTCTTTTATCCTGCTGCCACAACCCTTACTACCCACAGACGGCGTCTCACCGCCCGAGATCTTGCCGCGTGGCCTGCTTCCGACAATCCATGGCCCTTGCCCGAGTGCAGCAACCCTCCACTGTCGGGGCCATGACCCCTCCGGTCCACCTCCGGTGACCCCAATGGCACAAGGCCGGTCCTCTGCTGCTATCCTCCTCTATTTGCTTTAGCCATCGTAATGTAGAGATTCGAACAGTTTATTTAAACTATGAAAAAATAATTAACATTATATAATAAGTAAATAATTATAAATAATAATGAATATCAGATTTTACATGAAAAATTTTATTTAGAATGAGGAAAAAAAATCACGAGATAATACGTCCGAAATATATTAACTATATAATAAGTTCAGTTATAAAAATCTTGATAAATATAAGAACTTAATACCTTATAACAAATAAGCCGAAAAAATGAATATAGTACCAAAGAGAAGAAATAAGATCGGTAAAGTGTTTTTCTCAACTATGAGAAGAACGTATCCAAAGTCGGTGGAGACTGTAATACAATTTGAAATTTAATCGAATGCTCGAATCTTTCTCTTCCACATTTTATCTCTCTTTCTCTTCTTTTTTTTCATTGTATTGGCGCTCAAAAAATCAAAAATTTTGATATTTGGAGTATCTGAAGCATCCTACTGGTGTTTTGCATGTACTCCGCCAGGTTTTTGAAGAAAGGGGCGGGCACCCCATTAACCGTCCCGTTGACCAGGGTACACCAGCGTGGTCCTGGTTGGGCGAGGTCACATCCCTGGCGGGTTTGTTCGCTTGTGTCCTTATGTTCACCATATTAGCTGACGGAAAGAGAAGATGAGAGTGTAAGATTATATGAAGTTGTTTAGGAAAGTGGTTGGCTTTTTGTAAGTTTCTCATAGATAACGCTAATGATGCGTCCTGAAACCAAACTTTGAACGGGTTCGAGTTGTGTCGATCGTTGAATTTGACTTCGTCCACCGAGTATGGATCTTGCACACCACTAAAACAAACGGGAAGTCAGGTGCCGACGGGATGTTACCTTACCGTAAATACTGTGACGTCCAGGTTAGCAAAACAGCATTACAAGAATCGAGAATGTAAAGAAAAGGGCGTTATGAGGGTAAGGAACAGAGAGTGTTTGTGGTTATAATTTGGCTATCGCCGGGAGAGGTTACTGTTGCTTTAGAGGAACGGTGATTCCTATCTTAGGGTTTTTGGGGATTGAAGTGACCTAGGAGAGAGATAGAGCGTGGGTGTATTGTCAGCGTTGGAGTCTAAGAGTGCGTCGTGTAAACTCTAATGGATTATTCATAAAAAAGGAATGAGGATGTGAAAGCGATTCAATTGGGTATGAGAGCGTTTGTTTTTTTCAAGAAGACGTACTTTGGAGTGTGGACTTTATGGCCTTTTTATAGTCAAGAAGATGAGTATCCTTCCTTAGGTGGGAGTGTGTGATTCTAGTGTTTTGTTGGAACAGCTTCCTTTATTGACGTTAGCATTAATAGTGGTAACGACTCATTGGGAAGGTTACCTTCCTTTTGTGTTTTACAACAACTAGGGTTTACAGCAGATAGGGGAGAGAATCTGACACTTTTTTCATGGGGCAAGCGTTGAATCTGTTGATGACCATTACTGTGGAGGTTGACTTTTGGGGGATCTCATAATTAGGGAAGAAATCATTGCTGGTCGCAGACAAGAATGCAGGTTAAATTGGGCTTGGCCTTCATAAGGCTTATTTGTGCGTTGGCCCACTGTAAGTGTTGCGGTCAGTAGAAATGTTGACCGTCCTTTGCGGCAATTGCCCGTCCTTATGCCGGCTTCTCTGACATTTCGTCCGGTTCACGGTAGACGTTGACGACCCAAGCTTATATGTGGGCCATCATGAATTTGGGCCGTTTTTCCCCTTTTAGGCCTGCCTACTAAGGGCGTACCCATCACATATTTTAAGATTAATTATGTCTTTAGATAACTAATAATGCCACATATTATATAAAATTTTCTTTCAATGGGATATGTTGATTTTATTAGACAAAAAACTTTATAGTAAACCTAATTAAAATTAAATTATTTAATAGTCTAGTTTAACTGAGTTAAAATTTTATAATGTTTGGATAAAATATAAAAATATTAAAGATAAAAATAGTTATAAAATTAGACCAAATTATTTTTTTCAATCATGGATATTCATAATAAAAATATCCAGTTTACTTACTTGGAGATAGAATATAAATTTTTATATATCTATTTTATTTTTTAATATAATTTTATTTATTTATAAAAAAAATATCCAATTTAACTCTGCCTTGCTTAGATTATATATATATATATATATATATATATATATATATATATATTTATTTTAACTAAATGTCAGCTTTAAAATTTATTTTAGTGGATTATATATTTATATAATTAATAATTTTTGTGTGAGGACCTTTATTAAAATACTTACATAATATTTTTCCTTACATATAATAATTTTTAAAATATTATATATTTTTAAATATTTTTATATAAATATAAATTTTTAAGTAAATATACTAAAAATTAATAAAATATCCATCGGCCGTTCAAATCAACCCTGCTAAGCTCATAAATAGGCACAGTTAAAACTTTTAGCCTGAGTGATCGAACCTTATATATCCGTCTAATTTATTGATTTTAAATTTTTATTTATATTTAATTTATATTTAATTTGAATTTAATTTTGATTAGATTTACTATATGGCAAGTAAATTCCACTTCGATGAAATACGTGAATTCTACATTTTACCACAATTGAACTGCATAACACGTACAATTAGTTCAGCTTGTAATAGCAATTTGATGGATTCAGATCATTAAGTTTATATAGACTTGTTGCGTTACGGGTTTTGGGTCCGAGCAACACAAGTGATGATGATCGAGTGAGAGAGAAGAGATTGAACACAATATTTTTACGTGGAAACCTTCTCTTGAATGAGAAGGGAAAACCACGAGCCTGGCGCAGAAAAGATTTCACTAAGTTTGATATTCTTGTATACAAGATGGTGTCCGAGAACCGGGACGAGGGTTTTACGTTTTTGCTTTTGAATGCTATGTTTTTCTCTCTTTCTTGCTTAAGGAAGAATTTTTTGGTCCTTTTTGTCGATGCCCCAAGTGGGGTATTTATAGGAGAAAATGTTACCGTTGGCCGCTAGGTGCCAGGGTTTGCCACCTACTTTCTGACGACGCGCCTGCTGTGTCGGGTTTGTTATCGTGAATGGGCAACTTTTGGCCGCTTTGAGCCGTTTCGTCAGCCGTATTTGCAGAATGTCGGCTGGCTGTGTCGATTAAGGCGGTGGTGGCGTGTTGCGACTTTATGCGTGTTTTGGACGTTTATGAAGTTGGCATTCCCGGACGTCTTGAAGAGTCCTCGTATTGATTGGAACTTTGGCTTTTGGATAAGCCCTCGTGCTTTTATTGGGTCCGCGGACTTCAAAGCTTGAGGGTTCTCGGGCTCTGAAAGCCCTTGGGCGTTCTGCACTGCTATTCTCTCTGAGATCTTCTCTCGACCGATGTAATCATTCTCGGACTCGAGATACACTTATCTTCCCGGGTCAAGTCTTATCCTTTTTACCGGTGGATTGGGGACCACTGGTCACCAACCCAACAAAACTGTTCCAAATGACAAAAATACCCTTGGACAATGGATTTGGGTTGGTCAGTACCGGGGGTATATTTGGGGAACTACGAAGATGTCTGAAGACTTGGGAGGATTCATCTCTCGTACGATCAATCTCCACCTTTGGATGGAGATCCAATGATGACGATTTTACGTTTACAAAATTTATATTATAGTTATTTTCTAAATTTTTTTTATGCTATTAACCTCTATTAAATGTTTAACCTACTTATTAAAAAATTAAAAAAAATTATTTATATGATTTTTTTAAAAATAATTTAAATCTCACATGCTTAATTTTTTTTATCTAACGTCTTTCTAAATCTAGGCAAGTAAAAAATAAAACCCTATCCCAAAAATAATTATATAAAATACTCTATGGTCTTCAACATTATCAGATATATATGTTGGGTTATGTGTTACTTTCGTGTGGATCCATACCCACTTGATGTGGCGGATATAGGTAAATATCCTGATTGCATGAAGAAAGATCGAGTTGCCCTTGCTGGGCGCTCGAGCCGAAAACTCCAGTGTGCCTCTGCTGCTCTGTGCGTCTGAATGGCGCTCGAGCGGAAATTTCAGTATGTTCCCCACTCGCTGTGCGCTCGAATGACGCTCTAGTGAAAATTCCAGTATGCTCCCTCGCTCGCTGTATGTTCGACAGGCGCTCGAGCGCGCGCCAATTATATAAAACGCGCACTTTGCATTTTTAGGTTAATTTCAATCAGTTTGAGCACCGTTCCAGAGAACAAAAAAGAAAGAAAAGAGAGAGAAGAAGAAGAAGAGGAAGACTTGAGCCTCCGTTTGTGTTTTCAATCAAGTTTCAGTCTTCAGTAATCACACATACGAGGTTCTTACTGCAGAGAAGAACATCTACCGGGTTTTATCTCTTCTTTTGCTCTTTATATTTCTCGTACGGGTTGTACAAAGCTAGTTGATATTGATTTTTGTGATTTGGGGTTTGTGTAATCGATCAACTGCTACTAGTAAAAATTTCGGACTCTGTATCCCGTGGTTTTTCTCCCTCGTTTCATAGGGAGTTTTCCACGTAAAAATCGTGTCTTTATAGTTTGTGATTGCTTATTGTGTGCTTGATATCTTCTATTACGTATTTTCTCACAGTTTAAACAAGTATTTAATTCTAATAATGTACTCTATAAATATAATTAACAACAAAAAAGAATTTATTCCATACATAAAATATCTAATCTTAATTTTTTAATTTTTTAATTTATAATCTTAATTATTAGATAAATAATAGAGAGTCAGCTGAGGAAATTGTTGCGGAGGGTAAAACGGCGGCTCTGCATTTGGTGAGTGAAAAGTTGCATTTGCACATCCGCTGCTTGTATGCCCCGTTTTGAAGTACTGCTGAGACTAGGAAGGGTCCTTCCCAATTCGGAGACAGTTTGTTCCGGCCGGCATTCTTTTCTGTTGCCGCGATGCTTCTCAGTACCAAGGCTCCGACTTCGAACTGCCGCGCTTTTACTCTCTTGTTGTAATAGCGGGCCACCCGTCGTTGATACATTGCCACACAAAGTTGCGCTTTGTTTCGGGCTTCCTCAAGCAAATCTAGGTGCTCTCGGAGCCGGTGGTCGTTGACGCTCGGGTCGAAGTATTCTACTCGGAGGCTTGGAAGGCCCACTTCTAGTGGTATGATAGCCTCGACCCCGTAGCACAGGCTAAATGGGGTCTCTCTTGTAGGTTCCCTTGCCGTGGTCCTGTATGCCCAGAGGATGGATGGCAGCTCGTCCACCCATGAGCCCCCGGAGTCTAGCAGCTTGGTTTTGAGCCCATGCAAGATGGTCCTGTTTGTGACTTCTACCTGGCCGTTGGCCTGAGGATATGCAACAGACGTATGAATTAAATTAATTCGAAGGCTAGCACAGTACCTGGAAAATTGCCTTCCTGTGAACTGTGTCCCATTATCTGTGACGACGCTCTCGGGCACTCCGAACCTGCAAACAATACTCTGCCGGAGGAACTCGGTCGCGTTCCGCTCGGTTATCCGTGCTAGTGGCGTTGCTTCTACCCACTTGGTGAAGTAGTCTATTCCCACGATGAGGAACTTCCTCTGAGCGGACGCAATGGGAAACGGTCCGAGGATGTCAAGCCCCCATTGCGCAAAGGGCCATGGAGATTGCAACGCTTGAAGCTCCACGTGTGGCTGATGGCTTATATTGCCGTGGACCTGGCAATTTTCACACTTGCGCACGAAGTCCATGGAATCATCCCTCATGGTCGGCCAATAATACCCTTGCCGTATAATCTTGAATGCTAGGTTCTTGCCTCCAATGTGTGATCCACAAATTCCTAGATGCACCTCTTGAAGTGCGTACTCTGCCTCCTCGGGGGTAAGGCACCTTAAATAGGGGGCCGAGTACCCCCGACGATATAAACGGTCGTCGATGACGGTGTACCAGCCTGCGGACCTCCTCACTTTTCTGGCTTCTGCGGAGTCCTCGGGCAGAGCTCCACTGGTGAGGTATCTCAAGTAGGCGGTCATCCAAGTGTCATTTCCGGACACCTGCATGACCTCGGCCTCTGTCTCTTCTATAGAGGGTCGCTCCAGAATTTCTCTCATTCCTTTGTCATACTGCGCTGGGTCTCTGGCTGCTGCTGCCTTTGCCAACATGTCTGCTTTCTCGTTTTCTTCCCTTAGAATGTGTACGAATCTGACCTTCTCGAAATGCGAGGCCAACTCTTTCACCTTTGCGACGTACTTGGAAAGCTAGGGGCTGTTCACTTCAAAGTTTCCGAGGGCCTGGTTGACAACCAGCTCGGAGTCACTATAGATCACTAGGCTCTTGGCCGAGCACTCCTTTGCCAGCCGCAGTCCTGTGAGCAGGGCCTCGTGATCGCTCGTTGTTTGTGGGCCGGAAACCCTAAGGTTACTGAGTATTTGATTTCGGATCCCATGGGCGTTTGCAGCACAACACCCGCTCCGCACCCATCCTTCATGGAGGATCCATCTACATGCAAAGTCCACGCTTGGGTGAACTCTGCTTCTTCACCCCATTGCCGGCGATGTCTTCGTCCCGATGTCTTTCGTTTCTACCATAAAGTCCGCAAGCCTGGCCCTTTATGGCCGGCCGGGGCCTGAACTCGATATCGAACTCACCGAGCTCGATAGCCCATTTGATCAGTCGCCCGGAGACCTCGGGCTTTTGCAAAATGGTTCTCAGTGGCTGGTCGGTCAGCACCACGATCTTGTGAGCCTGGAAATAAGGTCTCAGCTTCCTAGCTGAGTACACCAGTGTTAACGCAACCTTCTCGGTATGCGGATACCAGGTCTATGAATCAGCCAGCGTCTTGCTGACGTAATACACCGGCCACTGATCTCCTCGATGCTGCCTCACCAGGACCGACCCTAGGGCTCGGTCGGTCACTGACAGGTATAAATAGAGTTCCTCTCCTGGTAGTGGGGAGGCCAGGAGAGGAGGGTTGGCTAAGTACGCCTTGAGCCCCCGGAACGCTTCTTCGCACTCATTGCTCCAGCGAAACCCTTGGGTTTTCGGTCCCCTGAGTGCCTTGAAAAATGGCAGATGCTTCTCGGCCGATTTGGCTAGGAAACGGGAGAGGGCAGCCACTCGTCCCGTGAGTCTCTGGACGTCCCTCACAGTCCGAGGGGACTTCATGTCCAAGATGGCCTGGATCTTCTCTGGGTTCGCCTCGATTCCACGTTGTGACACTATGAAACCGAGGAACTTCCCGGACGACACCCCAAAGGTGCACTTGCTGGGGTTCAGCTTCATCCCGTGCGCTCTGAGCACTCGGAAGGTCTCTGCTAAGTCTTTGACGTGACTTCCACCAATGGTGCTTTTGACGAGCATGTCGTCGACGTAGACTTCTACGTTTCTGCCAATCTGGTTTTCAAAGATCTTGTTGATGAGCCGCTGGTACGTCGCGCCGGCGTTCTTGAGACCGAAGGGCATCACTTTGTAACAGTACGTGCCCTGATCGGTCATGAATGACGTATGCTCCTCGTCCTCTGCGTGCATCTTGATCTGGTTGTATCCGGAGTAGGCGTCCATGAAGCTGAGCAGCTCGTAGCCACTCGTTGAGTCCACCAGCCGGTCTACTGGGAAGGGAAAGGCATCTTTGGACAAGCTTTGTTGAGATCCGTGAAATCGACGCACATCCTCCACTTCCCCGCTTTTCTTCACCATGACCACGTTGGAGAGCCTGATCAAGTCTTGCACCTCCCGGATGAACCCAGCGTCCAGGAGTTTCTTCACTTCTTCTCGGATAGCTATCAGCTTTTCCGTTGAATAGTTCCTGCGCTTTTGTCTAACGGGCTTGTGGTGGGGATCTACACCCAGCTGTGAGTTATGGTTTCGGGGAAATCCCGGCATGTCCCATTGGGACCAAGCAAAGACGTCCGAGTTCTCTCTTAAGAGAGTCGTGAGGCTCTCTCGGACGGACTCGGCGAGAGAGCTTCCAATCTGGACGCATCTCTCGGGATCCTCGGGATCCAGTTGGATTTTTACGGTGGGTTCACCGGCCTGCTTGTTGGAGGGTCGCCTCGTCCCCGAGGTCGAGGTCTTCCATTGGGCGGGGAAGGGAGTCCGTGTGACTGGACAGTAACACGTTCTCCCAACGGACTGCTCGCCGCCCAAGACTTCCCTACTCCAAATGGAGTTGGAAATTTCATTTTCGGATGTGGGATGGAGGTCACGGCACCAAGGTGGCAAGCAGGGGCGTCCGAGGATTGCGTTATAAACTGACGGGAGGTCCACCACCAAGAAGGCGAGGACCTTAGACGCAGTCCTCGGATATGTCCCTAAGGTGACCTCCAGCTGCACGATGCCCTGGACGGGGACTGGCTCGTTGTCGAGCCCGTACAGTGGCCCCTCCGGGGCTTTCATTTGGTCTCTTTTTAGTCCTAGCTTTTGATAAGTATCGAAATAAAGCAAGTTGCGAGAACTTCCATTATCAACAAATACTCGCTTCAGATGGAAGTCATTTACTCCATCTGAAACGAGCGCAGTTACAACGAGGGGGTCAGAATGGGGGGAAGTTACATGGGCCATGTCCTCCTTACCAAAACATATGATGTCATCTCCGGAGCTAGTCCGCGGCCTCTTTGATGCAGCATGATCTCGGCCGTCGCTTCCAGCTGGATGGGTGGACACCATGTTGATAACTCCCGCCGCGACCCTGTTCCTTGGTGGGTCGGCCCTCGGAGTTACTTCTTGTTCCGGAAGACTGTCCGGTCGTTGCGAGAAACTTGGTGAGGTGGCCCCTCTTAATCGCCTCCTCGATCTCCCTCTGCAAAGATTTGCGGTCTTACATCGCGTGCCCTCTGCGGCGGTGGAAATCGTAGAACTTCGTGCCGTCGCCCCGTCTGGATTCTTCGAGGCGTGGGCCACTTCACGAACTTTTCCCCTCGAATTTGCATCAAACGTTGGTCCTGTCGTTCAAGGGAGTGAGGCGTGTTGGGGAACGTCTCTGGCGTGGGCATCTCGGGCTTATGGTGCTTTTGATGCCTGGTTACGAACGGGGGACTGCGATAGTCCCCGGCCTTCCTCTTCACTTCCTCTGTCCTTGGGCGGTAGTCCTCGCTCCTTGCTGGGCGCTTTGCTTCGTTCGCCTCCTCCGCTGCAATATAGGCCCTTGCTATGGACTCGGCCTCTTCGAAAGTACGGGGGCCCTTATGGATAAGGTGCTTGAAGAAGGAACCCCCCTCGAGGCCAGACAGGAAGGCATTCAGCTTCACGCCATCAGACAGCTTAGGGATCTGTCTGGCCTCGGACACGAACCTGGCCAGGAAGCCTCTCAGGCTCTCCCTGGCACCCTGCTTCACGCGGGTGAGATGCCAGGGCTGCTTCTCCACCCTTCTGCTGGAGGCGAACTGTGACAGGAACGCTGTCGCCAGTTCGCCGAAGGTGTTGATGGAGCCCGCGAGCATCCCATAGAACCAAACTCTGGCGTCCCCTTTCAACGTTAAGGGGAAGCACTGGCACATTGCCGTTTCATCAAGCCCTTGGAGGCTCAGGTGTTCTCGGAACATGTTGAGGTGATCCATGGGATCAGCGCTCCCATCGTATGCCTCCCAGTTGGGCATTTTGAACTTCGAGGCGCGCCCTTGCTCTAACGTCAGTGGTGAACGGAGATTGCGGGACGCTTGCCCCGCTTGCTCTCTCCGAACACACGGTTCCATACTTTTCTAATTTTTCCTCCACGGGTGGTGGAGCGGTCGCCTTTTGCGTTGAGGAAGTGCCTCGGCTCGTCAGCCGTTGGTGCACCCTCCTCTGCGGGGTCCTTCTCGATCTTTGCGGGGACACAGGCGCATCCGCTATCTCCCGGACGCGATGCTCCTGTCGCCACAGGATCGGGGTCCTCGGCGTTCTCCGGCCGCGAGGGGGCCTGCCGCAGGGCGACTTACATCCTTGGTAGATCTCGTGGGTGGGCGCCCCGTCGCGTCGTTCGTGCCTTCCCCCTCTTCTACGGATATCTCCGCTTTGGGATCCCCGGAAGGGCTCCTTTTCCTTCTTGTCTATTCTCGTGCAAAGAGCGATGAAGGCTTTGTGCATCTCGTCCACCTTTGCCGCCAGTCCCCTCACGGCAGGATCAGAGTGGTTCTCAATACCAGCGCAAGGGTTGGGGGCGTCCCCCTGAGGATTGTGAGCCGTGGCTCTTTCTGGGGCACTTGCTTGTGCTCTGGTGCTTACCATTTTTAGTGCTTGTTGATTGTTGATGCTGTTGAGTGTGTTTATGAGGATGAGAGCTTGACTTTTAATCCAAGATTCCCACAGACGGCGCCAATGTTGCGTTACGGGTTTTGGGTCCGAGCAACACAAGTGATGATGATCGAGTGAGAGAGAAGAGAGATTGAACACAATATTTTTATGTGGAAACCTTCTCTTGAATGAGAAGGGAAAACCACGAGGCCTGGCACGGAAAAGATTTCACTAAGTTTGATATTCTTGTATACAAGATGGTGTCAGAACCGAGGACAAGGGTTTTCTGCTTTTTGCTTTTGAATGCTATGCTTTTTCTCTCTTTCTTGCTTAAGGAAGAATTTTCCGGTCCTTTGTCGATGCCCCCAAGTGGGGTATTTATAGGAGAAAATGTTACCGTTGGCCGCTAGGTGCAGTCAAGCCACCTACTTTCCTGACACGCCTCTGCTGTGTCAGGTTTGTTATCGTGAATGGGCAACTTTTGGCCGCCTGAGCCGTTTCGTGCCGTATTTGCCAGGAATGTCAGACTGCTGTGTCAATTCTGGCGGTGGTGGCGTGTTGCAGACTTTATGCGTGTTTTGGACGTTTATGAAGCTGAGGTGGCATTCCCGGACGTCTTGAAGAGTCCTCGTATTGATTGGAACTTTGGCTTTTGGATAAGCCCTCGTGCTTTTATTGGGTCCGCGGACTTCAAAGCCTGATGAGGGTTCTCGGGCTACAAAGCCCTCGGACGTTCCTGCACTATTACTCTGAGATCTTCTCTCGGACTGATGTGATCATTCTCGGACTCAGATACACTTATCTTCCTGGGTCAAGTACTTGTCCTTTTTATCCGGTGGATTGGGGACCCTGGGTACTGAACCCAACAAGACTGTTCCAAATGACAAAAATACCCTTGGACAATGGATTTGGGTTGGTCAGTACCGGGGGTATATTTGGGGAACTACGAAGATGTCTGAAGACTTGGGAGGATTCATCTCTCGTACAATCAATCTCCACCTTTGGATGGAGATCCAATGATGACGATTTTACGTTTACAAAATTTATATTATAGTTATTTTCTAAATTTTTTTTATGCTATTAACCTCTATTAAATGTTTAACCTACTTATTAAAAAATTAAAAAAAATTATTTATATGATTTTTTTAAAAATAATTTAAATCTCACATGCTTAATTTTTTTTATCTAACGTCTTTCTAAATCTAGGCAAGTAAAAATAAAACCCTATCCCAAAA